>JAFMOC010000210.1:2500-155000 GCA_019802505.1 Corydoras sp. C115 | reverse complement strand
TTTATGCTCATCATCACAGAGTTCCTGTGAGGCTGGACACTGATGGGTGGGGGTATTGTGGCACCCCCCGCAGCCGTACGGAACTCGGCCCGTGGCTCAGCTCTGCTAATGGGATGGATGCTGAGACGAGGCGTGCTGAGAAACGAGCGTCGGCTCAGGACTCTGATGAAACATGAGCCCAGCTCCCATAAGCAGAGCTGACGAATCTCCCATCATGCCGTGCGCCGACGTCCAGCCGGAGCTCAGTCGGGTTTAAACTGTCCGAGTTCCCATCACCTCCAAATCCAAACCAAATCCACACGAGCTTTCATGCTGGCCCCAAGTTTAATAAAGCAATACGGTACGAAAGGGCGTGGCATAATTCTGAATCAATCCCATAATGAGGTGTCATTAGGTTCAGTAATCAATAACAGGCGTCAATAATACAGCAGCTACTGAAGATGTGATGGAGGGTGGATGTGATGGCGGTCGGTCAGTTGTGATGGCAGTCAGTTGGGATGGCGGTCGGTCAGTTGTGATGGCGGTCGGTTGGTCGGTTGTGATGGTGGTTGGATGCGATGGCAGTCGGTCAGTTGTGATGGCGGTCAGTTGGTCGGTTGTGATGGCGGTCGGTCTGTTGTGATGGCGGTCGGTTGGTCAGTTGTGATGTTGGTCGGTTGTGATGGCAGTCGGTTGGTTGTGATGGCGGTCGGATGCGATGGCGGTCGGTCAGTTGTGATGGCGGTCGGTTGGGATGGCGGTCGGATGCGATGGCGGTCGGTTGGTCGGTTGTGATGGCGGTTGGATGCGATGGCGGTCGGTCAGTTGTGATGGCGGTCGGTTGGTCGGTTGTGATGGCGGTCGGTCTGTTGTGATGGCGGTCGGTTGGTCAGTTGTGATGGCGGTCGGTTGGTCGGTTGTGATGGCGGTCGGATGCGATGGCGGTCGGTCAGTTGTGATGACGGTCGGATGTGATGGCGGTCGGATGCGATATCGGTCGGTTAGTTGTGATGGCGGTCGGTTGTGATGGCGGTCGGTCAGTTGTGATGGCGGTCGGTTGGTTGGTTGTGATGGCGGTCGGTCTGTTGTGATGGCGGTCGGTTGGTCGGTTGTGATGGCGGTCGGATGCGATGGCGGTCGGTCAGTTGTGATGACGGTCGGATGTGATGGCGGTCGGTCAGTTGTGATGGCGGTCGGTTGTGATGGCGGTCGGTCAGTTGTGATGGCGGTCGGTTGGTTGGTTGTGATGGCGGTCGGTCTGTTGTGATGGCGGTCGGTTGGTTGTGATGGCAGTCGGATGCGATGGAGGTCGGTCAGTTGTGATGGCGGTCGGTTGGTTGTGATGGCGGTCGGATGCGATGGAGGTCGGTCAGTTGTGATGGCGGTCGGTTGTGATGGCGGTCGGTCAGTTGTGATGGCAGTCGGTTGGTTGGTTGTGATGGCAGTCGGTCAGTTGTGATGGCGGTCGGTTGGTTGTGATGGCAGTTGGATGCGATGGCGGTCGGTCAGTTGTGATGGCGGTCAGTTGTGATGGCGGTCGGTTGTGATGGCGTTCGGTTGTGGTCAGTTATGATGGAAGTAGGTGTAGAAACGCAGAGAGGGCAGAAGGAAACGCCTCTACAGTCCAGTTCCTGCCGCTGTCACTCTGCCAGGAACCAGCAGCTCACCTCCATTAGCTAATGATCCTCCATCCTGTCCTCCTGCTCGCACACTTCCTGCTGAATCCACACGGCAGAGGACGAGCCCCGCCCAGTCTGAGACGCTCAGCTAATCCTGCCTGACCATCCTGACCATCCTGACCATCCTGACCATCCTTTATATAACACTCCACAATAAACAGAGGGGCTGTTTACGTTACGTTTGGTCATTTAATGGACGCTTTTATCCAAAGCGACTTACAAGGTGAGCACAGGGTTCATCACAGCGCCCCCTGGAGCAACGAGGGTTAAGGGCCTTACTCAAGGACCCACCCACATTGATAAATTCAGTGGACCTGGGATTTGAACCCACAACCTTCAGATTGATAACCCAACACCCTGACCACTGAGCCACCGCGCCGCCGGTTGTTTAACTTAAACCCATGTTTTTGGACTGTGGGGAGAACCTGAAGGAAACCCATGCAGACACGGGGAGAACATGCAAACTCCCCCGATTGGGATTCGAACCTGGATAACCCGGTGCTGAGAGGAGAACATGCCAAACACTCAAAGCCTTTCCGTTCAGCGGGTGGATCTGTAACAGCAGGATGTTGGTGTTTGTGGGTGACTGACTCTTGGACGCAGGTTTTGTTCCTGTGAAAGCGTTTGTGGAGGTGGAGTCTCTAAAGTCCGTCTCAATTAAGGATGACCCACTTAAAACAACTCCGAATCCTGCGTCCCGCTCCGTAAACTGCTCCAGAAGCGACTCTAGAGCATCTATTTATACTCTTGTCGTCCAGAGCGGCACTATTTATAATACAGACTACACGTGAAGCCGGGAGAGGCCCCGAAACTGACCCACATCTGAGGCCTACATGCCGATGGAGGTCAGATACGTGGGAAGCAGGAGGAAACATTCGAACTGGAACCGTCCACAGCGGAAAGGACGGGGTGAGAGACGGGGTGAGAGAGAGACGGGGTGAGAGAGAGAGACGGGGTGAGAGAGAGAGACGGGGTGAGAGAGAGAGACGGGGTGAGAGAGAGAGACGGGGTGAGAGAGAGAGACGGGGTGAGAGAGAGAGACGGGGTGAGAGAGAGACGGGGTGAGGGAGAGAGACGGGGTGAGGGAGAGAGACGGGGTGAGGGAGAGAGACGGGGTGAGGGAGAGAGACGGGGTGAGGGAGAGAGACGGGGTGGGAGAGAGACGGGGTGAGAGAGAGAGACGGGGTGAGAGAGAGACGGGGTGAGAGAGAGACGGGGTGAGGGAGAGAGACGGGGTGAGGGAGAGAGACGGGGTGAGGGAGAGAGACGGGGTGAGGGAGAGAGACGGGGTGAGGGAGAGAGACGGGGTGAGGGAGAGAGACGGGGTGAGGGAGAGACGGGGTGAGGGAGAGACGGGGTGAGAGAGAGACGGGGTGAGAGAGAGACGGGGTGAGAGAGAGACGGGGTGAGAGAGAGACGGGGTGAGAGAGAGACGGGGTGAGGGAGAGACGGGGTGAGGGAGAGACGGGGTGAGGGAGAGACGGGGTGAGGGAGAGACGAGGCCGAGCGTCATGGACGGAAAGTGCGAATCAAATTGGTGCGCAGCTGCAACTCGATAGCGAGCGTTAAGTGCGAAGGTCCGGCACTCTCAGCGTCTGCAGCTGCGGTGATTCACTATGAACTCACAATGAAATCACCGACCTCCGAACCCGGAACACGCGCAGAACTACAGACCGCTGCCTATCCCGGTTGTTGTTTTAATTGAAGTTCTAAGTTGGGGCAGCATCGATCAGACACGGCACCGCCAATTGTTTTTTTTATTTATTTTATTTTTTGGGTGTTGGGGGGGTCAGCGGCACCTGACCCACACACCGCAACCACCCCAGGTTTACGGGGGTCGAGGGCGGGACTGTTTTTAGGCCCAGCACAAGGAGGCGCTGTTTCCGTGCATCATCTGCTTTTTATTATTGCTTTTAGTATTTTAAAAAGTTAAGCCATCCATCCATCCATTATCTTCCACTTTATCCTCTATTAGGATCACGAGGGGGGGGGGTTCCCCATGCCCATCCAGGGGAGAACACTTCGGGCGCTGGGCAGATACACCCAGGACAGGACGCCAATCTATCACTGGGTACACACTCACACACACACACTTTATATGGGGCAATTTGGAGAACTCAATTGAATTGATCCATGTTTTTGGACTGTGGGAGGAAACCGGAGAACCCGGAGGAAACCCACGCAGAAACGGGGGAGAACGTGGAAACTCCACCCAGATGGGGATTCGAACCGAGAATCCCTAGTGCTGAGAGGAGAACCAACCACTAAGCCACCGTACCGCCCTATGATCATGCACTTATAGTTATATAGAACTTTGCCTTGAATGCTTTAAAGGTATGGCAGAGTAACCGTGGGCGACGCTGTGGGAAGGCATGGGTTAATCAGGCTGTATGTAATGTAAACTGGAGCTGCTGGACCCCCCCCCAGTGTGGAAGAACCGGGAATCCCTAATGCTGAGAGGAGAACATGCCAACCACTAAGCCACCGTGCCGCCAAGTTAAGACACAGGGAAGATCATTTTAGATTTTCGTTGACTTGTTCGCACGTGCGTTTCGGTTTCTGAATCCCGGACCACGAGGCGAATTAAAGGAGCGGAGCGATGATGTCATCGCTGCAGCAGGGCGTGGCTTCGGCGTGATGATCGGAGGTGAACAGTTCACACGAGACAAAGCTCTGCTGGAGGAGGACCAATACGGCATGACTCCAGACGTTCTATTTCGGGACGGAGGAGGGAGGGGTGGGGGGGGGGGATTGGTAACGTGGGGGCGGTTGAGAATGCCTGGCCCCCGACGCTTTCCGCGGTCCTCTTCATTGTCATGCGCGGCTATTCCGACGTCAAGACGCCGCATCCCGTCCGGACTGAGAAAACCGCCACGCGCGCCTCCAGCCCTTCCTGTGAGGGCAGCATGCCGACGGTGAAACGCCCCTCGGGGGAGGGGGGGGGGGGGAAATAATGAAACTCGAGTGCGAATCCAGCAGAGATAGAGATCCTGGAGAAGCTTTAAAAATTTAGAGACTTTATAAAAATAGATGGGTTAGATGGGTGGCTTAGTGGTTTAGCATGTTCTCCTCTCAGCGCTAGGGATTCCCGGTTCGAAATCCCCATCTGGGTGGAGTTTCCACGTTCTCCCCATGTCCGCGTGGGTTTCCTCCGGGTTCTCCGGTTTCCTCCCACAGTCCAAAAACATGGATCAAGTCAATTGAGTTCTCCAAATTGCCCCATATAGAGTGTGTCTGTGTCTGTGTGAGTGTGTGCCCAGCGATAGATTGGCGCCCTGTCCTGGTTGTATCTGCCCAGCGCCCGAGACGTTCTCCCCTGGATGGGCATGGAGAACCCCCCCAACCCTAATAGAGGATAAAGCGGGAGATAATGAATGAATGAATAACGAATAATTAATTATTCTGCCGTTACAAACTTTCACCTCTTTATAAAGCCCCCTGTAAATACATCATAACGCAGTTTATTCAGCAGTGTGGCCTCTGGGGGGCGCTACAGGAGACGCTTAGCCCGCGTTTTCCACGGGATTTTCATTTATTACTACCCTGGACCCCCCCCACACATACACACACACACACACACACACGGACTGGAGAAACGGTTTCTTTACAGTTACTGAGCTGAATATGTAAATCATGACCTCAAGCCCCAATCTCTTTAGGGACGAACAGATGTTTGAGGCTGTCCTGCTCGTCCAACATCGGCGTCTGACCTCACGACTGTCCTGTACGTCTCGTATCATGAGGTGTCCGAGCCGTACGCGTCTCTGTCCTTCCATCCACACAGTTTAACACTTGGCAAGGTGTGAAGTAAGTCATCATTACCTCCACTGCTCCAAACACCGGCATCCCCTGCCAAGTGCAAATGAGCCACCCTGTACCGGTGCCCGGCGAGCTCTCCCCTCACACATGGACGTGCTGCTGTCACCTTTCAGCACTAAACATCCATCAGACGTCCACACTAATGTTTATAACGGCACTTTCGAAACGCAGTGATGTTTTAGAAGCATTAACATCAAAGCCATCAAGTGGCGCTGTTGTTGCATCGAGATTCTCTCAGATAAACATTAATGACGTCAGCAAAGTCGCACGTCCGTGTCGTGATTGTTGGCACCAGACGGGTCGGTCTGAACGGTTCACATCCAACCTCAGAACAGTTTAGGGTCCAAAAAGAGGAGTTCGTCACGCAGCATCATTCTGACAGGATAGGACTCAACATCGGGACGTCTGAGACGGACACACGCCCACATGTCCCACGGCTCTTCTGTTAATAGCGCGTTGACTCACAAAGCCCTACAGGTCGTTTCCTCTGACCCGGGTCACGGGAAGGCTCGTGAACAATAGCTGGTTTGCTGCCCTGAGGTCACTGGAGTTCATTAACAAAACTCACCACCAGAATTATCAACACATTACCATTAATCATTACACCATGATGTATGCCCAACGGGCGCTTTAGCAGGTTCGCCCCCTCGTGCCACTGCTATACCAGCTCCGCTGATCATACAGATGGGGTTTGTAGTTACATTCTATAGTCCATCTGGTTCTCTGCATACTCTGTTAGAACCCTGTTCTCTGATGATCAGAACCATGGACAGAGCAGGAACTATTAAGGAACGGGCCTTCCCCAAACTCTTTGCACAGAGTGGAGAAGAATGGAACTCAAGAAATCACTAGAATTCGCCAACTGAGAGGTGTGTCCTGATCCTGTTTGTCCTTTTAGAGTGTGTGTGTGTGTGTGTGTGTGTGTGTGTAACCAGACGTGGTACAGCTCAGTTCCTGTATGACGCACTGGAACCCCTCTTCCCCTGACTCTCTTTGTTTTTGGGACAGGAGATCACGTCCATGCTGATTTTCATATAAATAAAAATATATTATTTTTTTTAGAAGAGTGCGAAGCGATGCAGATACTGTGTGTGTGTGTGTGTGTGTGTGTGTGTGTGTGTGTGTGTGTGCGAGAGGTTTATGGTTTGCGATCACATTCTTGGTGTAGAACATCCTGAGGACTAGAACCGTAGCTCGACATGTGTCATTAGATATGAACTGATGCACGTTCACAGACTGATACAGGGACTCATACGAGAACGGACCAATCAGAGGTTTAATATCGGGGCTTTAAAATAACCCTTTAAATTCTGTATGTCTGAGTCTGACACGACGCCGTCACTCGATCGTAAGGTTTTCTATAGAAGAACAGAGAGGAGCGAAGCATCGGTCATGCCGATGGTGATTTTATTTTGAACGGTGCGGGACGTTTCCGTCCGATCCTGCCATGCAGCCGAAACAGCAGCGCTCTCATGAAGCGGTCGCTCGGCGGAGTCGGAGCAGAAACGGGGCCTGTGTGGGACGATGCTGAAGCGTGTGGGCAAATCTGACTTTTCGGGTCAAAACAGATCCAAATTTAGATCTCCTGAGCGCGTGCTGTCCTCCGACGGCGAAACTCGGAAACCATAAATAAGACGTATGGATCACCACCGCATGGGGAACACCGACCCGGCGGCACCAGGCGTCAATAGAACCGGATCCACAGCCTATACCTTTTAGAACATGAGAATCGAGACTAAATAGTAACTAAAACGAGACTAAATAGTAACTAGAACTGCTACGAGACTAAAAACTACTGGATCTCTTTAACAAATACCTGTTGTAAAAAAAAATTTTTTTTTTAATTTTTTAAAATTTAAAAAAACAAAAGGGGGGGGGGCGGCGCATCATCAAATATCAATCAGGTTTACATTTACATTCACATTTAGTCATTTAGCCAATGTTTTTATACAAAGCGACTTACAAATGAGAACCCCTTTTTTTTTTTCAACATTCATTCATTATCTTCCGCTTTATCCTCTATTAGGGTTGTGGGGGGGGAGGGTTCCCCATGCCCATCCAGGGGAGAACGTTTCGGGCGGTGGGCAGATACACCCAGGACAGGACGCCAATCCATCGCTGGACACACACTCTCTCACACACACACTCTATATGGGGCAATTTGGAGAACTCAATTGACTTGATCCTTGTTTTTGGACTGTGGGAGGAAACCGGAGAACCCGGAGGAAACCCACGCGGACACGGGGAGAACATGGAAACTCCACCCAGATGGGGATTCGAACCGGGAACCCCTAGTGCTGAGAGAAGAACATGCTAAACCACTATTCCACCGTGCCGCCCTTTTTTACAACAGGTATTTGTTAAAGAGATGCATTTTTTTAATTAAAGCTTTGATGATTCTACAGTGTAGTTTTCTGCAGAACTGACTGTAATGTTCTCATTTGTAAGTCGCTTTAATTAAAAGCATCGGCTAAATGAATAAATGTAAATGACTAAATGTAAATGTTAATGTAAACAGAATTGGCCGAGTTGCAGAGTGTCCAGGTTCAGATCGGTCTGTCTGGAGCGCTGCTCCATCACCTGAAGCATCCCATAAACTGAGTGAAGCAACAAGAGACAGAGATAAATCAATACGGACAGAGCGTCTCATTTACAGCACATGGGAAAAAAAAAAAAGTCCTCCAACACGTCCTCATTCAGCTCCCACTCCTCACACAAAGGCTTTCCACAGGATTTTGGAGTGGGACAGTGAGACTGTCCGCTGTGAGTGGGGGTCATTACGACGTTAATCTATCGATCTGAAGCGCATGGGTTCAAACACCAGGTCCACCAAAGTTGGAGCAAATCCCTTAATCCTCATCGCCCCAGGAATGCTGTGCTCAACCCTGCGCCAAGCCAAACATGTGAGGGTTTATGTTTCGGGGTCAGAAACTGATGTTGGATGAGTGGCTTCTGTGTGGGTCAGCAATTGTTCGTCCATACTGGACGCTGGGGGGGGGACTACTGTCCAGCAGCTCCAGTTAACACAGCCTGATGAAGTCCAGATCATTAACCCATGCCCACGGTTACTGTGCCATACCTTTAAAGCATTCAAGGCAAAGTTCTATATAACTATAAGTGCATGATCATAGGGCGGCACGGTGGCTTAGTGGTTTGGCACGTTCTCCTCTCAGCGCTAGGGATTCCCGGTTCTAATCCGCATCTGGGTGGAGTTTCCACGTTCTCCCCGTGTCCGCATGGGTTTCCTCCGGGTTCTCCGGTTTCCTCCCACAGTCCAAAAACATGGATCATGTCGATTGAGTTCTCCAAATTGCCCCATATAGAGAGTGTGAGTGAGTGAGTGTGTGCCCAGCGATGGATCGGTGTCCTGTCCTGGGTGTATCTGCCCAGCGCCCGAAACGTTCTCCCCTGGATGGGCATGTGGAACCCCACCGCGACCCTAATAGAGAATAAAGCGGAACATAATGGATGGATGATCATAAAACACGCAGTCTGATTATTAACATCCTGATCGGTGTTGTGAGCATCTGATTGATAATTAATGAACCCTCCATCATTCCTCCATCATTCCTCCATCATTCCCTTCCCTCCTGACCGGAGATCAGTTGCTGAGGGTTGCGTCCTATTAAAAAAGCCTTCATCACTCCCTTCCTTGCCCGTCTCAGACTTAAAGGCATTCTAACTGCGCAAATGCCCTATATATCAACCGAAGCCAACGGGACATGACAGGTGCATCCATTAATGATGGGATGGTCTTTAACACCATCAACGGAAAGAACCCAGTTAAGAGGAGGTGTTGTCCGGGTGTGGAGGTTACAAACAGCGGGGTGGGGTGGGTGGGGTGGGTGAGGTGGGGTGGGGTCCATAACGAAGCTGCAGGGTGGACAGGGGACCCACTGGGACCCAACAAAAGATGTTCGATGACAGGGGTGGAGGTGGTGGAGGAGCTGCCGTCCATCAACCTGCCAGGGGTCCCGTCATCGCCTCCGTAACCTGTAGCTGACCAGTTGCCCCCCCCCTCCCCGACTTTAAAGGCGACTTTAAAGGCGATTAATCGACTAAATCAGATAAAAACTGATTATTAAACGATCACCCGCGCGACGAGCACCACCAAAACGCCTCCATCCGACACCCCACACCCCACACCCAACATCCATCAGCGGCGGCACACGGAGGAGGCGGAGGAGGAGGAGAATCCACGCAGACCTACCTGCCCACGCCGCGGGGCCGTCACGGAGCGTTTCGACGGTTTATTTATAATAATAAAAAAAAAAAAAAAAAATAAATAAATAAAAAAAATACCAACGGCTGCGCTCGAGGCCCGACACGCGCGCGCGCGCGCCGTCCGTCCGTCCGTCTGTTGGTCCGTCGGTCGCCGCCGCCGCGGAGCCGTCAAAAGCCGCGCGTTCAGAGCGGAATAAAGCGCGTCCTGAGAGCCGAGCCGAGCCGAGCCGAGCCGAGCCGCTGCTCCCCGCGCCCTCCTGCTTTTGTTTTTCCCGTTTGCTCACTCCCTCGCCCTTAGATCTGGGGTTGCCAGATGGCGCGCACCTGAATCCCTCCAGGATGGACGAAAATCCGCCCCGCTCTCTGGAGGCGACGTTTCCGATTATTATTCATTCATTCATTCATTCATTATCTCCCGCTTTATCCTCTATTAGGGTCGCGGTGGGGTTCCCCATGCCCATCCAGGGGAGAACGTCTCGGGCGCTGGGCATTTACACCCAGGACAGGGCGCCAATCTATCACTAGACAGACACTCACTCACACAGACACACTCTATATGGGGCAATTTGGAGAATTCAATTGACTTGATCCATGTTTTTGGACTGTGGGAGGAACCCGGAGGAAACCCACGCAGACACGGGGAGAACATGCAAACTCCACCCAGATGGGGATTCGAACCGGGAATCCCTAGCGCTGAGAGGCGAACATGCCAAACCACTAAGCCACCGTGCCGCCCTACGCAGAAACTCATTAATTCATTCATTATCTCCCGCTTTATCCTCTATTAGGGTCGCGGTGGGGTTCCCCATGCCCATCCAGGGGAGAACGTCTTGGGTGCTGGGCAGATACACCCAGGACAGGGCACCAATCCTTCGCTGGGCACACACTCACTCACACACACAGACACACTCTATATGGGGCAATTTTGAGAATTCAATTAACTTGATCCATGTTTTCGGACTGTGGGAGGAAACCGGAGAACCCGGAGGAAACCCACGCAGACACGGGGAGAACATGGAAACTCCACCCAGATGGGGATTCGAACCGGGAATCCCTAGCACTGAGAGGAGAACATGCTAAACCACTAAGCCACCGTGCCGCCCTACGCAGAAACTGATAGAGATAAAGGTGTTTAGGTCACAGTCGCACGTGAAATAGACACGTGATGCCACTTTCTTCCATTTTATTTGATTGTTTTTATTTAAATGTGATGTACAGGGCGACCAATCGCGTTGCTCTGTATGAAAGATTCCGATGTTTAAACCTGTGCTAAGTATGTACAGCACTTTCGATTCGTGCCGTCACTTCAGACTTTAAAACACAACCTGGCAACCCTGGTGTTTTAAAAGTGGGCGGGGCCGCCTGCGTGTTTGATTCACACCGGCCGAACCTTTAAACGACTCGGTGCTTACAAATAAACGCAAATCCCGTGAAAAACGCGGGTTAAGCGTCTCCTGTAGCGCCCCCCAGAGGCCGCGCTGCTGAATAAATGAAAATCCCGTGAAAAACGCGGGCTAAGCGTCTCCTGTAGCGCCCCCCAGAGGCCGCACTGCAATCCGTAAAAAACGCGGGCTTTTTTTCTAGCGTCTCCTGTAAATGAGGCCGCAAAATCCAGTAAAAAACGCGGGCTGAGCGTCTCCTGTAGCGCCCCCCAGAGGCCGCACTGCTGAATAAACCGCGTTATGACGTATTTACAGGGGGCTTTATGAAGAGGTGAAAGTTTGTAACAGCAGAATAATTAATTATTCGTTATTCATTCATTCATTATCTTCTGCTTTAACCGGAGATTAGGAGGAAACCCACGTGGATACGGGGGAACATGGAAACTCCATGCCCATCCAGGGGAACGTTCGAACCTGGAGATAGAGTGCAGAGAGGAGAACATGCTAAACCACTATGCCACCGTGCTGCCAGTATTATTAGTAATTTATTATGAGAATTCCCAGAATCTGTGGTGCGATGAAATAAAACTGCAACGCTTCAGCCCCGTGGATCAGGGGGTCTGCCGGAAAAATGAGGAATGAAGCATTCACTGATACAAAAACATCCTGCCTACAGTGAAGCACGGTGGTGGCTCGGTAATGCTCCATTCTATAATAATAATAAAAAATAATGATAATAATAATTTAATCTCATTTTACATACTAATGCGATGATTCCAAATGAACAGATCTTCCAACGGACAGAACAGCATGGTTCGTCACTGATGATGTAACAAAGACATTCATTAAGTCGTTATCTTCTGCTTAATCCTCTACTAGGGTTGTGGGGGGGTTCCCTATACATTACATTTACATTTATTCGTTTGGCAGAAGCTTTTATCCAAAGCGACTTACAAATGAGAACATCACGATCAGAAGTTCTGCAGAAAACCAACTATACTGTAAATTCATCAAACCTGATTGTTATTCGATGCTGCGGCACCTCCCCCTTTTTTTTCTTTCTCTATAATAGGTATTTGGTAAAGACATGCGTCTTCAGTAGTTTCTTAAAACTGTTTAGTGATTCTGCCTTACGGACAGAGTTGGGAAGAACGTTCCACCATTTTGCAGTGGTGAACGCCACGGAGTGAGAATTAGCTCCTCGGTGAGGAGAACATCAAGAGGAGAACATTTTGGGTGCTGGGCAGATATACCCAGGACAGGGTGCCAATCCATCACTGGGCACACATTCACACACACTCTATATGGGGGCAATTTAGAGTATTCAATTTTCCTTGAATCCATGTTTTTGGACCGTGGTAGGAAACCGGAGAACCCGAAGGACGCCCACATGAACACAGAGAGAACATGCAAACCCCACCCAGGATCAAATCAAACCTGGAACCCCAGCACCGAGAGGAGAACATGCCAACCACAACAAATGTAATAGAAATAATAATAATAAATAACTTTATTATAAAAGGACAGAGGAGCAGCAGGTTGGACAGGTCAGACGGTGCAGTAGGTGTAGATGTAGTGACGAGCCAGCTCCACGTTGCCGCTGCTCTGATAGATCAGTGACAGGTTGTAAGCGATCTCTCGCCGCAGGTCCACTTGGTCTTCCTCGATTCCCTGCAAGACCACAAATGTCTTCTGTTACTACGGTCCAGCATTCTCATACTTTACAACAACATCTTTATTTTAACCTTGAAGTGAGAACCAATCAATATTCAATACATATAGTGATGTGCGGCACGGTGGCTTAGTGGTGTAGCATGTTCTCCTCTCAGCACTGGAGATTCCTGGTTCGAATCCCCATCTGGGTGGAGCTTCCATATTCTCCCCACGTCCGTGTGGGTTTCCTCCGGGTTCTCCGGTTTCCTCCCACAGTCCAAAAACATGGATCAAGTCAAATGAGTTCTCCAAATTGCCCCATATAGAGTGTGTGTGTGTGTGAGTGTGTGCCCAGTGAATGGATTGGCGCCCTGTCCTGGGTGTATCTGCCCAGCGCCCGAAACGTTCTCCCCTGGATGGGCATGGGGAACCCCACCGCGACCCTAATATAGGATAAAGCGGGAGATAATGAATGAATGAATATAGTAGGGGTGAGCTGCAATATTCGCTGATTCGACGATTCGATTCCGAGAACCGTAGTCGACTATGAACCTCATAGTCGAATGTACCATTTTGACCACATGGGGGCGTCCATGGCTGCTGCTAAGCATTAGTTTTTACATGAAATGTCTTTGTTTTCGTTATATATATATATAGCCTTTTGTCAAATAAAATCATCCTAATTTCTAGAAAAAAAAGAAAAAACAAAAACAAAAAAAAAGGTTTTCTTTTGTTAGAAAAACAAGTAAAATATATATATATTAAAAAAATCTTTTTTAAAAACTACGCTTATAGCGCCATCTTGTGGTGAAATTTTAACTGATTCGACTATCAGTCGACTATAGGGAAAATCTGACGAATCAGATTCGACTATGAAAATCTTTAGTTCAATACACCCCTAGAATATAGTGATGTCATAACGCTCTTTATTTTTAAAATAAAGATTTATTATTATTTTTTTTTTTTTAAATGTTTTTTTTTAACCTGTCATGTCTGGCCGCAGAAGATAATGGATGGATGGATGAATGTCTGGCCGCAGAAGATAACGGATGGATGTATGGACCTGCAGTGGAACTGTTGGAGGTTCCGGTGCGGTCGTCGTACTGACCTGCAGCTGGAGGGGGGGGAAGCCGAGCGCTTTCTGGTAGTAGTGGATGGCCAGGTGGGTGAGTCCGAGCTGGTGCAGCGCCCGGCCCGCGTTGTACAAACTCTCCTGACCGTGACCGCGCAACTCCACGTAGCGCCAAAGGAAGGAGAAACCCTACAGAGAGCGGGCGAGCGAGAGAGAGAGAGAGGAGGGGGGGGGGGGTCAGGACCGAGGTACCATTTACAGTGTAGTGTGATTTTAAAACATTTCCCATTGTTATATTCTCTCAAACGTGCTGCGGTTGCCTTGGTAACGAAGGGTCGCGTTGGTGTGTGTGTGTGTGTGTGTGTGTGTGTGTGTGTGTGTGGGTTAGGTTCGGGTACCTGCAGAACCAGAGCGTGTCGCTTGGTGACGAACTTCTGTGAGGCCATGTGGAAGAAGGTGAGACCCACACACAGGCTGTGCAGAGGATGCTGAGGCTGATTCCTGAACGCCTGCATGTACTGCCCTGCGCTCACACACACACACACACACACACACACACACACACACACACACACACACACACAGTTAAGATACTTATCTCATATTCTTAAATTTTATTTTTATATACTGTATATACATAGAGGGCGGCACGGTGGCTTAGTGGTTTGGCATGTTCTCCTCTCAACGCTGGGGATTCCCGGTTCGAATCCCCATCTGGGTGGAGTTTCCATGTCCTCCCCGTGTCCGCGTGGGTTTCCTCCGGGTTCTCCGGTTTCCTCCCACAGTCCAAAAACATGGATCAAGTCAATTTAATTCTCCAAATTGCCCCATATAGAGTGTGTCTGTGTGAGTGAGTGTGTGCCCAGTGATAGATTGGCGCCCTCTCCTGGGTGTATCTGCCCAGTGCCCAAGACGTTCTCCCCTGGATGGGCATGGGGACAGCGACCCTAATATAGGATAAAGCAGAAGATAATGGATGGGTATATACATATATTCATTCATTTATTATCTCCCGCTTTATCCTCTATTAGGGTCGTGGTGGGGTTCCCCATTCCCATCCAGGGGAGAACGTTTCGGGCACTGGGCAGATACACCCAGGACAGGGCGCCAATCTATCGCTGGGCACACACTCACTCACATATACACTCTATATGGGGCAATTTGGAGAACTCAATTGACTTGATCCATGTTTTTGGACTGTGGGAGGAAACCGGAGAACCCGGAGGAAACCCACGCGGACATGGGGAGAACATGGAAACTCCACCCAGATGGGGATTCGAACCGGGAATCCCTAGTGCTGAGAGGAGAACGTGCTAAACCACTAAGCTACCGTGCCGCCCCCGTTATTTGAAATTTTTAAATAATAATAATATAAATAAAAATTTTAAATAAAAATAATAACGGGGCGGCACGGTGGTTTAGTGGTTTAGCACGTTCTCCTCTCAGTGCTAGGGATTCCCGGTTCGAATCCCCATCTGGGTGGAGTTTCCATGTTCTCCCCGTGTCTGCGTGGGTTTCCTCCGGGTTCTCCGATTTCCTCCCACAGTCCAAAAACATGGATCAAGTCAATTGAGTTTTCCAAATTGCCCCATATAGAGTGTGTGCGTGTGTGTGAGTGAGTGTGTGTCCAGTGATAGATTGGCGCCCTGTCCTGGGTGTATCTGCCCAGCGCCCGAAACGTTCTCCCCTGGATGGGAATGGGGAACCCCACCGCGACCCTAATAGAGGATAAAGCGGGTGATAATGAATGAATGAATGAATATAATGATAATAAAATGTTCTTGAATCTTGAATCGAGACACCCGAGGAACCGGGGCCCGTACCGAGGGCGTGTTTGAAGGTCCCGGAGACGAGCGCGGTGTGGCCGTTCAGCATGCAGAGGGCGTGGTTGTCGGGGTTCTTTAACATTTGCCGCAGGCAGAAGCGATGGTGGCGGGCGTCTGCGCGTGCTGCGTCACCTGGCTGAAGACGTTCCACAGCTGAGGATCGTCCACGCTGCACATCAGCTTCAGCCTGAAAGCGAAGCGGCGACGGGACGTTAGGCCAGGTGGCGTCGTAATGAACCGGTGTACCGGCCAATCGGAAATCACCTGATGTAGTCGTAGGCCTTGCGGAAGTTGTGGTCGAGGAAGGCGGCGCTCAGGCCCACGTACTCCAGCTCCTTGCGCTTGACGCGGTCGTCGTAGAACGAGTAGAACTCCAGGGAGGAGTCCACGAGGAGCTCCGCCTCGCCGAAGCGTTTCGTCTCACACAGAGCGTCCAGGCAGCACAGCAGCAGCCTCCACCAGTCCTCCCGCGACAGCACGCTCGTCTTACCTACGGACGCCAGGCGACGGGTTAGCGGACGCGCCCGCGCGATGACATCACAGACACCCCGCGTGGTCGGTGTTTACCCGTCACGTCCAGGTACGCCGCCTCCTGGTCCTCGATTTCCGCCAGCTTGTTGGGGGAGACCTTGATCAGGTGCAGGTGCCGCGCACCGGACGACGAGCTGGCGATCAGGCACACCTGAGCCCTCACCATCGCCACCTACAGGACAGAGGGGGACGCTATCGTCGGGTAAACGAGACGAGGAGAAAGCCAACGATCTGAGGTTTGGATTTCATGAGAACCTTCAGCAGCATGGAGAGCATGGTCAGCAGGGTGTCGATGTAATCGTCCGTCCGGCCCTGAGATCGGAGCAGCGTGGATCGATGGAGCAGCAGCTTCAGCTCCTAAACAACAGAGACGCCTCAGTGTTCTCCAACGAGCTCCGCTTTAGACGCCCCCGAAACACGGAAGAGCATGCCAACTATAGAGTAGGGGTGTATTCAACTAAGGATTTTCATAGTCGAATCTGATTCGTCAGATTTTCCCTATAGTCGA
Source organism: Corydoras sp. C115 (assembly GCA_019802505.1). Lineage (NCBI taxonomy): Eukaryota > Metazoa > Chordata > Actinopteri > Siluriformes > Callichthyidae > Corydoras > Corydoras sp. C115. Next base: position 138,327 of record JAFMOC010000210.1, on the reverse strand, counting down.
CTGATAGTCGAATCAGTTACAATTTCACCACAAGATGGCGCTATAAGCGTGGTCTTTAAAAAAGATTATTTTTTTTTTATATTTTACTTGTTTTTCTAGAGCACCGTAAATGGGTTCCCCGTTCTGGACTTTTTTCCACTTCAAAGGAAAAACCTAAAAAAACCTAAAAACCTAAAAATTAGGATGATTTTATTTGACAAAGGCTATATATATTCATTCATTCATTCATTTATTCATCTCCCGCTTTATCCTCTACTAGCGTCGCGGTGGGGTTCCCCATGCCCATCCAGGGGAGAACGTCTCGGGCGCTGGGCAGGCACACCCAGGACAGGGCGCCAATCCATCGCTGGGCACACACTCACTCACACAGACACACTCTATATGGGGCAATTTGGAGAACTCAATTGACTTGCTCCATGTTTTTGGACTGTCGGAGGAAACCGGAGAACCCGGAGGAAACCCACGCGGACACTGGGAGAACATGGAAACTCCACCCAGATGGCGATTCGAACCGGGAATCCCTAGCGCTGAGAGGCGAACGTGCTAACCACTAAGCCACCGTGCCGCCCGGCTATATATATATATATATATATAACGAAAACAAAGACATTTCATGTAAAAACTAACGCTTAGCAGCAGCCATGGGCGCCCCCATGTGGTCAAAATGGTACATTCGACTATGAGGTTCATAGTCGACTACGGTTCTCGGAATCGAATCGAAGCGAATATTGCAGCTCACCCCTACTATAGAGACAGAACATTCAGACCTGCTGTGCGGCCGAGGAGTCCTGTGCCAGTGTATCAGGGTCGTACATGGGTTCCAGTGCCTCCAGGGCGGAGTCGGGCCTCCCCAGCTGCTGCTGAAGGGTGGAGAGAGCCAAGCGCGCCTCCAGGTGCAACGGCGCCATGGCCACCACCTTACTGTAGCTGTCCACCGCCACCTGCAAGTGACCGAGTGCCTTCAGACACTCTGAGCAACCGGGAGGGAGGTCAGGAACCGAGAGACGACAGCAAGACATCGAAGAAAGGAGGAAAAAGCACAGAACCCGAGCGGCGGACGGTACCTGCGTGGCGGAGCCAGACCACGGCGAGGTTGTACCGCTCCGAGCAGACGAGGGACGACAGCAGAGGCAGGGCCGACATGTACTCGCCCTCGTCCATGAAGGCCTCGGCCACGTCCAGATACAGATCCCCCAGCTCCTCCGGACTCTGCTCCATCATGGACGTCAGCATGGGCTGCGGAAACCCGACTGGCGTCACCGACGACCCCGACAAACGGGTTCCCCCGACCGAAACGCGTCAGATTAGACTCACATCCAGAGGTCTGAAGACGTGCTGGTGAATCAGACAGACCATCAGCTTCACTCGGATGTCCACGGGAAGATCCTCAGGGACCAGAACCTCCGAGATCTCACCTGCGGGGGTTAAGGCTGTGTGTGAAACGGCAGAAGGTTCCTGGAGAACACCACGGTTCCTCCGTTTCTTACCTTCATCTGCAGCCGGAGTGTCCCTCACTGCTGCGTCCTCCGTCTTCTCGGGGGACCGGCTCTCCGTCTTTTGCGGCTTCGTGGCTCTCTGCAGTACTACCCCACAGAACCTAATCAAGGCCTACACACACACACTTTACCCCACAGCACACACTGAACAGCACTACGGACATCTCCTACCCCGCTGGTGTCCTTGTTACCTCCAGCGCTTTTCCGTACTGATGGTTGGCGATGTAGAGCTCCGCAGCCATGTTCACACACTCGTGGGTCACGATCTCGGGGTGTTTGGACAGCGCCTCCTCCATCACCCCGATAGCTGACGGCAAGTCACTGCTCTCATAGTAACTCCTACACTTACAGGCAAGAATTACACTATGAGGACATCTACGGAACGTCCTGAGGACACTCATATAAAGATGAATCATGTTTCGTGAGGGGGCGTGGCATTATTCTGAATAAAGAAATTCCCTGTGATTTATTCACAATAATGTCTTTCATAAATGCTTTTAGAAAACGCTGACAAACTCACTGTAATAAAAAAAATTATATTCAGAAATGGGTTTATTAAAAACAAAATCCTTAATAATCTGCTCTTCCATGGCGGCACGGTGGCTTAGCATGTTCTCCTCTCAGCGCTAGGGATTCCCGGTTCGAATCCCCATCTTGGGTGGAGTTCCCATGTTCTCCCCGTGTCCGCGTGGGTTTCCTCCGGGTTCTCCGGTTTCCTCCCACAGTCCAAAAACATGGACAAAAACACAATTGCCCCATATAGAGTGTGTGTGTGTGAATGAGTCTGTGTCCAGAGATAGATTGCCCCTCTGTCCTGGGTGGATGGGCATGGTGAACCCCCCCAACCCACCCTAATAGAGGATAAAGTGGAAGAAAATGGATGGATCTGCTCTTCCATGACATGATCTAGTCCGTTTTTTAAAGTTAACATGTAGTGCCATCTAGTGACCAAACTACAGAACGCAGTTTATAAAAAAAAAAAAAAAAAAAGAACATTGAGAATATGATGTATTGTATATCACGCATTAATACCAATGTAAAACGTGTTTTTCTTAATGTCACGGCTGGACAAACGGCTCAGCCAATCAGATTCAAGGAGCAGAACAAGCCGTCTCATAATCTGTTATAAGACGACCTGCGGAGTCTTTAAAGTCCCTGTAGGGGGTGTGAGTGAGCAGCTCGTACTTGGCCATGTCGCGGGACAGCTGCATGAAGTGCTCTCCGTCGGTGGGGGTGAGCAGGCCGAGGATCCGGCGGTAGCCGTCCATGGCCAGCCGGTGCTCCCCCACCTGCTCGTAGAGGTTGGAGCGCTCCCACAGGTAGCGCACGTTACTCTGGTCGTATTTAATCGCTGTAACGACAGAGGGATTCGTTAGCAGGCGGTGCGTTCTCGTTTTTCGCCGTTTCTAGCTGCGATCCTGCGATCCTGACCTTTGCTGTAGCAGATGATGGCCTGCCGGATGTTGTCCTGCTCCAGCGACATCTCGGCCAGCTTCAGCCACTCGTCACAGTCGCTGGGGTTCAGGTGGGCGGCGATCAGGCCGAACTGCAGCGCCTTCTCCGCGTCGCCGTCGTCCTCGTGGATCATCGCCAGAGTGGAGAACGGCTCGTAGGCGAACGGAGCTGCGAGTGAACTTTCAACTTCACTTTAAAGCCCTCGTCGAGACGTTCTGCGAGAATCGCGGTAACCTTCAACTGACCTTGGCGAATGATCTCCATGCACATCAGGATGGCGTCGTCCTTCTCGCCGCGGGCGTAGCGGATGTTGGCCTCCCCCATCAGGCCGCGGAGGGCGCGCGGGAGCTTACTGCGGGGGCGTCGCTCCTTTAGGAGGCATTAATAATCACAGGTTACCGGCCCGCGGTGCTTCTACATTTTTAATCCTACGAGTACCGGGATAGGGCCCAGGACCACCCGTATGTCATTCATTCATCATCTTCCGCTTTATTCTCTATTAGGGTCACGGGGGGGGGGGGGGGGGGGGTCCTCCCACAGTCCAAAAACATGGATCAAGTCAACTGAGTTCTCCAAATTGCCCCATATAGAGTGTGTCTGTGTGAGTGAGTGTGTGCCCAGTGATAGATTGGCGCCCTCTCCTGGGTCTATCTGCCCAGCACCCGAAACGTTCTCCCCTGGATGGGCATGGGGAACCACCCCACGACGCTAATAGAGAATAAAGCGGAAGATAATGGATGGTATATACATATATTCATTCATTCATCATCTCCCGCTTTATCCTCTATTAGGGTCGCGGGGGGGGGGGGGGTTCCCCATGCCCATCCAGGGGAGAACGTTTCGGGTGCTGGGCAGATACACCCAGGACAGGGGGGCAATCTATTACTGGACACACACTCACTCACAGACACACTCTATTTGGGGCAATTTTGAGAACTCAATTGACCTTGATCCATGTTTTTGGACTGTGGGAGGAAACCGGAGAACCCGGAGGAAACCCACGCGGACACGGGGAGAACATGGAAACTCCACCCAGATGGGGATTCGAACCGGGAATCCCTAGCGCTGAGAGGAGAACATGCTAAACTATATATATAACTATATATATACCTTTTTAGAATTGCTTATAATCTCTGATTTTATTTCCTCTATCTTTTGATTTATTTTTTACTTAAATTTATTTTACTATGATTAGACTGATTGCTTTATTTATTATTGTTGTTTTTATTGTTTTTTCTTTGTAAGGTGACCTTGAGTGTCCAGAAAGGCGCCATCAAATAAAATGTATTATTTATTATTAAACCACTAAGCCACCGTGCCGCCCCCCACCCGTATGTTTTGAACAAAAAAATAAACAATTTTATACAATTTATAACGATGAAGACGTCTCTTTGCGATTGAAATTGAAGGCTCACCTTCATCATCTTCTTATTTTCCCGATTCAGCTCCATCTCCAGAGCGAAGACGTCGCCCGGCGTGACCTCGTTTCCGTCGATCCCGATCTCCCGCCACACCTCGCCGCTGGCCCCACCGTCCGGGTCCTCGTCCTCCAGCTCCTCATCTTCCTCCCCCATCATGGAGGCGAAGGCCTTCTGCACGTACGGATTGACCTCGTCGCCGTCGACGCCACCTACTGGTGACGAAAGGTTACGAAGGCAAACGCTTTCTCTCGAGGGGAAACCTACGGCTCAGTGATGTCATCCAATCCTGCATCGAATCGACAAACGCACTGGAGTACTAATTATGGATTACTTGCAATGACCTAATTAATTTAATAAATTATGTGTGAATTAGGGCTTAGTCCACAAACATGGGTTTAAGGTAAATTAAACACTTTAAATTGCCCCAAATAGTGTGTGGGAGTTAGTGATAGACCGAAATGTTCTCCCCTCCCCATAACCCTGGTAGTTAAGGCCATCATCGAGATTTTCTGTGAGAACCAGAAGCAGAAGAACAATGAAGTAATTAATTAATTAATCCTCATCAAGGCGGCACGGTGGCTTAGTGGTTTAGCATGTTCTCCTCTCAGCACTAGGGATTCCCGGTTCGAATCCCCATCTGGGTGGAGTTTCCATGTTCTCCCTGTGTCCGCGTGGGTTTCCTCCGGGTTCTCCGGTTTCCTCCCACAGTCCAAAAGCATGGATCAAGTCAATTGAATTCTCCAAATTGCCCCATATTGAGTGTATGTGTTTGTGTGAGTGAGTGTGTGCCCAGCGATGGATTGCCCCCCTGTCCTGGGTGTATCTGCCCAGCGTCCGAAACGTTCTGCAAACCCCATGGGCATGGGGAACACCCCCCCCCCCCCCGCGACACTAACAGAGGATAAAGCGGGAGATAATGAATTAATTAATTAATCCTCATCAATAATATGACGCGCATTTTGAGCTGAGCGCCAAAAAAAAAGTGAGTGCTGTTACACAGTTTGTCCACAAGAGGGCACACACAATGACTATGTTCTGGCTGGACCACACGCACAATATTAATTAAAATGCATTAAAACGGGTTTAACGTGTATCGTTGATATCGGTTCACCTTAAATATCGATTGCTCTGCGTTTCTGAACGTTTGATTTATTGTTAAATTGTAACAAATAAGCTTTTGATCCTGAGACGATGACGGAGATCTCTGAAGCTGATGTTCACCTTTGCAGGTTCCTCCCGTGATGTTCTGAGATGTTCCGGCTGCTTCATAGTCTTCGTCTGATCCGATGTCTCCACAAACCTGAAGAACACACAAAGAACTCAGAGTCCACGCGGGTTCTGAAGACAGGGGGCACGGTGGCTTAGTGGTTTAGCATGTTCTCCTCTCAGCGCCAGGGATTTCCGGTTCGAACCCCAATCTGGGTGGAGTTTGCATGTTCTCCCCGTGTCCGTGTGGGTTTCCTCCGGGTTCTCCGGTTTCCTCCCACAGTCCAAAAACATGGATTAAGTCAATTGAATTCTCCAAATTGCCCCATATAGAGTGTGTCTGTGTGAGTGAGTGTGTGCCCAGTGATAGATTGCCCCCTGTCCTGGGTGTATCTGCCCAGCGCCTCAGAGTCCACCCGGGTTCTGAAGACGGGCGGCACGCTGGTTTAGTGGTTTAGCATGTTCTCCTTTCAGCACCAGGGATTTCCGGTTCGAACCCCAATCTGGGTGGAGTTTGCATGTTCTCCCCGTGTCCGCGTGGGTTTCCTCCGGGTTCTCCGGTTTCCTCCCACAGTCCAAAAACATGGATTCAAGTCCAATCGAGTTCTCCAAATTGCCCCATATAGAGTGTGTCTGTGTGAGTGAGTGTGTGCCCAGTGATAGATTGCCCCCCTGTCCTGGGTGAATCTGCCCAGCGCCTCAGAGTCCACCCGGGTTCTGAAGACGGGCGGCACGCTGGTTTAGTGGTTAAGCATGTTCTCCTCTCAGCACTAGTGATTCCCGGTTCGAACCCCAATCTGGGTGGAGTTTCCATGTCCTCCCCGTGTCCGCGTGGGTTTCCTCCAGGTTCTCCGGTTTCCTCCCCCAGTCCAAAAACATGGATTCAAGTCAATTGAGTTCTCCAAATTGCCCCATATAGAGTGTGTATGTGTCTGTGTGAGTGAGTGTGTGTCCAGTGATAGATTGCCCCCCTGTCCTGGGTGTATTCTGCCCAGCGCCTCCGAGTCCACGCGGGTTCTGAAGATGGGCGGCACGCTGGTTTAGTGGTTTAGCATTTTCTCCTTTCAGCACCAGGGATTTCCGGTTCGAACCCCAATCTGGGTGGAGTTTGCATGTTCTCCCCGTGTCCGCGTGGGTTTCCTCCGGGTTCTCCGGTTTCCTCCCACAGTCCAAAAACATGGATTAAGTCAATTGAGTTCTCCAAATTGCCCCATATAGAGTGTGTCTGTGTGAGTGAGTGTGTGTCCAGTGATAGATTGCCCCCCTGTCCTGGGTGTATTTGCCCAGCGCCTCAGAGTCCATGTGGGTTCTGAAGACGGGCGGCACGGTGGCTTAGTGGTTTAGCATGTTCTCCTCTCAGCGCCAGGGACTCCTGGTTGGAACCCCAATCTGGGTGGAGTTTCCATGTTCTCCCCGTGTCCGCGTGGGTTTCCTCCAGGTTCTCCGGTTTCCTCCCACAGTCCAAAAACATGGATCAAGTCAATTGAGTTCTCCAAATTGCCCCATATAGAGTGTGTATGTGTCTGTGTGAGTGTGTGTGTGTGTGTCCAGCGATAGATTGCCCCCCTGTCCTGGGTGTATCTGCCCAATATCACGTTGTCCCCTGGAGGGGGATGAGCATGGGGAACCCGCCCCCCCCCCGCCCCCCTATTAGAGGATAAAGCGGAAGATAATGGATGGATGGATGGGTTCTAAAAACCAATCACACTGATCACAACTCAAACTGCAATCGAGTGATCGATCAGGTGTGACGTCAGAGTCCGTGACGTGTGAAGCGGCGTTACCGTCTGTTTCTGATTTAATCTCTCCTCTCGTCGTCTCTCAAACTCCTCAAAGGAAATTTTCCCCTCCAGATACTCGTTCAGCTCCGGACTGGACTCCGACATTTTTTCCTCATTAAAATAAAATTTAATAAATTAAAAGAAAAATAAACACCTTTAAATTCGAACTTCTGCGGCTACGGGAACGTCATGTTTTGCGGCGAGAGCGCGCGGGACGTCACGTGCCCAGGTCACGGCGCGTGGCTGCAGCCAATCAGAGCTCAGCTCGCGCGCGTCAAAAGAAAAGTCTCCGAGCCGCATCGCGTTCTCAGAAATAAAGCGTTTACATCAGAAATAATAATAAATTAAATAAAATTAAATAAAAAGTTAAAACGTGCATCACAAATAAATAAATAATAAAAAAAAGTTAAAACGTGCATCAGAAATAAATTAATAAGTAAATAAAAGTTAAAACGTGCATCAGAAATAAAGCGTTTAATTAAGTGTCATTAAAAATGTAAAGATCGATTAGAAATTCGTGTTTTGTGTGAGGTATATAATTACTTAGTATTTAATTGTTTAGTATTTAATTACATCTTTTAGCAGTTTAGGAGCTGTTAGCTTATATGCAACTTTTTTGCAGGGGGCCAAATCCGATGACGTGACGAGTGAACAGCTCCTTCTGATATTTTTTCACGCACTGTTATAAAACAATTACAATTATTGTTACAATTAATTTCTCAAACGCTAATGTAGCCGAATATGAGAATTTATGGCATGAACAATTCCAAAACGGATTTCAAATTAAGTTTAAGGTCAAGCAGCACATTTTAAAAATCAGTAGTCGTGTCCGATGCGTCTGTTTGCATCGCAGGCTAATGAGAAATCATTAAAAGCCGCCGCTCTGCTGCCCCCTGGCGGCCACTGAGTCTCTATGTCCAACTCTGCCAGAGGCACTGAGGCAGACACAGGTAGAATTAGAACGGTGCTGCCATCGTGTGGTGAAACGTATTTTACATTTTATTTATTCTGACAAATTACACATTCACATTTCCGTGATTGGACACGCGCGACTAACTCTCCTAAAATATGGTTGTCTTAATTAATACGATCTTGATAATCTGATTAAAATCTGTTAAATAACCATAAGCTGTTGATATCTATTAATTACTTATTGATCGGGCGGCACGGTGGCTTAGTTGTTTGGCACGTTCTCCTCTCAGCTCTTGGGATTCCCGGTTCGAATGCCCATCTGGGTGGAGTTTCCATGTTCTCCTCGTGGGTTTCCTCCGGGTTCTCCGGTTTCCTCCCACAATCCAAAAACATGTATCAATTCAATTGAGTTCTCCAAATTGCCCCATATAGAGTGTGTGAGTGAGTGTGTGTGTGTCCAGCGATAGATTGGCACCCTGTCCTGGGTGTATCTGCCCAGCGCCCAAAATGTTCTCCCCTGGATGGGCATGGGGAACCCCCACACATCCCTATTAGAGGATAAAGCGGAAGATAATGAATGAATGAATATATATTGATCACACATTACTGTCTTTATTTGTAAATAATCTCTATCTTGGATTTCTGGTTGGATTGCACTGCATTGTGTTGGATTTGAATGTGTTTACTCAGCACAATGACAAAATTAACTCTAATCTAATCTAATCTAATCTAATGGTGAAACTATTACTTTGCTGTATAGTGACATGTTCCTGATCTTGCCATAGTAAGATATTCTTGGATAAAGTGTGATGATTCAGAGCCCAAAGTTAAGCCTGAACAGTACCATTCTGTCTGAACGATCCACAGACGTAATGCTGATAAACGTCTCTCCAAATAAAGAGTGAAAATTGTAAATAAAAACGAAAAGACTTTATTTTTCGTGGACACGCTGAAGGATGGAGCTGTGAAGCACGCAGAGATATCGCGTTGAACATGAACACAAAGTGAATTCACTTCCATTTTATTTCATTTGAAAACAACAGAATAAAAGTAAACCGACTTCATTCAACTGAACTCTGCCTCCCAGCGAGAATAACTCTCTTTAAAAGGTCGGTCCTCTCCTGCTCTGTGTGACTGTCGAGCTCCTGCAGAGGCACCTACAGTTCAGAAGATAAGAGCAAGAATCAAGAAAACCACCAAGGTGACATTAAATCATAATAATAATAATAATAATAATAATAATAATAATAATAATACAGGCTTAGTGGTTGGCACGTTCTCCCCTCTGCACTAGGGATTCCCGGTTCGAATCCCCATCTGGGTGGAGTTTCCATGTTCTCCCCATGTCTGCGTGGGTTTCCTCCGGGTTCTCCGCTTTCCTCCCACAGTCCAAAAACATGGATCAGGTCAATTGAGTTCTCCAAATTGCCCCATATAGAGTGTGTCTGTGTGTCCTGGGTCTATCTGCCCAGCGCCCAAAACGTTCTCCCCTGGATGGGCATGGGGAACCCCCCCCCCCCGACCCTAATAAAAAAAAATATATATATAAAGAAAACGGAAGATAATTAATGAATGAATGAATAATACATTTTATTTGAAAGCGCCTTTCAGAACACGCAAGGACGCTGTACAAAGCATACATATTAAAAACATTTAAATTTCATTCATTCATTCATTATCTCCCGCTTTATCCTCTATTAGGGACGCGGGGGGGGTTCCCCATGCCCATCCAGGGGAGAACGTCTCGGGCCAACCTATCACGAGGACGCCAACCTATCACTGGACACACACTCACTCACAAAAACACACTCTATTTGGGGCAATTTGGAGAACTCAATTGACTTGATCCATGTTTTTGGACTGTGGGAGGAAACCGGAGAACCCGGAGGAAACCCACGCGGACACGGGGAGAGCATGGAAACTCCACCCAGATGGGGATTCGAACCGGGAATCCCTAGCGCTGAGAGGAGAACATGCTAAACCACTAAGCCACCGTGCCACCTACATTTACATTTTACATTTAAAAATAATCATGTGCAAAAGAAAGCAGAATGAAATAAATTACAAAGATAAAATGATATCAATAATAATTAACAGTTAATAGTTAATAACTAATAGTTTAAAGCCTCGTGCCTTTACATCCGAATTGTCTGGTTCAATGCCGAGACTAAAACAAACTGCAGTCATTACACTGTTATTCTATTTAATTCTATTCAAACATCTTATCTGAACAACTCACCAAAACTGGATTGTAACCCAGGAGCTTTAGGTGGCGGATTTTCAGCGCCAGCCCACCGCGGGGGTGTTTCGTTCCAAAGCAAAACGAGGAGGGGAGCACACACAGCAGCGCGACCCTGCAGGAGTCGACCGATACATCAGTGCCGCATTAACCACTCACCTGCTTTCTTCTTTAAATCCGAGGTATTTAAAAGGTTTATTTATAATCTGGGGATTTTTTGTACGGAGTGTGATACAGTGACATCATCCTGATGGTTACCTGCCAGGGGGTTCGGACGTCCCGGTGCGTTCCTCGCCACTCTGCTCCGTGTCGTCAGGAAAGTTAATCACATAATCTGAAAATAAATGATGATAAATCAGATGGAGCTCTGCTGTAATCAGAAGGTCAGATTAAAGCCACGAGTCGAATACCTATATAATACACTTCTTCCAGAGTCACGGACTCACTCACAGCCTGCTCCCCAAATAAACTCCTCAGGGAGCTGACCAGATCTGGATGTACAGGGTGGTGGTGTGGAAGGAGGCAGCGCTGGAGGGGTGGGATGGGGGAGACAGAGGGAGGCAAAGGGGGCCTGTCGATCCGTAAACACAGGTCCAGGCTGTTCAGCATCCTCTCGACTCCTTTATACCGCAATTCTTCTGCGGATGATAGAGGTGGTCAGAGGTGGTCCTCCGGGTCAAAGGTCATACGTGTTCACACTCATAAATGAAATAAATGAAATCCTGACTTTGCTGCAGAAGTTCATCCAGGGTCTGCTTTTGAAGAAGCTTCTCCAGAAAAGCCGAGGGGAAGTGATTGAACACGCACATCCAGCTGACGGCCTTCAGGAGCTCCATACTGGACATCTTAGGCAGGTAGGACTCCAGAATTTGAGTCACACTCTTCAAGAACCTGATTTTAGAAACAACGGACACGTCTATGGAGTCAGGGGAGCTGATGTCACGGACAATACATGTTCTATAATCGACAAAACCAGACATCTATAAACCAAACATTATAAAAGCTTCATAAAAAAGCTTAATAAAACCGGGCTTTCCGCTCCTACAATCTGATTGGCTGAGCTTTCGTCCAGCCATGACATCACTGACAATAACACACACTTCACATCGCATCAGTGTGTGATATACAATATATTATTTTAAATCATAAAATACAGATTAGTATAAACAGAGAGCCGATTCCCAAAGCTGTGTTATGTAATCTTGCCACTAGATGGCAGTATTTAACCGTTAGAGAAACTATTTTGCTTTTAACAAACGTATTTCTGAATCAAACCTTTCATTCATTCATTATCTCCCGCTTCATCCTCTATTAGGGTCGCGGGGGGGGGGGGGGGTGGTTCCCCATGCCCATCCAGGGGAGAACGTCTCGGGCGCTGGGCAGATACACCCAGGACAGGGGGGCAATCCATCGCTGGGCACACACTCACTCACTCACAGACACACTCTATATGGGGCAATTTGGAGAACTCAATTGACTTGATCCATGTTTTCGGACTGTGGGAGGAAACCGGAGAACCCGGAGGAAACCCACGCAGACACGGGGAGAACATGGAAACTCCACCCAGATGGGGATTCGAACCGGGAATCCCTAGCACTGAGAGGAGAACGTGCTAAACTACTAAGCCACCGTGCCGCCAGGTTGTTTATTATTATAAATAAATCACTCCGCCAAGTGTTGGGACTGAAAACACCTCTTTAAAGTACAAAATTCAGTGCTTAGTGGTTTAGCATGTTCTCCTCTCAGCACTAGGGATTCCTGGTTCGAATCCCCATCTGGGTGGAGTTTCCATGTTCTCCCCGTGTCTGTGTGGGTTTCCTCCGGGTTCTTTGGTTTCCTCCCACAGTCCAAAAACATGGATCAAGTCAATTGAGTTCTCCAAATTGCCCCATATAGAGTGTGTGTGTGTGTGAGTGAGAGTGAGTGTGTGCCCAGCGATAGATTGCCCCCCTGTCCTGGGTGTATCTGCCCAGCGCCCGAAACGTTCTCCCCTGGATGGGCATGGGGAACCCCCCCCCCCACCCTAATAGAGGATAAAGCAGGAGATAATGGATGGATGAATGAATTCAGAATAATGCCACGCCTTCTCATCCCTTTCTGCTTTATTAACATCTGGTATTATTTTATATGAACGTTCTACAGTAAGTCGAGGTGGGATGTGATGGGATGTGATCACAGTGCGGATTCGATAACAGTAATAAAAAAATAAAAAATAGGATTAAATTGCGACCCAGCTCTGTACACTCACTCCTGCTCCTGCCCTTTAAGCGGGTGGTTGAGGTACGAGTAGCACCACAGAATGTCCAGCAACTGCCACAGCAGGAGGTTCTCCGGATTCTGGACGATCCTCTCAGCGAAGGCGTCCATCAGATTGGTGGGTCCAAACTTCAGACTTTTAAACTCCAGCAGGAACAAAATGATCTGGAGATCAACGACACAGATCGGACTTCTTTAGCGAAACGCAGAGAGAAAGGCGGAGCGGTGAGTAAGTCGCGTGGGCGCCCCGGAGGCCGACCTGCTTGTTGCTCCACATGGTCAGCGTCGTGGTCAGGTAATCAGAGATGGCGGTGAAGAAAGGCAGGTTCCGGTAGCGGAGCACGCGGCACGACTTCAGCAAGGGCAACAGCCTGGTGAAGGGAATGCTGTGCACGTTCTCTGCAGAGAGACACACGAGGAAACCGGCTGCGTCCCAAACCTCGTACCGTAGTGAACCATGCGCTGGATGAACATAAGGGAGGTTAACCTGCGATCTTCTGGCAGCAGATGTCCAGAAGCGGATCGGAAGTGAGGCGTATGGCCGCCAACGTCTCCAGCATGATCTGCGCGTTGGGCACAGTGAAGCGGTCGCTGAAGGACAGGGCCTTCGTCTGCAGAGGTGAGAAACGGAACGCAAACACACAATGACGTCATACTCAACCGGACACACATTCACAGGCATGGTACTGCGGGGTTCCTCTCACAGAGGTGAATTAGAGATTCAAAGAAAAGTTGCCCCATGTGCGAGTGTGTTTGCCCTCCATCAGTCTCTCACACACACACACACACACACACACTCACCTCCAGCTTCTTCTTCGTCTTCTGCAGTGCATCTTTACCGAACAGACGCATCACCATATGCAGGAGCATGATGTGCTCGATGGATTCGATTCGCTCCTCCAGCATGAGCCTTAAGCGCGCGCGCACACACACACACACACACACACACACACACACACACACACACACACAGGAGGAGGTAAAGATCAAAGTGAACTCCAAAGTTTGAACCCCAATCCCGAGTTCTACCTCAGTGCTTCTTTAAGAGCCTTCACATTCGAGCTGCTCTCCATCTCCAGAAGGCACCTGATCAAGATGGCCAGATGGTTCTCGTCCTCGAGCCGATTCAGACGTTCCTGTCGGAAGAAGAAGACCCGAGCCGTGAGGTGGACGGGCTACGCCGCCGTCCGGACACATGGTGCGGCTGTCACTACTCACCTGAACGACTCGGAGGACGGTCTGAACCACTAAGCTGCTCTGGGACACTTCCAGCTTGACCAGGCCGTGCAGCGTGTGCACCAGGTCAGAGTTGGACATGTGCGGCGCCAAGACCCTGGCCCTGTGGCACAGCCGCTCGAAAGAGAGGTGTTCGACCATGAGCCTGTGCTCGCAGCGCCGCTGCTCGTCCGACATCTTCCTGATGGTCTGGCACATCCGGATCAGACTGCTGCTGATGCACCAGAGCGCCAGGTCGTGGCGCTGCGCCAGGTCCAGCACGTCCGACGGCGAGTGGCACTCCTGCAGCTCCGCCACGAACGCATCAATCACCTTCTTTGTGGTTCTCTCCTCGCTCCATGCGAACGTGGCGGCTGGAGTCTGTGATCCGGGCACCTCCTGGGTCTGTTCCTCCAAACCCGGAGCCTCGCCGCGGCAAAATGACCTGGCGCCAGCGGCGGAGAGGCCCGGCATCGCTCGGCCGGGGCGCACGTGACGCAGCAAGTGTCCGCCGCCGGGACGTGACGCGAACCGGACCGCGGAGGTGGCGAGCTTTAACATCTCACCGGCTCTGAACACGTTCGTCTCCTCCGAGGCTCAGAGAAGAAACCTGAGCAAACGAAACAGAACAACGGGACAAAGACAGCGTTTACGTTTATTCTAATCCAGCTGAACGCCAAACTGCATGGACGCCGTCCACATGGACCGCACGGCGGCTCGCAGCGGGCCGTTGAACTGGACATCCATCCATCCATTATCTTCCGCTTTATCCTATATTAGGGTCGGGAGTGGGGGGGGGTTCCCCATGCCCATCCAGGGGAGAACGTTTCGGGCGCTGGCCAGATAGACCCAGGACAGGGCGCCAATCCATCACTGGACACACACTCACTCACACAGACACACTCTATATGGGGCAATTTGGAGAATTCAATTGACTTGATCCATGTTTTTGGACTTTGGGAGGAAACCGGAGAACCCGGAGGAAACCCACGCGGACACGGGGAGAACATGGAAACTCCACCCAGATTGCCAACCACTAAGCCACCATGCCGCCCTGGTTGGACATCCATCACACTTTTCAGGGTGTAATTACGAGCTCCACGTTTGTAACTATTCCAAATGATGGATGCGGGTGTCTTAACCTCCTATTAAGACAGTCTTAATTAATACTCATTAATACCCCAGATGCCCCACACACAAAGAGCAGCTGACTGAATGGACCAATATGACCTTAGATGTGCATGGACAAAAGGTTGTTTAATAAATAAATAAAACATAAGCATTTACAAAGAAACCAAACGGATATAATATTTATAGACACTTATTATATTAGATTATTTTTTATTGTATTTGTTTACTTGACAGGCAGCACAGTGGATTAGTGGTTTAGCATGTTCTCCTCTCAGCACTAGGGATTCCCAGTTCGAATCCCCATCTGGGTGGAGTTTCCATGTTCTCCCCGTGTCTGCGTGGGTTTCCTCCGGGTTCTCCGGTTTCCTCCCACAGTCCAAAAACATGGATCAAGTCAATTGAGTTCTCCAAATTGCCCCATATAGAGTGTGTGTGTGTGAGTGAGTGTGTGCCCAGCGATGGATTGGCGCCCTGTCCTGGGTGTATCTGCCCAGCGCCCGAGACGTTCTCCCCTGGATGGGCATGGGGAACCCCACCGCGACCCTAATGGAGGATAAAGCGGGAGATAATGAATGAATGAATGTTTACTTGACAGGCGGATTAGTGGTTTAGCATGTTCTCCTCTCAGCACTATGGATTCCCGGTTCGAATTCCAGTCTGGGTGGAGTTTGCATGTTCTCCCCAAGTCCACGTGGGTTTCCTCCGGGTACTCCGGTTTCCTCCCACGGTCCAAAAAACATGGATTCAAGGTGAATTGAATTCTCCAAATTGCCCCATATAGAGTGTGTCTGTGTGAGTGTGTGTGTGCCCAGCGATAGATTGCCCCCCTGTCCTGGGTGTATCTGCCCAGCGCCCGAAACGTTCTCCCCTGGATGGGCATGGGGAACCCCCCCCCCCGGGAAGATAATGGCTGGATGTATGTTTACTTGACATGTGAGAGTCATGCCGTTAGCACATCGTTAAGCTCGTATGTTAAAATGTCAATAAATCTCTCAACAAAATAATAAAGAACCTGTAAATAAAACATCGCAACACGCCAACAGAAGCTCATTCTCGTCACGTGACTCGGTCGGTTATTTAAACAGTTTATTAAACAACGGAGCTCACTTACCCTTCACGAACTCCTTCACGTTGCTGGCTGGATCCCAAACTGCGTCTAATTGACTACATAGTGCGCTATGTAGGGCGCAGGAACCATACTGCGCAATGAGGATTTAGTGCACTTAGGTAACATGTAGAAAGACATTTAGGACACAGCCACGAGTCTGTGCCAGGAGGATCGTTTCCGACCTCGCACAGCATGATAGCAAGGTTCCGTTTGGATAAAGCTGTTAAAACTTATTTTAAAACACTTCTTGCTATTTTAATATCTTACTAACGTCACACAATTATTATAATTGATTTTGTCACTCTAACCGATGCGCGTTTTTATTAACAGCGAATGCTTTGACGGGGTTTATTTCTCGGTGACACCGGCCGTTGCCTAGCAATAGACGCAAATCCACTGACCCGCCGTTCTAAGTGAATAACGTTGAGATTAATCGTTTTTTATAATGACAAAGTTCACTATTAACGTTTCAGAGTTGTTGGAAACGTTCCAGTAGAGGATTTATAAAACCTAGAAAATAGTTTATTTGTGTTTCAAATGTTTTTTACTCACTTTTGTTTCTCCATCAACGTTATTCCTTTATTCTACAACTTCAATAGATAATAACAGACAGCCAATAATTAATTTCCTTACTGGAAACACTGACCATCGCAAACTGGAAACACAGTCATGGCAAAGTTCGTCCTCGCAGGTGAGGGCCGCTGAGTAAAGTATTAAATGATCTTCCATCCGTCCATTATCTTCTGCTTTATCCTCTAGTAGGGTCGGGGGGGACGGGTTCCCCATGCCCATCCAGGGGAGAACGTTTCGGGCGCTGGGCAGATAGATACACCCAGGACAATCTACACACACTCACTCACACAGACACGCACAGTGTATATGGGGCAATTTGGAGAATCCAATTGACCTTGATCCATGTTTTTGGACTGTGGGAGGAAACCGGAGAACCCGGAGGAAACCCACGCGGACACGGGGAGAACATGGAAACTCCACCCAGATGGGGATTCGAACCAGAAATCCCCAGCGCTGAGAGGAGAACATGCCAACCACTAAACCACCCTATTAAATGATCTTAAAAGTAAAAAAATCTGGACTGTGGGAGGAAACTGGAGAACCCGGAGGAGACCCACGCGGACACGGGGAGAACATGGAAACTCCACCCAGATGGGGATTCGAACCGGGAATCCCTAGCGCTGAGAGACAAACGTGCTAACCACTAAGCCACCGTGCCGCCCTCATTTTATTATAATTATTAAAAATCATTTAATTAATTGACTTTATTTTTAAATCATAAATTAAAGGCAAACGGCACAGTGGCTTAGTGGTTTAGTGGGGGGGGGTTCCCCATGCCCATCCAGGGGAGAACGTTTCGGCGCTGGGCAGATACACCCAGGACAATCTACTCACTCACACAGACACACTCTATATGGGGCAATTTGGAGAACTCAACTGACTTGATCCATGTTTTTGGACTGTGGGAGGAAACCGGAGAACCCTGAGGAAACCCACGCTGACACGGGGAGAACATGGAAATTCCAGCCAGATGGGGATTCGAACCGGGAATCCCCAGCGCTGAGAGGAGAACATGCTAAACCACTCAAGCACCCTATTAAATGATCTTAAAAGTAAAGAAAAATCTCAATAAAATCTCAATAATTTGTTATTTCTGTGTGTAGGCAGAGCAGACTGTCCAGATTATGCTAAAGCTGAGCTTCTCTCGGACTTGTTGCACAGCATCCTGCCGGATTTTCACACGCGCAAACTCTGCATTCACCCCGCGGACTGGGAGGTTCTGCACATCTGCACACGTCTGCACACATCTGCACACATCTGCAAGACATCTGCACTGCATCCCCTGCGATGTTTTGTTCACAGCATCACATTAAACCTGTTCGACTCTTCTTTTTTTTTTTTCTTTCCATCAGAACTGGCTGAGAAATACCTGCTCATCAAAGGGCTGGAAGCACAAGAGCAGCCCCATAGTGTGGAGGGAGCTGACAGAGGCTGGAGGAGGTAAAAGTCTGCTGCTGGGTGGACTGAGTCATTTTATGGAACATGCACAGGTAACAGAACCAAGATTCAGAATAACTGGATCAGCCAATTAAATGTATCACTAATGATTATTTTATTATTCATTCATTCATTCATTATCTCCCGCTTTATCCTCTATTAGGGTCGCGGTGGGGTTCCCCATGCCAATCCAGGGGAGAACGTTTCGGGCGCTGGGCAGATACACCCAGGACAGGGGCGCCAATCTATTGCTGGGCACACACTCACACACACACACACACAAACACACTCTATATGGGGCAATTTGGAGAACTCAATTGACTTGATCCATGTTTTTGGACTGTGGGAGGAAACCCACGTGGACACGGGGAGAACATGGAAAAAGGGATTCGAACCGGGAATCCCTAGCGCTGAGGAGAACATGCTAAACCACTAAGCCACCGTGCCGCCCTCATTTTATTATAATTATTAAAAATCAATAAATTTTATTTACTTTATTTTTAAATCATAAATTAAAGGCAAACGGCACAGTGGCTTAGTGGTTTAGCATGTTCTCCTCTCAGCGCTAGGGATTCCCGGTTCGAATCCCCATCTGGGTGGTGTTTCCATGTTCTCCCCGTGTCCGCGTGGGTTTCCTCCGGGTTCTCCGGTTTCCTCCCACAGTCCAAAGACATGGATCAGGTCAATTTAGTTCTCCAAATTGCCCCATATAGAGTGTGTCTGTGTGAGTGAGTGTGTGCCCAGCGATGGATTGGCGTCCTGTCCTGGGTGTATCTGCCCAGCGCCTGAAACGTTCTCCCCTGGATGGGCATGGGGAACCCCACCGTGACCCTAATAGAGGATAAAGCGGGAGATAATGAATGAATGAATGAATATCTGGTTGGTAGGATATTTGAACTGCATGGGGATTATTGCTTTTTAGTACAGTATTAACTTCGAGTTGAGGTCGAAACATAAAGCTGATGGTTTTAATCATCTTTAAAAAATGTCGTCTAAATAAACTAACGTTCTGTGGCAGGAATGTTTCTTCATAATAAGGGTATTTTGTCGTAACACCCTTCCTCAGGGTTATTACGGCGTCACCTTTGACCATGAACTGGAGCAGATGCTGAAGATCGCAGCTGAGAATCTGGAGACGGCGGAGCTGCAGCTTCAGGAGAAGCAACAGCAGAATCAGACGCATCCACCTTTTCAGATCTGGATCAGCAGGTCAGATTAATCAGAATTAAGGATATTCCTCTTTGTGGTCCATTCTGTTAAAAACCAATTCATTCATTCATTCATTCATTCATTATCTTCTGCTTTATCCTCTATTAGGGTTGCAGGGGAGGGGGGGGGGGTTGCCCATCCAGGGGAGAACGTTTTGGCGCTGGGCAGATACACCCAGGAGAGTGCGCCAATCCATCGCTGGGCACACACTCACTCAAACAGGCACACTCTATATGGGGCAATTCAGAGAACTCAATTGACCTTGATCCATGTTTTGGGACTGTGGGAGGAAACCGGAGAACCTGGAGGAAACCCACGCGGACGGGGAGAACATGGAAACTCAACCCAGATGGGGATTCGAACCGGGAATCCCTAACACTGAGTGGAGAACATGCTAAACCACTAAGCCCCCATGCCACCCTTTGTTAAAAGCCCAAGAGCTTAAGATTCTCAAAAAAGCCCATTGAACACCAACAACCATGACACATTTAACATTATTAATTTATATTATACAGGTAGTGACCTACACATCTGTCCATGCTGCCTGTGTTTAATAATGTCCATCAGATGAGACGCTCACAGTCACATCAAGGCTTTTTGAAGAATGTATGAGGGCATGTCGTTACTCTTTTTATCTCCACAGTGCTTTAAGCCCCGTTTGTTATAACCTCCTTCCACTGCTCTTCACATCCGGATCACTCTGCAGCTTTCCCAGCGTCGGCCTCCACCTCCTGCACCTGGGAGGCGACCCCGACTCACTTTTTGAACTTAAAATGGAGGTGAGGATCTGGCCCTGTCCCAAATCAGCGAGGTGGCCCTCCACTCCGACCTCACCACAGCTTTCCAGTCAGCTGACCTCATCATCTTTCTGGATGAGGATGCCGACACGGAGCAGGAACAGGGTATGGAATCCACAGTGACTCGATTTAGGGATTACGGCCAAGCCATCGAGGCCAATGCGAACGAAAAGGTTGGCGTGCTGGTGGTGGGAGGCTCCCACGTCAACTTAAAGTGCTGGCTGCTGATGAAAAACGCTCCGTCCAAGGACCAGCGCCGCTTCCTGGCCGGCGCCACGCAGCTGGAGGGTGAAGCCAGGGCTCAGGTTGCCATGAAGCTGTCAGTGCAGAGCTCAGGTGAGGAGGTGTCCAGCTCCATCAGGGACGGGAGGGTCGCAAATCACACCTGTTCATGCCAAACTTTGAATGCCACTTGCAGATGTTGCTAACGTCATCGTGTGGGGGAACATCGGTGGAGGGTTCCACGTCGACCTGCAGAGAGCCGAGGTGTTTAAATACGCAAACGGAGCCATTCAGGGACCGGCGTGGTTCTCTCAGCAGCTCCTGCAGATCATACACGACACGTACGTTCCTGTCTACAGTTCCATCAGTTCTAAGGCCAAACTTGGAACCCATCCATCCATTATCTTCCACTTTATCCTATACTAGGGTCACGGAGGGGGGGGGGGTTTCCCCATGCCCATTCAGGGGAGAACATTTTGGGCGCTGGGCAGATACACCCAGGACAGTGCGACAATCTATCTATTTCAAATATGATGTTTGAGTTTGGGCGGCACAGTTGCTTAGTGGTTTAGCACGTTCTCCTCTCAGCACTAGGGATTCCCGGTTCAAATCCCCATCTGGGTGGAGTTTCCATGTTCTCCCCGTGTCTGCGTGGGTTTCCTCCAGGTTCTCCGGTTTCCTCCCAAAAACATGGATCAAGTCAATTGGATTCTCAAAAATTGCCCCATATAGAGTGAGTGTGTGAGTGAGTGTGTGTCCAGCGATGGATTGGCGCCCTGTCCTGGGTCTATCTGCCCAGCGCCCGAGACGTTCTCCCCTGGATGGGAACCCCACCGCGACCCTAATAGAGGATAAAGCAGAGATAATGAATGAATGAATGAATGAATGAATGAATAAGGTACGAGATTACTTTAAATAAATCGCGATTAATCTGAATAAGTCCCCTTCCTCTGATTTATACACAATCATATACAACCTCGAGTGTCTTATTACTTTTAAAAACAATTACAAACACAAACTAATTAAAAAAAACAAGGTGTGATTCATAAATACGTTTGTTAGAAACAAAATCGTTAATAATCTTGTATTACGCGACGACATCGAGTCCGCTTTTTAAAATCAACACTGATAACAGGGTTCCGGTTTCTCCAGCAAACACTGCCATCTGGTGGCCACATTACAGAACACAGTTCACAGGCCGCAACAGTTTTAGTGCTGATCTCGGTTTATATTAATCATTATTTTATGATTTAAAATTATTAAAAGTATAAATTAATACAAATGTGAAGTATGTGTGTGTGTGTGTGTGTGTGTGTGTGTGTGTCATTGTCGATGACGTCATGGCCGGACAAACGGCTCAGCCAATAATATTTAAGGAGAATTTTATAATGGAGTATAAATGAACCTTCAGTGTTGATCGTTTGGTTCTTTTTTAAAGGAAATGGTGGCAGGACGACTTTCAGGATCTGGTTGCGTCCCGCCGCAGAGACGTTTCCCTCAAGACCCACAGGACCGCCGCCATTTCAGCCGCCAGCGGGATCGTTAAGGTTCTGAACGCCTGGATCAACGGTTCCTCTCCTGAGAACATCTTCTCAGTCGGTGTAATCAGCACAGGTTAGAACATCAGAACGTAGAACACAATGACATTCAGTAACACACCCCAGGACCTCACCCGGCTTCTGAGATTAAAGCTGCAGTATGTAACATTGGATTTGCCCTCTTGTGGTAGAACTGCGCCACTGCAAGTGTATCATAAATACATGTTTTCAGACAAGAGAAACTTCATTAAAATGTAAAATTTTTAATTAAATACTTTATTACTGATTTTTATTTCTAATAACTAAATAAATATGAATATGAATATAATAAATAAATATGAAGGAATTCCTGAGACATGCAAGCACCTTTAGTATGAATTGGAACGTCAACTGCAAGTTCTTTATAACCAGATCATGTTGTTTCATTAGTAAAAACACTATTATAATTATATTATTTTTAATATCTTTGATCCTTTAGGGCACTTTGATGTTCCGGAGGTCTGGTGTTCTGTATGCCGGTCACGTTCCACGGCGGCGAGTGGTCCGTGTGTTCAGACGTCACCATCGACGACCAGCTGCAGACTAAACTAGAGGCTGCCATCACTGAACTTACCACTGTGAGTACGAAGTCATAAAATTAAATTAAATTCAATATTCAATTTAAAACCAATAACCCGTCGTCGTCTGCGACAGGAGACGACCGCCGCGGATGAAATGATGCTTGAAGACCCAGCTGTATGATGTCATCCACAAGCCCCGCCCTCAGGCCTTTAATAATGTAAACAGTCTCAGACCTGAACATTAAAACCATTTGATTTGAGTAAAACACTCGATGTTGAACGATGAAACGTAAAAACGACAAACCACAATCACAACATTTTCATAAACAAATTAGCTCTTTAAATTTATTTAACAAACTTTTATTTTACACGGCCGCGGGGGTCAAACGGGAAACAGTTTACGTGCTTAATGACTGCTGTAGGCTGGATCGGGGTGAGGCGGTGCTGCAGCCACTCACCTTTAATGCTGAAAGCGTTTATTTATTAAAGGTGAATCCGACGGTCGGGTTAATGTTCTCGCACTTCTGTTAAGGAACCGTGTGTACGTTCTATTCTATTAATGTCATCAATTTAAAATGTTACATATTGCAGCTTTAAAGGCCTTTCCCAGGAGGGCAACCTATTGAACAGTATCTTTCCTCATCAAGATGCAGTTCCAAAACTCTGAGTGTGAATGATTTAAACAAAGGTTAATTTGCATATCATGGACCCGCCCTTTTTTCTAACAGTATAATTAATCAGAATTTTAATAAAACTGAAGTGAAAACAGGATGTGATGTGGCATGATTGTTGGCAGGTTTGATTTTTTTTTACACACAACCATGTTTAAAGTTAAAATGCTAGACGAGTGACATCCCATCCGTTACCCCGTCCACATCGCAGGTGATAACTGCAGAGTGATCCTGAGATTAAAGCTGCAGTATGTAACATTGGATTTGAGGCTTTTTGACAAGAGGAACTTCTTTAGAGTTCCCAGGACCATTCCTTTTACGGGAAGAGTTCCTCTTTGTTGTGTGTTTGCATTGCAGTAACTAAAGTTCTCGTTTATAGTACACGGCTACCCTGAAATCAAATATTAATAACTATAATTCATCCCTGGTTCCTGTGATTTAAACACACCAGAGACAAGGTACCGTCTCCGATAGTTCTAGGAAAAGTTAAAAGGATCATGCGCGATTCAAGAGATCAAATCCTGGACAACTCATTCAATTGGTGAGTCCAAAAAGTGGTGGCTGCAGCCGCCGGGGGTGGAGGTGCAAATAAAAATACGGCAAACTAGCAACTCGGGGTCACGACGAGCGTCCGAGCGCGTGTGTGTGTGTCTCAGAACATGCTGGACATCCGAAAGCAAATTCAAAAGAGCATCCAGCGGAATCTTACAGCGGCGTGAGCGAGCATCAGAGACAGACGTCGGGGTGACAACTAAAGTCTCGAGGGGTGCAGGGGGAATGGCAGGAAATACCCCCCCCCCCAGAACCACCCACCCAATATGCCACTCGGGTTCAAACAGGGCACATGTTTCATGAAACGTCGTGACGGCGTGCGTCCAAGGCAAACGTTTAAAACTGCACATTTATTACTTCATAACGGACCGAAGTCGATAAATAAAACGTCCCGCCCCGCGACATACACACACTATTTATAGATATAGATATAGATATATATATTAGCATGGCTATAAATGATACAACATCTTATTAACACCGTCGTCTGGGGGCCGATTTCTTTTTCGGGAAAAGATCTGAAATTCGATTCAAACGTTCTCTACACGCTACGGATAATCAGACGAGCAAATCTATTGTACACAGCAGGTTGTTACATTCAGAACAGAATGCCCCCAGCCCCCAAGTCCCCCCCCCCAACCCACCCCCCCGGACTGGCTTTGCTGGGTGATTGAGTTCAGAAACACAGAACCTCCTTTAGTAAGGTCAGAAGGTGGAGAACGTTGCTGCTGGACAGAACAAACCTTCAGGCTCCAACTGGCTGAACATCGCAGAGCGTTTAAGGAGGATGATGAGAGTTGGGTACGGGGTGGAGGGGAGGAGGGGTGGAGGGGATCACATGGTTTAAAAAAATATTTTTTTCTCTGCACTACAGATTAACCAATCCAGTTCCATCGGCTCACTGCACTCACATACACAGTTTGGTGGCGGGTCGTCCTCAGGGCTGTGCAATGTATTGATGTTGGATCAGTATCGCGATAAAAACACATCACGATATAATAGTGATGTATTGAAATTCGGCCGAGTCTGTGATTACAGAAAGCAGAATTGATCCTGTTGGAAACTGCGGGGGTGTTCTATGGAGATGGAGACTGCGGTAACCTCAACCACGGTATAACGGTCACCACACCATGTATTTTTTAGTACAGGACATGAAGACCAAGACAACATGTAGTCTGAGATTAAACGCACATGGGGTCAAGCACATCTCACTCCTGGAGGAGAACATTGGGCTTTTATGGAACTCTTTTTTTTTTTTGGAGGGGGGGGGGGGGGGGTTTACTATGCTACTACAACCCACGAATCTAGAACTGTTTACACGCGCCGGGGTCATGATGTCAGTGAAGCCTACGCTACGATGGAACGTCAGATTAGTGTCCTAATAGTTTGGTTTTAGTACGTAATTCTTGTGTCTTTCTTTCTGAACTGCAGAAGCTAAAATTTGTCCCCGTGTCCCGGGCGCGGTCAAAACACGGACATCAAAGCGAAACGATGGTACACGCCTGGGTATCGCCTCGCACCATAAATAAAAAGGGCCGAATGGAGAGCTAGGAGTCCTGTCGCCGGTCGCGAGTGGGCGTGTCGGCGTCCTGTCTGCTGTCCTCCAAGCCCAGCCCTTCGTCCATGTGCTCCAGTTCACTTTGGTCCAGAAGCTCGAAGTCCTCATCCTCGGGGGGCACGAGCGTGACGTCCTCGGCCGTCCTGTCCCCTTCCTCCGCGGGCGACTCCGTGGGACACGGGGGCGTTTCGGCGGGCAGGAACTCGGCCACCCCGGGCGCCTCGGAGGCCTCGGTGGAGCCGAGCAGGGCCGAGAGCGTGTTCTGCACGACGGCGGAGATGGCGGAGCTCACGATCTCCTCGCTGAGGGCCTCCAGGGAGCGAGGGGCCGGCTCGGGACCCGCCGGGCCCTGCGCCGCCCTGCCGTGTCCGTTGAAGTGGGTGTTGACGAAGTGCAGCGGGGACGCCAGGTGCTGGATGAGCAGGCTGGCGGGACTCTGCGGAGACTCCTGCGTTCCCACGGCGAAGCTGAAGAGGCCGGGTTCCACGGAGGGGAACTCCTCGACCGAGGGGAACTCTGGGAGATCTTTGGTAAAACTCTCCTCGGGTTCACTGTGCAGACTCTGCTGGTCCAGGTCTAACACACAGACGGGGAACACCTGAGACACTAACTACCCCAACACTGATTAATCGGTCACGCCGTCACGCGGGGCGGGGGTGCGGTGGGCGGTACCTTCAGAGACGTCGGTGAGCTGTGGGGTCGTGGCCCGCGACACGGAGAAGCCGCCGCTCTCCAGTATCGACGCCTCCTCGTCAGACAGCTCCGAATCGGTGATGGCCATCGCCAGCGCCGTCGTCTTCACGTCCACCTGAGCGACATCACAACATCGGCCGTGCCTTTTTAAAAAGTTCAGAACTACAAAAAATAAAACGGGTAGTTCTGCTCCTTCCATCTGATTGGCTGAGCCATTTGTCCAGCTATGACATCACTAACATCACTAACACACAAAACCATAAAATTAATTTAAATACAGATGAATTCAGCACTAAACATGTTGCTGTTTTATTTATAAACTGTGTTCTGGGATTTGGCCACTAGATGGCAGTGACGAAACCTGTAAGAGGTACAGGAATCAAAACCGGACTTGTTTACATCGTGAAATATCAAATTATTAACGATTTTGTTTTTAATAAACACATTTCTGAATCAAACTTTGTTTTTTTTAATATATTCAGCATTTTATAAAAGCATTAAGACACTCGTGTATTATTGTGAATAAATTATGGGAAGAAGGTGCAATGCGTCGGGACTAATAACACCTCTTTATTTATTCACATTTATTATTTATTCACATCATTCACATAATGGCGCCCTGGGCGACACGGTGCTTTGATGGTTGGCATGTTCTCCTCTCAGCACTGGGGATCCAGGCAGGATCGAAAACCAGTCTGGGTGGAGCTTACATGTTCTCTCCGTGTCTGTGTTTTCCTCCCACAGTCCAAAAACATGGATTCCAGGTGAATTGAATGCTCTAAATTGCCCCATATAGAGTGTGTGTGTGTGTGTGCCCAGTGATAGATTGGCATGGTGCCCAACACCCAAAATGTTCTCCCCTAGATGGTCATGGGGAAACCCCCCCCTCACACACACACACCCCCCACTAAGATAATGAATGCATGAATAATGCCCTGCCCTCTGGCACCTTATTGCTTTAATAAAGCATCAGGGTCTGAAATTAAGCCGCTGATCGTTAATATTAATGAGTGATCTCACCGTGGGAGCGAAGCAGGAGAGCTCCTCCTCGCTCTCGCTCTCCGTCTCCGCCCTCGGTTCGTCGCCCTCCTCCTGCTCCTTCTTCATCTCTGCGTAAACCGTGACAACGGGCGCGGCTGAATCATATCAACACTCGTTCCGCCACCGAATAAAGCGAGTACGGATGTTCATAACAACACTGGGGAAGGCCCACTCACTCCTCTTCTCGTGTTTGCGGTGCTGCGTGTCTCCCTTCATGCTGTAGTCCAGCTTCATCAGGATGGGCTCCAGCCCGGTGTACATCTTCTGGATCAGCTCATGATACACCACCAGAGGCCAGAGCAGGACGCTCAGCACTGCACAACGACACGTCGTGCATTATTAAACCTGATCCTCCACCTTCAGTCTTCACAGTTACACAGTAAGGTTACCGTCACGATCACATGCAGTCCTTCCGCTGCACCACCACGTTGCACTCACATATAATGTAGGAGATCATGATGCCGGGTATGTAGTGGCTGACCACAGTGAGCAGGAGGCACCCTGAGCAGGTCATCGCACAAAACTGAGAACATAAATCAGAGGAAGCCGGTACTGAATCCGTACTGAACGTGTGGATGTGGATGATTAATCACGATGTGTATGTTCAGTGTGGAGCATCCGTCCCCACTTCTGACTTTGTTGAGGAGTCTATTTTAAATATGATGTTTGAGTTTGGGCGGCACAGTGGCTTAGTGGTCAGCATGTTCTCCTCTCAGCACTGGGGATTCCCGGTTCGAATCCCCATCTGGGTGGAGTTTCCATGTTCTCCCAGTGTCCGCGTGGGTTTCCTCCGGGTTCTCCGGTTTCCTCCCACAGTCCAAAAACATGGATCAAGTCAATTGAGTTCTCCAAATTCCCCCATATAGAGTGTGTATGTGTGTGTGAGTGAGTGTGTGCCCAGCGATGGATTGGCGCCCTGTCCTGGGTGTATCTGCCCAGCGCCCAAAACGTTCTTCCCTGGATGGGCATGGGGAACCCCCCGCCGCAAGCCTAGATAATGAATGGATGAATGTTTGAGTTTGGATTTAAGACGTGGTTTGGTTACCTTGCCGTGATTCTGCCGTTTGTACTGCAGCATCTCCTGGACGTACACGCTGCAGGTCAGGTAGCTCTCAGCGAGATGGTGGCTCAGCTCAGCCACGGTCAGCAGTCTGGGCTGACCGCTTCTACTCTCCCTGCGCCAACAAACATGTCACGGTGAGCGGACGAAGTCTGTACAGAGTTTTAATTGGTGTAACAAAGCCATTTTACCTTTCTGCCTCGGTTTCATCGGGATACAGAGCTGGCAGGAGAGGAGACAAAACCACAGGGATGTAATTAAGACTGACTTTAATTAGCCTGATCTTATAAACCTGGATTAAATGGACAGAATCTGTGATATTTTGGGAGAAACAAATAAATATAATTTAACATTAGAACCTGCATGCTCTCTAGGACATTATAGATTTGACATGAAGATGGACTCTCTGGTGACGGCGGCAGAGAAAAGGACTATGGACAAACTACTGGACGATGCCCGTCACCCTTTGCACACCTTCTTTGTCCCTCATGCCATCAACCTGCACAAGTTTTCTTTAGGGGGAGGAGGGGTAACAGACCGACAATAGACACCACAATAACAATATAATACACACTATGTGCTGTATAATGGTGCAAAAAAACAGTTATCCACTGATTTTTTAATAAAATCATGTTATATATTTTATTATATACAGTGGGGTGTGAATGTTTGGGCAGCCTCGTTAATTTTCCTGATTTACCTTTATAAATCATTAGTCGTTTGGATTTAAAAAATATTCAGTTAAATTTATCATATAAGGGACAAACACAGTGATATTTGAGAAGTGAAATGAAGTTTATATGATTTAAAGAAAGTCTGCGATAATTGGTTAAAGAAAATTAGGCAGGTGCATACATTTGGGCACTGTTGTCATTTTATTTATTTCACAACCTTTAGAATTAATTACAGGAACTCAAATTACATTCTTTTTTGAATTCCTCTTCTCTATTTTTATTTTATTCAGGGTTTTTTTTTTGCTACTGGTTCTTTAATATCTCTAAGGGAACGTTTATCTTAGATAACAGTTGTACGCAAACGTTCACATTCGTAACAGATCGTATAAAATATACACGATTAGAAGATATAATCACCTGCAAGTTTGTCCTTCCATCGGTCCAAAAGGACGACGATGAGCAGAGCCACACTCATGAGGAAGAGAGGACGCAGCGAGGTGGACGACAGCAGCCTGCAGGTCAACGGGTTTTTAAATTTTAATCACACTAATTCACAAACGCCAACAATTCCCAGAATACACTCATTTAAAATGCGTGTCAATTCTAATGGCATTAATTATTTATTAAAGTAATCAACTGCACGTCTTAAGACCAATTTGGAATGTAAATTAATCCTGTGCGGCATGCTGGCGTAGTGGTTTAGCATGTTCTCCTCTCAGCGCTGGGGATCCGGGTTCGAATCCCAATCTGGGTGGAGTTTGCATGTTCTCCCTATGTCCGCATGGGTTTCCTCTCACAGACCGAAAACATGAATTCAAGGTAAATTAATGGTCTAAATTGCCCCATATAGTGTATGTGTGTGAGTGAGCGTGCCCAGCTCCCTGTCCTGGGTGCATCTACCCAAAGCTGGAAACTGGCGTTTACTGCACTTAGTCATTTTTCATTTACCCTTTTGTATATATAAAAACATCTAATGGAGCATCTATAAAAACTGCAATCGCCCCCCCCAGGGATTAATAAAGCATTCTGATCTTAAGGCAAATTTTTTAAAATGTAAATTAAACCTGTGCCAGTGACGTTGTGCTTAGCATGTTCTCCTCTCAACATGCGAACCACAAGTTCAAATGGGCGGTTTGCATGTTCGGGTTTCCTCTCACAGTCCAAAAACATGAATTTAAGGTAAACTGACAGCTCTAAATTCCCCCATATATTGTATATGTGTGTGAGTGTGTGTGTCCAGCGCCCTGTCCTGGGGGTATCTGCCCAAAACTGGCATTTAACTGCACTTATTGCAAATTTTTATTGCACTTGTTGTAAATTTTGCCCTTTTGTATATATATATATATATATATATATATATATATATATATATATATATATACATATAATCACATCTAATACAGCATCTGCAATTTGCCCCAGGTCTTAATAAAGTATTCGGATTCTGATCTTATGGCGAATTTGTAAAATGTAAATGAGTCCTGTGCGGCAAGGTGACGTAGTGGTGAGCTTGTTCTCCTCTCAGGTTCGAATGCTAATCTGGGTGGAATTTGCATGTTCTCTCCGTGTCTGCGTGGGTATCCTCCGGGTTCTCCGCCGGTTTCCTCTCACAGTCCAAAAACGTGAATTCAAAATAAATTGAATGCTCTAAATTGCCCCATATAGTGTGTGTGTGTGTGAGAGTGAGTGTGTCCACTCCAGCTCCCTGTCCTGGGTGCATCTGCCCAACGCCCGAAACGTTCTCCCCTGGATGGGCATTAACGAAGGAATTCCAAAATCCCGTCATAATAGTTTACACAAATAGAAGGGTATAGGGAACAGGGAACAGGGTCCGAACACCGAATGACGCGCAGCCCGTGGTCAGCTGACTAACGTTAGCGCTTTTAGCATCCCGGCTAACTTTTTTTTTTGTTATTTATTTATATTTATGTTTTATTTCTATCGTAAGAACAAACGAAGCCACGTGGTTTTCAGCGGAACGCGTTCTGCGTTTCGAACCCGTGACGCGGCGCGGTGCTCGGCGGTAACGCGTTACCAGAAGGCGGTGTTGAGTGCGAAGGCGGCCGCGGCGCTGTGGACGGGCCTGTCCCACACCAGCAGCCTCTGCAGGCCGAGCAGGGCCCGCTCGTGTGGCTGCAGCACGGCGTGGAGTCTGCCCTGCAGCCGCTGCAGCTCCGGGCTGGTGCTGCGCTCCACGCCGCCCGCCCCCGCCTCCGCGAACAGCGCCTCCACGCCCTCGGGACACGCCGAGCCCGGCGCCGGGGCGCGCCCGGCCTCCTGCCCGCTCCACATCTTGGGTTTCGGCGGGATTCGTCTCTCTCGGCGCCGTGTGTGATGTCGCTCCGCGGCTTCCCGAAGCTCGGCCTGCTCTCAATTCCGCCGTCACACAAACACACACACACACACACACACACACACACACACACACACAAACACAGCCGCCTCCAAACCACCCCACGCTCCCTTACGCCGACGGCCCGTCCGGTGCTGCCGCTCACCCTACCTAGTGCACTCTAACAGCATCCGAATGGCGGTTTGGGACGACCCCAGGTTAATCAGGTCACGTGTGTGTTGTTTACCGTACCACAGGAGAGGGGATCGTGGTTCGGTTATATCACCACCTGCTGGACGGTTGCCGGTCTGACACCCTGTGACGTCACAACTAGGGCTCTTTCGAAAAGGGAGGCGGCTCGGTGGCTCAGCGGTTAGCGCGTTCGCCTCTCAGCGCTGAAGGTTCCCGGTTCGAATCCCCATCTGGGTGAAGTTTGTATGTTCTCCCCGTGTTACCTCCGGGTTCCTCCCACAGTCCAAAAACATGGCTCAAGGTCAATTGAATTCTCTAAATTGCCCCATCGGATTCGGACCCTGAACCAGGACTAAACGGACACAATCTCACCCACAACACCCTCACAACTCAAACAACTTTTTTTAACCCTGCACTGCATTAGTTTTACATTGATGCAATACTCACTTTAATTAAATTATTATAATTATTATTACTTATAAAACAAACAGGCGGCACGGTGGTTTAGTGGTTTGGCACGTTCGCCTCTCAGCGCCAGGGATTCCTGGTTCGATTCCCCATCTGGGTGGAGTTTCCATGTTCTCCCCGTGTCTGTGTGGGTTTCCTCCGGGTTCTCCGGTTTTCTCCCACAGTCCAAAAAACATGGATCAAGTCAATTGAGTTCTCAAAATTGCCCCATATAGAGTGTTTGTGTGAGTGAGTGTGTGCCCAGCGATGGATTGGCGCCCTGTCCTGGGTCTATCTGCCCTGAGACTTTCTCCCCTGGATGGGCATGGAGAACCCCACCGCGACCCTAATAGAGGATAAAGCGGGAGATAATGAATGAATTATTATTATAACTTATAAAACAATTTTTTGTTTATATCCGTTACAGTGACATATTTGTACAGTTTCTCTTTTTAAACTTTTAATTGCTCATTGTAAGTATAGATTTTATTTTATTTATCCATTTGTATAACTATTTTGTTAATCTACTTTTTTTTTACTGTAAATCCAATTTTTTAACTTTCTGTGGAAAAGTAGATAATAAAGCGAAAGATGCTGGATGGACGTTTTTCGGTGCTTCATTTTGCACACAACCCCCTCTGCTGGTCACAACTATTATCGTCATTTCAACTGTTAGTGAGGGGATCTTGGCCTTGCCATGCAAGTGTGCGCGTGGCAGTACAAACGATTCAGAGCCATAATAAATAAATCCAAATTAAAGATTTATTTAACAGATCTAAAGGAGACATAAAAACATCCAATTATCCGCTTTAGGAAACAGCCGAGCCGCAATGTGAAGCGTTATCGTGCACTTCTGTAAATCTGCTTCAACGTTTTTTAACATAGAAAATATTTACAATTGTAATTAAAAAATAAAAAAAAGATAAATAGCAGCAACATTTCTTCCTTCAGTCTCATCAGATCACAACCGCGCTGTGAAACCTGCGAAACAGACAACAAAACAAGTTAAAAATGCAGATCAGGGAGACGCAGGGATGAGGATTATTATACATGTTGGATGATGTGTAGGTATTTTAAAACCCTATAGTAGTTACCAGGGTCCTGCTGCTCATGATTTGCCCCAAAATAATTTGGTTGACTGTGGCCATGGAGTCATATACAGTATTTTTTTGGGTTGGTATATATTGACATATAGACTTACCTGTGATGTGTAATGAACTAAAGGAAGACTCGAGTGTACAGAGAGGAGGAGGTGCACTCATCCCCGGTGGGGTTAGGGGAGCAGAGCATCGATGCCTGCAGGGGATAAAACCATGGCTTGAAGAAGGTCTGAGAGAGAAATGATGCCCCGAACACGGTCGTTTCGATCTGCCAGGACCAGCCTGTGAACCTACACCAAAGCAGAACGTTCTCCATCAAGACCTAGAACATCACTGGCAATATTTTATTTAAGGAAACAGAAATTATACACGCATTTTTAAAGACAGGCCCGTTTTATAGTCACCGCATATAATGTTTAGATTTCAAAACGGCATTTACACTGATTTACCAGCAGATGGAGCCAAATCCTTAATTTTTTTTTAACCATGACGGTTTTTGTCCAGGGGCGGCACGGTGGCTTAGTGTTTGGCATGTTCTCCTCTCAGCACTAGGGATTCCCGGTTTAAATCCCAATCTGGGTGGAGTTTCCATGTTCTCCCCTCCGGTTCTCCAGTTTCCTCCCACAGTCCGCAAGTCAATTGAATTCTCCAAATTGCCCCATATAGAGTGTGTCTGTGTGAGTGAGTGTGTGCCCATTGCCCCCATGTCCTGGGTGAAACTGCTCCCGGTTCTCCCCTGGATGGGCCCACAGTCCCCTAATAAGGACAAAGCGGATCAAGGTGGATTGAGTTTTCCAAAGTGGCCCAATAGTAGTTATGATCTGGTAAATACTGTTAACTTGGTAAACAGTTAGGCAAGATAAATCACATGAGTGTTATCATTTGTATGCCATCCTCACTGCGATTCCACTATTCTTGCCCCCATGTCCTGTAACTTTATTGTTGGGGGTTTAACAGTGAGGGGTCTGCCTCAGTGCCCGACAAGTTCTCCCCGCCTCCAGGTCTGGATAACATGGGACGCCCTCGAAAGCTCGGCCCCCCCCCCCCGCACGACCCTCATAGAGGATTTCTGAAGCGGCAAGATTCTGATCGTTGGATGGCCGGTCGTTTTTTCATCGCAAAAGTACAGGCCTCCAAATACACACTCACCCGGCCACTTCATTATGATCAAATGGTAAATACATGTTACATTGGTAATTTAGCAGTTTTATCAAGATAAATCACAAGTCAGAGCCATGGATTACAATTATCATTTGATCATGATTGTTATTCATCCCCACTGCTGAAGTTTTTTATTTTTTTAATAATCAGATGTTAAATGATGCGTCTTAAGTAGTTTCTTAAAACTGTTTAGAGATTCTGCCTTAACAGTGAGGGGAAGATCGTTCCACCTCGGGTCGACAGAATGGCGGCTCGGTGAGGTGCCGCCGCCAGCAGTCTCACTGGAGGATAACACTTGATTTTGAAAAGCCCTCGAGTGACGGTAAGAGCCGGGAAGATCCCTCCTCTGTATGCCGAGTCGCGCTTGTACTGAATGCTCAGCTCAGGTTGCCAATGGAGGTTTTCTGAGCTGCAAGATTCTGCATGAGTTCTTTTAAAAACGAGCCGGGCTGCGTTAGTTGAAGAGGTTGATGGTGGAAGTTGGGAAAAGAAGTACAGGACAACAAGCCGGGATAGGACTAGGGCTTGAACAAGCAATTGGGTAGCATGTTCAGTCAGAAAGGGTCAATGCTTATTAATGCAAATATCTGCTCGGCCAATCACGGGGCAGCAGCTTAACATGTAAACAGGGTCAGATACGGACCGAGCAGCAGCACAGCAGGGTGTGGAGGGGGCAGTGTGTGATGTGGTGATAATGGAGGCGAATGGGGTTCAGTTCACTCACAATCACGTCGAATCTGGAGTAAAGAGCGACGACTTTCCCTAAAAAAGAGAAGAAAGAGGTTCGTGATGAAGGACAGGACGACAGGAACGCTCTGACCAAGAAGATGAAGAGTCTAATTCCCAGGCTGAAGTTGGGAATTTTGCATGTTCTCCCCACGTCTTGAGGGACAGTATACAAACTCTGTCTTTTTTAAAGTTGCAGATAATAAAACATCATTAATTTTGATCCTCATGTTTTCCCCCGGGACGGCACGGTGGCTCAGTGGTTGGCATGTTCTCCTCTCAGCGCTGGGGATTCCCGGTTCGAATCCCCATCTGGGTGAAGATTTCCCCATGTTTCCTCTCCCGTGAATGCTCTAAATTGCCCCATATAGTGTATAATTGCCCCTCCCCGTGTCCGCGTGGGTTTCCTCCAGGATCTCCGGTTTCCTCCCACAGTCCAAAAACATGGATCAAGTCAATTGAGTTCTTCAAATTGTCCCATATAGAGAGTGTGAGTGAGTGAGTGTGTGCCCAGCGATGGATTGGCGCCCTGTCCTGAGTGTATATGCCCAGCGCCCGAAACGTTCTCCCCTGGATGGGCATGGGGAACCCCCCCCCCCGCGACCCTAATAGAGGATAAAGCGGGAGATAATGGATGGATGGATGGATGGATGGATGGATGGATGGATGGATGTTTTCCCCCCCTTACCCTCGTCGTCCACCACGGGCAGAGCGGAAACTCGTCTCTCCACGAAAATGGACAGAGCGTCGTAGACCGTGGCCGTCTGCCGGACAGTGGCGATGTCTCTGAACGTCCCGACGCCTGCCTCGTCGATTCTCCTCTGCAGGAAGTGGGGTTTGGGGAACGTGTCTTTCTGAATGAAGTAAATACAGGACGGTTAATCATCCAAATGAGGAACGGCGAGGGGGGCGGGAGGGGGGGTTGGGACATTTGTTAAACACCACACACTGCACATGCAGCGGTCCAGGAACCGATGAGGTGAACTCACGACCCCCGAGACACACACCACAATAAGTCCATCCATCCATTATCTCCGTTTTATCCTCTATTAGGTTCGGGGGGGGGTTCTCCCATGCCCATCCAGGGGAGAACGTTTCGGGCGCTGGGCAGATACACCCAGGACAGGGGGACGCCAATCTATCGCTGGGCACACACTCACTCACACAGACACACTCTATATGGGGCAATTTGGAGAACTCAATTGACTTGATCCATGTTTTTGGACTGTGGGAGGAAACCGGAGAACCTGGAGGAAACCCATGCGGACACGGTGGAGGACATGGAAACTCCACCCAGTGCTGAGAGGAGAACATGCTAAACCACTAAGCCACCGTGCCGCCCCCACATTAAGTCCGAATTGTTTAAACTGATCTTACTAACAAATAAGTGCAGGAACTTGAGGATCCTCTTGTGAGTGAGGACGTGCAGAACGTCTCCGGACTCGGGGTCGATGACCGGCAGCCGGTGGATTCTGTGCTTCAGTAACGACAGCACGGCGTCGAAAAGGCTGCGGAAGGAAAGAGGAGAATAAAACCTGAACTTGACCTCGCAGTGACCCACTCAGACGTGTGGTTACCTCGCGCTGGGGGAGATGCTGATGAGGTTCTGAGGATGGTTCTGAAGGAACACGTCTACGAAGCCGGACAGAACAAAAAGCAGCTGCTTTTAATGAAACGCTTTCAGCTCAGTAGAATACATTACATTTTGGGTGGTCGATTCTGCTGTACGGAGTACTGCGGTGTCACTGACGGGGTGGTGGTGCCGTGTTAGCTTATTTTTAAAATTTCATTTGCTCAGTGTAAATACAAAGTTCAATTTTATTTTAGCCAGCGATGGATTGGCGTCCTGTCCTGGGTCTATCTGCCCAGCACCCGAGATGTTCTCCCCTGGATGGGCATGGGGAACCCCACCGCGACCCTAATAGAGGATAAAGCGGGAGATAATGAATGAATGAATTTTTTTTATCCTCTTAAAGAAATTTTAACTTTATGTGGAGAAGTCAGGAAAGAATTTCACTGCTGGCTGTACCATGTATATCTATGTATGTGAGAAATAAACTTGATTTGATTTGATTTGGTTTTGTTTTGTTTTGTTTTGTTTTGTTTTGTTTTGTTTTGTTTTGTTTTGTTTTGTTTTGTTTTGTTTTGTTTTGTTTTGTTTTGTTTTGTTTTGTTTGGTTTTGTTTGGTTTTGTTTTGTTTTGTTTTGTTTTGTTTGGTTTTGT
Source organism: Corydoras sp. C115 (assembly GCA_019802505.1). Taxonomy (NCBI): domain Eukaryota; kingdom Metazoa; phylum Chordata; class Actinopteri; order Siluriformes; family Callichthyidae; genus Corydoras; species Corydoras sp. C115. Next base: position 101,340 of record JAFMOC010000210.1, on the reverse strand, counting down.
TTGATTTGATTTGATTTGATTTTGTTTGATTTGATTTGATTTGATTTGATTTGATTTGATTTGATTTGGTTTGGTTTGGTTTGGTTTGGTTTGGTTTGGTTTGGTTTGGTTTGGTTTGGTTTGGTTTGGTTTGATTTGATTTGATTTGATTTGATTTGATTTGATTTTGTTTGATTTGATTTGATTTGATTTTGTTTGATTTGATTAGATTAGATTAGATTAGATTAGATTAGATTAGATTAGATTAGATTTGATTTGATTAGATTAGATTAGATTAGATTAGTGTGTTAGTGTGTTGCTGGTGGCGGTGGATCGGACGGAGGAGATGGCGCTGCCTCTGATCATGTGACCTCAACATCATCAACATGAAGCAGCGTATTTACTTTTAAAGGAATCACCTCTCCATGTCTGAATCTTGTGCTCTTCCAGCTCATAGATCTGAACCTGAAACCACAAGCGGCACAGAGACGAGGTTACAGCCGGAACCAGGAACTTAGAACCCACATCAGACTCCTGCCACCCAGAGGAACAGAATCAGTCTGTACGGCTGAAAGAGACGACGTCTGGTGATGATTCGGAAAGGCTGACTTATGGAGGTAGAGGGAGGGCAGAAGAATTCTAAGTGTGGAAGCTTTGGTAGAATTTTTGGAAAGACAAAATAAAAAAAAGTAAAATAAAAAAACAAACATTTGAGGGCGCTGTTCAATGTTGAGTGTTACATTAACTATTTAATTTTATATATATATATATATATATACCAACAAAACCAACAAATTATAATATTTATATATATAAGGTGGCACGGTGGCTTAGTCGTTAGTATGTTCTCCTCTCAGCACTAGGGATTCCCGGTTTGAATCCCCATCTGGGTGGAGTTTCCATGTTCTCCCTGTGTCCGCATGGGTTTCCTCCGGGTTCTCCGGTTTCCTTCCACAGTACAAAAACATGGATCAAGTCAATTGAGTTCTCCAAATTGCCCCATATAGAGTGTGTCTGTGTGAGTGAGTGTGTGTCCAGCGATGGATTGACGCCCTGTCCTGGGTGTATCTGCCCAGCGCCCGAAACGTTCTCCCCTGGATGGGCATGGGGAACCCCCCCCGCGTCCCTAATAGAGGATAAAGCGGAAGATAATGAATGAATGAATGATATATATATATATATATATATATATATATATATATATATATATATATATATATATATATATATATATATGTGTGTGTACTGGGTGGCACGGTGGCTTAGTGGTTTGGCATGTTCTCCTCTCAGCACTAGGGATTTCCGGTTCGAATCCCCGTCTGGGTGGAGTTTGTGTCAGAGTTTGTGTCCGTACTCACCATGGGGGAGGTGTAGTACCGATGAAGGATGTTGATGAAGTCCGTGATGGTCAGCATACCTGCACAGGAGGAAGCGAGTGTGAACTCTTTACTAATTTAATCTTTAATTTAATTAAACCGGGTCAGTGGGGTTTGATAAATACTCTTGCCCCTGACCAATATGGCGTCCTCAGTGACACGTTGCTGCCCTAACGAACAGAAACCTGCTGTAAGGAACATATTAAGTTCTCCAACACGAACAAAAACCCAACAATCAGCCGTTTTACGTGACTGTGAAAATAAAAATAAAGCATTTATAAATAACAGAAACCACAAACCTTCAGATTCAGATTTATTTTTATATTATACATCAGCGGCGGCACGGTGGCTTAGTGCTTAGCATGTTCTCCTCTCAGCGCTGGGGATTCCCGGTTCGAATCCCAATCTGGGTGGAGTTTGCATGTTCTCCCCGTGTCCGCGTGGGTCTCCGCCGGGTTCTCCGGTTTCCTCCCACAGTCCAAAAACATGGTTCAAGTCAATTGAGTTCTCCAAATTGCCCCATAGAGTGTTTATGTGTGAGTGAATGTGTGCCCAGAGTCTCTGCCGGGTTCTCCGGTTTCCTCCCACAGTCCAAAAAACATGGATTCAAGGTCAATTGAATTCTCCAAATTGCCCCATATAGAGTGTGTGTGTGTGTGTGTGTGAGTGAGTGCTCTCAGTGATAGATTGTCCCCCTGTCCTGGGTGTATCTGCCCAGTGCCCGAAACGTTCTCCCCTAGATGGGCATGGGGAACCCCCCCCCCCCCCGACAGCTGTATAAGCTTGACCATACCATCAGCATTCCAGGGAGAACTTGCTCACTTGACTTACCCACAAACCTTTGCAGCTTGCTGTCCCACAGAGGTGCGGCTCGCAGCCCATTGGCCACCAGGGCAAAGAAGGCTTTCTTCACCTGCGGGGGGCGGTGGAGGGGTGGGGGGGGTGTTATCCCTGACGCTGATTTTTAGTTAATTACAGAGTAAGCGCTCACCTGCAGGGCCGTGTCAAATACGACCAGTTTGCAGCTGGTGGGGATGGCGTCGTAGCAGCAGTGCTTCTTCATGAAGGTCAGGTACGCCTCCGCACCCGGGTCCGAAAACGGGGGCACTGAGAGACCGCAGGGATGGGAACCAGTGTCGGGTGATTTTATTCGCCTTTTGGGGTTTTTAATCACTTATTAAAGTCGACATCGTGAGATCCAGGCCATGACATTCACTTATATTCTAAGCCAATTACCCTGATCAGGGATAACGGCAGAACTGTGGCCTATCCCGGCACACAGAGGGCAAAATATAGGGAAACAAACGGGACAGGTCGGCATGTCTGTTTGAAGATGTGGCGGCACGGTGGCTTAGTGGTTTGGCATGTTCTCCTCTCAGCGCTGGGGATTCCCGGTTCGAATACCCATTCGGGTGGAGTTTCCTCCGGGTTCTCCACTTTCCTCCCACAGTCCAAAAACATGGATCAAGGTCAATTGAGTTCTCCAAATTGCCCCATATAGAGTGTGTATGTGTGAGTGAGTGTGTGTCCAGTGATAGATTGCCCCCCTGTCCTGGGTGTATCTGCCCAGCGCCCGAAACGTTCTCCCCAGGATGGGCATGGGGAACCCCCCCCCCCCAACCCTAATATAGGATAAAGCGGAAGATGATGGATGGATGAATGTTTGAAGCTGTGTTCATGTTCAGGTCTTTGATTAATAATTAGTAGGTTAATTAAAACATTACTAATGATTTAGGAGTTGGTTGATTGGTCTTTAAAAGCATGTAATCGACTTACCTGCATTATTAAAGCCCTGCGGGTCGGAACAAACCTGCAAAACAAAGCAACACAGTTCTACAGCTCCACACAGAACAAAAGAATGTGGATCCGGTTCTCACAACCTAATTAGAACCCTATGTTTTAGCAGCTAATTGGGCTAATTAGAGTTAAACATCACTTACATGAACATTCATTACAACTCTTTTTCGTTACCTACCTGTTTATAATCCTCCATCGTGTTTGAAAGTGTGTGTGTGTGTGTGTGTGTGTGTGTGTGTGTGGAACCTCTAACTGGCTGTCTCTAGTATTTTTAGGTCGACACACAAGAACCAGCATCATGCTGAGGGCTGTGGGTCTGTCTCAAATCGACATGTCGACTGTCGCAGCTCGGTACCTGACCCTGAACTGGATCCAACCCTGTCCCGGGAACTAGAGGAAGACCCAGATGCTCAAGTGGACAAGTAGAGAAACCAGTGCGGGTTCTTTGTGTACTGCGACTAAACGTAGTAGGCCATCCATCCATTATCTTCCGCTTTATCCTCTATTTGGGTCGTTGTGGGGTTCCCCATGCCCATCCAGGGGAGAACGTTTCGGGTGCTGGGCAGATACACCCAGGACAGGGCGCCAATCCATCGCTGGGCACACACTCACTCACACAGACATACACATGCTATATGGGGCAATTTGGAGAACTCAATTGACTTGATCCATGTTTTTGGACTGTGGGGGGAAACCGGAAAACCCGGAGGAAACCCACGCGGACACGGGGAGAACATGGAAACTCCACCCAGATGGGGATTCGAACCGGGAATCCCTAGTGCTGAGAGGAGAACATGCTAACCACTAAGCCACCGTGCCGCCCTAGTAGAACTTAAACATCCATTTTCCAGCAGATTTTAAATAAATAACATTTAGACATTTAAAAGGTGAACTGGGATTAATTGGATTAAAGTTTGTTATTGAGGAAAAGGCTCAGAAACTGAGCTGTGGGAGGAGCTACAGGTGGAGGCTAAAATCCCCCACCTAATTAACATATATTGATTAAACTGTCTCGTTTTTTTTGCCTTATCCTCACATTGTGATGTCATGATTATACTTTAAACCCTGTTTCGACTAACCGACATTAAATCCTGCAAATATTTAATAACATACATTAAGTTGTATTTAATTTAATTATTCTAAATATAATCAGGCGACACGGTGGCTTAGTGGTTTAGCACGTTCTCCTCTCAGCTCCTAGGTATTCCCGGTTCGAATCCCCATCTGGGTGGAGTTTCCATGTTCTCCCCGTGTCTGCGTGGGTTTCCTCCGGGTTCTCCGGTTTCCTCCCACAGTCCAAAAACATGGATCAAGTCAATTGAGTTCTCCAAATTGCCCCATATAGAGTGTGCCTGTGTGAGAGTGAGTGTGTGCCCAGCGATAGATTGGCGCCCTGTCCAGGGTTTATCTGCCCAGCGCCCGAGATGTTCTCCCCTGGATGGGCATGGGGAACCCCACCACGACCCTAATAGAGGATAAAGCGGGAGATAATGAATGAATGAATGAATATAAACAGCAGTGTCTGCAGGTCTTCCTTCCGGAGGTTGGATCACTATCTAGGGTGCAGGATTGATTTGGAACACACCCGATACTATGTTGTAAACTGTTGACATGCCAGTGTTCATAGGTCAGCTCAAATTTAGCACATGGCCTCCGGAATATGCAGCTCAGCGCGGCAGCTCAGAGGAACCGGGAGTGAAGGACGGTCACCTTCAAAGCATCCTGATGAGGATTCCAGGCCTATCCCGGCCGTTTGTAATGCTTGTGCAAAAGACAATGGAACTAGTTTCCGCTCCGACCTGAGAAGGAACGCTGTGCTGTTAGAGCTTTAGGTCTCTTAAATTATCCTCATTAAAGTGGATAATCTTTACCGCTCAGTGGTCAGGGCGTTGGGCTATCAATCTGAAGGTTGGGGGTTCAAATCCCAGGTCCACTGAAGTTACCAGTGTGGGTCCTTGAGCAAGACCCTTAACCCTCATTGCTCCAGGGATGTTGTGAACCCCGTGCTCACCTTGTAAGTCGCTTCGGATAAAAGCATCTGCTAAATGACAAAACGTAAATATAAATGTAAAGGATTTGGCACCTCAGTGATTAAGGTGTTTGGTCTGACGATCCAGAGGTTGTGGGTTCAAATCCCAGGTCCATTGAACTGACCAATGTGGCTCCTTGAGCAAGGCCCTTAACCCTCATTGCTCCAGGGGTGCTGGGCATGATGATGAGACATGATTCACACGTTAATTGTAACAAAAACAGTATGTTGTCTTTATAATTAATTAGTAAATAATTGTTGTTACACTAACTGGGTGGAGGCTCAGCACTAAGCTCCGTCTCAGCTCCATCCTGCATCCCATCTGCAGTCTCAGCTTAATATCCATCCATCCGGCTTTCGTTTAAACCTCTACTATGGTTTTCCCGTACCCATCCAGGGAAAAGATTTTGGGTGCTGGGCAGACACCCAGGACAGGGCACCAATCTATCAATAGACACACACTCACTCATTTACACAAACACACTATATAGGGGCAATTTAGGTAAGCCAGTTCACCTTGAATCCATGTTTTTGACTTTGAGGGGAAATCAGCGAAAACCCATGACACAAAAATTGGAATTTGAACCTGGAGCCCTGAACTGAGAGGTGAACATGCTAAATACACCTCTCTGCTTATTATCCAATCATAACAAGTGTGTGATGTTACAACTAAAGATCAAAGGATTAACGTGAACGTTATTCATTTATTCATCATCTTCTGCTTTATTAGGGTCGGGGGGGGGGGGGTTCCCCATGCCCATCCAGGAAAAAACATTTCGGGCGCTGGGCAGATACACCCAGGACAGGACGCCAATCCATCTTTGGACACACACTCACTCACACAGACACACTCTATATGGGGCAATTTGGAGAACTCAATTGACTTGATCCATGTTTTTGGACTGTGGGAGGAAACCGGAGAACCCAGAGGAAACCCACGCGGACACGGGGAGGACATGGAAACTCCACCCAGATGGGGATTAGAACCGGGAATCCCTAGTGCTGAGCGGAGAACATGCTAAACCACTGAGCCACCATGCCACCCTTAACGTGAATGTTAGATTTTATATATTATATCTTCGTGAAATGAGATTCAACTTCTGACCACAGGTTTAAAACGAGCTCGGCTTTATTTCTTGCGGTTAAACAAAACTTTAGTCGTTATAATATGAGAACACAAGCTGCTTCCTCAGAATCATTCGAACCCTCCGGCGGTCGGTCGCCACGTCAACAGAAAACCCCAAAGCTCCTCATCCATAAACCATGAGCAAACCAAAGAAGAACCCCTTTAAACTGCTGCTTAAACACACTTAATGTTCCGTCACCGCACCAACACTCTGCCCCTGGAACCTGGACATGAGCTTAACGACGTCCTCGTCATCAGAAACGTCCACGAAATTAAAAAGCATGCGATGACGAGCTCAGCGTTTAGATTTATAATGAATACAAAAATAGTTTTCTTAATTTCTGTACATCTGAAACGAACGCTCGGTATAAAGCGTCCACAACCCGAGCTTTGATCTCGGAGTTGACGGGGTGTGGAGTTACACTCGTCTGATTTGGAAGCAGAAGTCTGATGAACAGACGGGCGTTCTTATTGAACCTTGAGCCTTAAAGACTTGGATTTTTAACCCCGACTGCAGAACCTGTGATGCGATGGTTTCAAACCTCTGGTTAAATAAACGCTGGAGCTCCAGGTGAACGCTGCGCTCACCCGAAAACAAACATCTGAATCTCTGCAGGTGAAAAGATTTCAAATTAAGTCATTTTTAAAGATCTCATCTGATTTTAGTCTGCTCTTTAGATCAGACGTGACGTTTTCCAACGTTAGAGAACCACGGCGGTGCCATTTAAACATCCATCCATCCATTACCTTCCCCTTTATCCTCTATTAGGGTCGCAGGGGGGTTCCCCATGCCCATCCAAGGGAGAACGTTTTGGGCGCTGGGCAGATACACCCAGGACAGGGGGGCAATCTAATCGCTGGCCATTTAAACAGAGGTTTGTAAACTTTTGAACGACTCATGAAAACACACAGAAAAAAGCATTAGGACACCGTCCCACCCTGATTCCACATCAGCTCATTCCGATAGGCTTCGGTCCTCTGAACAGGCCTCCGGGGTGATTTTGGAGTGTGTAAGCTGTTGGACGAGCTCTGTGGGGGTGGATTGACCCGACCCTGTGCACTGACTGGGGCAGTGTCAAGCTGGAAGAAAGGAGGGCCTTCCCCAAACTGTTCCCCCGAAGACGGAAGCATACAGTGGTCCGGACTGCTGGAATCTTAACGACCTGGATTTATTAATTAAGCGTCGTGTCCCGTTACTTTAGTCCACGTGGTCGCTCTGTGCGCAGTCACGAAACCAGAGCGGAATCCTGCCATTAATAAAAAAAACAAAGCAAATTAAAAAACATTCCCCGAACCACAGAGCGCTTCCACAGGTACGTCATGATGCTGATGAACTCCTCGAGAGCGGGCGCGAGGATCAACGCGGCCAGGCGGCGTTATTAACGCGTGTTAATAAAGCGGAATTCTAATGCAGGTCTTCACCACACGTGAGATTCTCCTTAAAAAAAACAAAAAAAAAAAAAAACCCAAAACAAAACAAACTAAAATCATCAGATGATCTGTGGAACATGTTTAAATCTAACGGGATTGTGAGTATTGATGGTGAAGCATTTAAAGTGCCATGGACCATGAAGTCCCGTCCTTCGGTGTAACGGCGCTGGGACGGCGTTTGGACGTCTCAACGTTGATCTGTGATCTGGAACCACGCGTGAAGATAATGGAAGATAATGCGTGTGGTCCGACTCCTCGTTTACAAATCCTCAGGCCTTTGGGTCTATTGCTGCATTAGAAGCCATGATATGTTTTAGATATATGTGTGTGGGGGGGGGGGGGGGATGGGGCGTGTGGTTTCCTCCATACACCGATAGGTTTCTTAGGTTGGTATCAGGAGGGCTGGTGCTTTCCCATAAGGCACTGCAGCCTCTGGGTTGCAGGACCGTCTCTGTAAGGTGCTCAGTGGACTCTGTACTAAGGGGGAGGGGCTTAACAGATCCGACGGGGCAAACCAGGCCGGCGAGGGCGGACGGCAGCAGGAGGTGGTGTTCTGAGCTCGGCACTGTGACGGAGGGCCGTCAGCGAGGAGCAGGGTGGAAAGGACCGAGCTCCAGAGAGAGAGGGCGGCGTTCGGCTCGACGGGGGAGAGCGAGGGGGGGGAGGCGCCGTCCAGAGGCCGAGGCTTGTGGCTGCTGTTGAGCGGGTCGCAGCAGCGTGGGTGGATGGCTGGAGCGGAGGCGTGAGGGGTGACGAGCGGGGGGCGGAGCGGGCCGGCGTGCTGGAGGTCCGGCTGGCGGAGGGCCGCCGAGGCGCCGATGAGTCCGGCCACGCCGGTCAGGTACAAGAGTCCCACCATACACGTCACCTGTCAACACAAACATGAGGGCGTGGTGAGGGTGTCGATCTGAAGGTTGGGGGTTCAAATCCAAGGACCACTGAAGTTACCAATGGGGGTCCTTGAGGAAGACCCTCAACCCTTAATGCTCAAGGGATGCTGTGGCCGACCCTGTGCTCACTTTGTATTTGGATTTACATTTGGTCATTTATTGGACGCTTTTATTATTAAATAATAATAATATTATATATATATATATATATATATATATATATATGACTTAACATGCGTTCCCGATTGGTTGACATTCAAACAGCCCGCCTCTCCCCCGATAACAGACAACACAGCCGTCCAATGTCAGATTATAAAGCACGCTTAAAAACTGGAGTCTGACTTTCAATAACAATGCAGGACAACGTCTTAATTTGCGGGAAAAGTAATGAAATTGTGTGACTGTCACAAAGTGGGACATCTGGTCATCCTAATTATAGAAAGGGTGAGGTTACTGTGGAAACAACGTGTGTGTAGTGCGTAGTGTGAGGTGTGTACCTTGGTGAAGTGATGGTAGATGGCGGTGAGCGCTTGTATCCAGTTGGCCTGCTCCAGCAGCACACACAGATCAGTGTAAGTGTACCAGCCGCGTTTCTGACCCTGCCGCTGCGCAATGCTGTCAAGACATGAATATTCAATCATTATCCATTTATTATAAAACGGGTCGCTCCGCTACTCAAATCTGATTGGCGTCGTTTAGGCTGAGCCGCCTAGTTGAAACATTAATAAATACATTTATAAAGTGCGTTCTGCAATTTGGCCACTAGATGGCAGTATTCAACTGGTTGAGAAACCAAAATGTGGTAAATCATTAATCAGTGTTTTCGTTAAAATCCGGACTAGATTACGTTGCATAAGAGCAGATTGTTAACGATTTTACTTTTAATAAACGCATTTCTGAATCAAATCTAGTTTTTTTTTATTATTATATTATATTGAAAGCAATAAGACACTCGAGGTTGTATTCCGTTATGTGTTGGGACTAATAACACCTCTTTATGGGATTTATTAACAATAATGCCACGCTCTCTGATACCTGCTTTATTAATTCATTAGGATCATCATCGTTTTTTGCAATTAAAGATAATACAATTGTAAGCGTGACAAAGTCGTCCTGACGACATTAAAAAGATGTTGGTGGCTGCTTCCTGACCACGTGGTGGCGCTAATGTGGTGACGATGTTTATAAAACTCACCTGCTCTCTAACAGCCCAAGCACGTTGAAGAATTCGCCGGGTTCCACAAACAGGCTCCAGTCCTGAGATGCATAAGAAACGGGTTGTCATCAAAGAAGAACATGCTAAATCTCCACAGGTGTACAGCTGATTTGTGAAATGCTGAGAAGCTTGGTTTCATTGCACTTACAATGGCATTAAGGAAGTTGAGCTCTAACGTGTTAACAGTCTGGACATCCAGCTTCCCGGCGGCACCCCATTCGTCATTAAAAACCTCCTCCTCCTCACCTTCATCATACAGATATTTACTGGCCACCATCTGCGGCAGAACATCGGGACAAATCAACGTCACCGTTCGATAAAAGCCTGAATTATTACACAATCACAGAGCGTTACAGGGGCAGGTTACACGTTACCATGGAGATTAGAAAGAGGTCTGAGGAGGAGATCTGCTGCAGGTATTCCGGGTTTCTGTGTCGGAGTCTTTCGATGTAAACCAGGGCCAGCATCATCGCACATGGAGAGATGCATGCTTCTCTGCAGGGACAGCGTAATACATACTCCAAATTTAATAACTCCATATATCATGTACGTATAAGCTGTACCAGCTTTATTTGACTGAATAATTTCAAACTTTAGAAGGAACAAGTGGGACATACCTGGCCACGTGTGCGGCGTACTTCTTGTGGAGTTTGCGGATTGGACTGGGAGCAGATTTCTGCAGCAATTCCACTGCAATGTCTAATAACAACCACAAATAAAAATTCTGTTGGAACATGTAATGGTAGAAAACTAAATGCGCTAAGAACTTTAAAAACGTGGGTCAGATTATCAGATTAGACCACGCTGATGGAACAGATGAATTATGGCTTAAAAATGCATTATGCAAAATGCATTTTATTTAATGTCCTGTAAATACGCTCAGTGCAGTCTGTTCCCTCAGGTAGCGAGGAGAGGATTACAGATTTAAAAATTTGTCCGGCGACATAATACACGTTTTCTTATGAATGTTGTCATAACAATGTTTATGTGCTCCATTAATTAATTGTAATGTTTATAATAAAGCAATAAGGCACTCAAGGACAGCATTATTCTGAATAAATTATTTAGTCCCGAGGCATAGTGGAGTACAGTTCCACCTCTTTACATGATTTATTCACAATAATACACAACCTCGAGTGCCTTATTGCTTTAATAAAACACTTACAAACACTATATAATATACAAAAAAAACAAGGTTTGATTTAGAAATGCATTCTGGTTGCTCTAATGACTAAACACTGCCGTCTAGTGGACATATTACAGAATACAGTTTATAAAAATAGGATAACAGGTTTAGTGCTCATTGAGAATCAGCTCGCTGTTTGTATTAATCTGTATTTTATGATTTTAAATAATGTACTGTATATCACACACTGATACAATGTGTTAGTTCAATTTAGTTTTAGTCAAATTGAGTCTAGTGGAACTACCCGTTTTAATTAGAAAAAATATTAAAAAGGTCTCATGCATAGTCCCAGGAATAAATAAATAAAGGCAGGAACATACCCGTAACAGGGCAGGAGAGGGCATCCAGGGAGACGTCCTGATCCAGGCCGTAGTACAAACGCTTCCTGACTCGTTCAGAGAGTCGCTGATGCCCCGGAACGAACTGCAAAACAGAGTTAATACAATATTAACTTTTAATTATCTGATCAGGTCAATGCCCATCCAGGGGAGAACGTCTCGGGCGCTGGGCAGATACACCCAGGACAGGGAGGCAATCTATCGCTGGGCACACACACACTCTATTTGGGGCAATTTGGAGAATTCGATTGACTTGATCCATATTTTTGGACTGTGGGAGGAAACCGGAGAACTAGGCGTAAACCCACGCAGACACAGGGAGAACATGAAAACTCCACCCAGATTGGGATTCAAACCGGGAATCCCTAGTGCTGAGAGGAGAACATGCTAAACCACTAAGCCACCGTGCCACCACCGCTCACACAAATACTTGATTCATTCATCCATCCATTATCTTCCGCTTTATCCTCTATTAGGGTCAGGGGGGGTTCCCCATGCCCATCCAGGGGAGAACGTTTCGGGCGCTGGGCAGATACACCCAGGACAGGGGGGCAATCTATCGTTGGGCACACACTCACTCACACAGACACACTCTATATGGGGCAATTTGGAGAACTCAATCAACTTGATCCATGTTTTTGGGTTTTGGAAACCGGAGAACCCGAAGGAAACCCACGCGGACACGGGGAGAACGTGGAAACTCCACCCAGATGGGGATTTGAACCGGGAATCCCTAGTGCTGAGAGGAGAACATGCCAAACCACTAAGCCACCGTGCCGCCATCGCTCTCACAAATACTTGATGTTAAATAAAATTTTTTTTTTTAAAAAGTAAGGGTGGTATGATATAATGATCAGGTTTGATAATTTGACAGTGTAGCTGGTTCTTCCACAACTACTGACTTGTTCTCATTTGTAAGTCACTTTAAAAAAAAAAATAAAAGGGTCTGATAAATAACTAATGACTTATGTAACGTAAATGTAATTATTGAGAAAATAATTATCTTAATTACAAATTCCATACACGATTCAAATACATTGTGCATGATTATTTTTTTTGTGCATATTCTGTATCGAGGTGCTTTAATTAAAGTAATAGTGAAGTGCGTACTAAACGGCATACTTCGTTACAGAGTAGTATTCTAAGCTCAGAACGTCGTCATCAGAACTACAATACTCATTAGAATGTTAGTACACATTTAACGCGAGGGCCTGGTTCATCGTCGTACAGAGCCAGAATCGAACGACAGCTCCCTAAAACACATTATAACGCGTGAGAGAGTAAAATCAGAGACTTATTTAAGGTTTTGAACCGAAACATTGACTTTAATCCGCCGATTTAAAGACAAACCGAGCTGAACTGTGCTAACAGTTAGCCGTCGTTACCGCCGTGTATTATTTTTTTGGTCTAAAAACCAACCAAACGCACCGTAAACTCCTGAAAGTCGGAGAATGGAAACATGCGCTCGTCAAACAGATCCGTGAAATCCATTTCTGGCTTCAGACACCGACATTAAAGAGTCAGAAGTCCGGAGAACATGCAGCGAGGCGTCGCCTTCAGACGCCGTCTTCCGTAACCGAGGCCGAATCACAAACCGAGTTCACATTATCACGAGGCGCCCTAGGTAGTGCACAAAAGACATTCATGCGTCAAAACGACGATGTGTGCTTGTGTAGGGAACAAAGCTCGATTGAGACATCGACCCGTGGGGCTGAAAATATCCCGCGCGTAAAACGTGTCACACTTTAAATCAGCTGTTTTTAAAATATAAATACAGAAATAAACTATTTTAAAACATTATTAAACTAAAACGTACAAAGTATGTCGAATGGGCATTGAATTAAATAAAATGCAATATGGACAATAGCCACAATTATTGTTTATACCACATTTATTTATTTATTTTTATTAATAATTATATTATTATTACATCAAAATAAAGCGACTAGTAATTATTTAAATTGTAAAACGGAGCAAATTTTAGTTACAAAACAAACTTAAACTATGCAGATTTTTAGTTATAGTAACAAACTTAAACCTAAATAATGAAGATGTTCAATCAGGATATCATACTGAGACCACAATTAATCAATAAAAGGTTTAAAAGTGATTAAATTAAAAGGCAGTTAAAAAGATCATAAGAATTTTAAGAATAATTTTCCAATTAACCCATTAAATTATTAAAACAACATGCACAAAGTTATTTAAGGAGTACAATGAACAGACGTACAGATCATCAGGACAGAACATCATCTAATGAGTAATATAATTATGATGAGGATGATGATGGAGCTCAGCTGACCTTCAGTCCTCAGGTTTAATAGATGGGATCTTCATGTTTAAAAATACAAAATAAAAAAGATTTTAATTTGCAATATAAAGAAAATGAGGTTTAATATAAACAGTACGTCACTGATGCTGACCTTCATAGGTGGAGCAGATGAAGCGCCCTAGGTAGTGCACAAAAGACATTCATGCGTCAAAACGACGATGTGTGCTTGTGTAGGGAACAAAGCTCGATTGAGACATCGACCCGTGGGGCTGAAAATATCCCGCGCGTAAAACGTGTCACACTTTAAATCAGCTGTTTTTAAAATATAAATACAGAAATAAACTATTTTAAAACATTATTAAACTAAAACGTACAAAGTATGTCGAATGGGCATTGAATTAAATAAAATGCAATATGGACAATAGCCACAATTATTGTTTATACCACATTTATTTATTTATTTTTATTAATAATTATATTATTATTACATCAAAAATAAAGCGACTAGTAATTATTTAAATTGTAAAAACGGAGCAAATTTTAGTTACAAAAAACAAACTTAAACTATGCAGATTTTTAGTTTATAGTAACAAACTTAAACCTAAATAATGAAGATGTTCAATCAGGATATCATACTGAGACCACAATTAATCAATAAAAGGTTTTTAAAAGTGATTAAATTAAAAGGCAGTTAAAAAGATCATAAGAATTTTAAGAATAATTTTCCAATTAACCCATTAAATTATTAAAACAACATGCACAAAGTTATTTAAGGAGTACAATGAACAGACGTACAGATCATCAGGACAGAACATCATCTAATGAGTAATATAATTATGATGAGGATGATGATGGAGCTCAGCTGACCTTCAGTCCTCAGGTTTAATAGATGGGATCTTCATGTTTAAAAATACAAAATAAAAAAGATTTTAATTTGCAATATAAAGAAAATGAGGTTTAATATAAACAGTACGTCACTGATGCTGACCTTCATAGGTGGAGCAGATGAAGTTGAGTTTGAGGTTCTCCGGCAGACTGACCCACTGCTGACCTCCTCCAGACTGCACCGCTCCACTTCTCCTTCCATTACTGCAGTCCTCCACCCTTGTCCTGTTCCCCGGAGCCCAGTCCTGGTAGCAGAGCACTGATCCACTCAGCCAGAACCAGATTCCTGAAGTGCAGTCATGACTCAGACCGAGCCACACATGTTCAGTGGTGGAGGTCTGAGCCACCTCCTTCACCCACTGCTGGATCTCCTCATTCCTCACTGAGACCAGGTCCAGATGGTTACTCCTACAGTAATCCAGAGCTTCAGTCCAACTCAGGTTCTGCTGGATCAGGATCAGACGATCTGAAATGGAGATATAATAAACCTTTTGTACGTTATGACCTGACTTCAGAACCACTATAAGAACTGATTGTTATTAAACTGGATCTATAAATATTTTGATCATGTGACAGGTTCCACCGTTAAGTTCGGCTGGGTCGCTCGGGGAAGATGGAGGGTAAATAAATCTCCGGGCTCTGATTGGTTGCTTTGGGTTCAGTCCTGTCAGAACTGCTCCACCTTACAGTGAGTCTCAACCCCAAACTACCTCCCCCCAGTGGTCCAGCTGGGTATAACAGTGGAACCTGTTCATATCATATCTGTATTTTTTATGTAAAAGACATTTAATGATGTTTATAAATGACAGATGTGGAACAGAACTCACTCTGATGACAGATGAAGGGAAGTTTGAGATCACAGTTTGAATCAGTCCAGGTGATGACTGTCTGACTCTCAGCTTTAGATGCAGTTATACAGGTCTGGTTATTAGACAGATTGGGTGATTCTCTCCAGATTTGGATTAAATTTGTTCTGGGATCTGAAACACTTTTATCTGACCACTTCCAGACTTGATTTCTGAACAGACCGATCCAAAACCATTGGTGGTAGAATTCATTCAAATTCTGGATCTGTTGTCTCTCAGTTTGGCTCCTAAAAATGGCCAGGTCAGTATAGCGCCCCCTACAGTATTGCTGAGCACCGTACCAGTTCATACTTTGTTCAAACAGTATGAATCTGTTAGAGCTCGAGTTTCTCCCTGTAAAAAAAATCAACAAAATATCTGGAATTATAGACAGACAATCAGACATTCAGCTACATGTACATTGTATAGTGTAATAAATCATTTTAAATACATTACCTTCATAACACACAAAATAATAATTATTGCTACAGGGCAGATCATGAAGTAATCCATTGAATGTATTAATTAAAGTACAAATATCTTCCAACCGATGATAATAATATGGAGCTCCCGGATTCCAGTTCAGGAATGTGTCTGTATCACTGTTAAAGGTTTCATTATTTAAAGACCACTGCCAGTTTCTAGAAACCTGAAGACCAATCCAAACTTGAGAAAATGTCTGGTTTCTAACATTAATCAGTTGCTTCATCTCCTCCATGTTATTGATCGTCGCCAGATCAGAGAATCTCTCTCTGCAGAACGTCTGAGCTTCAGTCCAGGTTTTATTCTCATTAATAAAGTGATAACGATGAGGAACAAACGATCCTGCATCACCTAGAACTTTAAACAGGAACACAATTCAACTCTGATTCTGAAACACACACACACACACACACACACACACACACACACACACACACACACACACACACACACACTAACCTGTGAACAGCACGATAACTGGAATGAACCAGTGCATTTTGCTATTTCTGTAACAGAGGGATGAACACAAAACAAAGTTCAGTCTGACAAAATATACAAATAATAAAAATATATTTATAAATGAAAAATAAAATAAAATAAACTATTTACATAAAACCATCATGATACACACATCAGCAGCACACACACTATAATGATTAATGAATGATCTGATACCTGATTGGAGTTTGTGGATCAGTGGATGTGAATCTTCTCAGGTGGGTCGTCGTTGTGAGTTTGTTCTCCGGGTTCTGTAACTGATAACCCTCTGTTCTCTTTAACCCCCCCATCTCTGAACATTTACATTTCATCACCTGCATCAGAACAGTGTTTTGATGAAGAGAAAAAATAAATCACTTTGCATGAGACTCTATTCATGTTGGAGTATTTTCTCTGGTTGTTTACATACATCCATGGAAACTGATATCATCTCAGAGACTGTGTGAGAGCTTTGTGTTCTTTATTCCAAAGAAAATGAGGAACAACAGGATTCTGTTTACTATAAATGAATATGTGGAAATAAAAAAATATATAAACTGGACGTAACAGAGGGAAATTTATTGTACAAACAGAATATATAGTCACGCGGCTTTTAGGTAAGGTTCACATCAATCACCAGAATGTTGCTCCAGCTCCTGGACATGTTGCACCACCCCATCAAACCGGGACATCCAGAGCACTGATGAGGGTTTCAGGGGGAGCATCTCAGGTCTGAATTCTGACTGTGATCAGAGCAGCACTCCTAAAAACTTAAAGAGATGCAGACGGGAAAGTAAAGTGAAGGATTCACAGTGTGCACACTGAGGCCATTCAATCAATCAATCAATCAAAGGGCATCCATCTGCCAATCAGCACAAAGTAGAGTTTAATAGTTTAAATTTGTTGCTGAATTTGTATTTAATGCGTACAGGCGATGGATCATCACATGATGCAGAGCTCCTTTAATGTGTTAACTAAATAAATAAAGCTAAATCATTTCTTACACCTTTAAAAACCACATCGAAATCAAGGTTCTGCTTTGTTCTGAAACAGAGGTCAACCATCAGCAAGAAGAAAACTCTGATCTTAGTTCATTTAAAGTGTGGCGTGCTTTAATATCTGCTTTAGTGTCTGCTTTATGCTGATGTGCTACGAAAGCAAAAGCCCCGCCCAGTGTTTGTTGGGGCTATGTGAATGGTGCTACATCATTACCATTGTGTGTTTCCATCCATCCATCATCTTCCGCTTTATCCTTTATTAGGGTCGGGGGGGTTCCCATGCCCATCCAGGGGAGAACGTTTCGAACGCTGGCCAGATACACCCAGGACAGGACGCCAATCTATCACTCTGCACACTCACTCACACAGACACACTCTACTATATATGGGGCAATTTGGAGAATCCATCGTGTATTTATCTGTCTCAGCCGATCAGCAGCTGGATCATGGACTTCCTGTCGAATCGCATTCAGACTGTCAGGTAGGGCCCCCACCCTTCCACCACCATCCGGTATTCCACAGGGCTGTGTATTAAGACCCCTCTCTAGGTCTGTGCACGTGTGAGCGTTCACCCGAACATCTCACCAACGGTATCACCAAATTTGCAGATTATTTCAGGAGGTGATGAAACTACAGCGATGAAATCCAAACGCTGGCTTTGTGGTGCTTGGAGAACCCCCCCCCCCAACCCCCCACAAAAACCAAAGAACTCATCAGAGACTTTAGAAAAATAGACTTCACATCCAAACCTGCTTTATATTCATGGGAACTGTGTGGAAAAAAACAACCTGCAGGAGGCGCTACAGGTGTCTTACTACCTCTGTTCTATTGAGTGCACTGACACACTGCGCCCCCTCATGGTAAACCGGTAGAACAGTTGCAGATCCATCACATCACGGAATAAAAGACTTAAATTTTAAAGATTTAAATAATAAAACTTTATCTTGCAGCGCATCGTAAATTCTACGACCTCTGCGTGATGTTTACAAAGTATTATTTCATTCCTGTGAACTGTTTTCTTCCTATTTTTTTTACTTTTTTATTCTTAATCTGTGTCGATGTCTCGTCACTTAATGTCCTGTGGTTTGCACTGTGAGGTTTGCGGCACTATTTGGTTTTATTTTGTGCAAAAACAATAAAGGAATCTCATCTTTAAACCTGCAGCATGGCGGCGCCTTTAGACACCTTCTTCCGGAACCGAGGCTGAAACCCAAACCGAGTTCACATTATCACAAGGCGCCCTAGGTAGTGCACGAGAGACATTCATGCGAAAATGACGAAGTGTGCTTGTGTAGGGAACAAAGCTCGATTGAGATATCGACCCGTGAGGCTGGAAACATCCCGCTAGCAAAACGTGACACTTTAAATTATCTGTTTTTAAAATATAAATACAGAAATAAACTATTTTAAAACATTATTAAACTAAAATGTACAAAGTAAGTCAAATGGGTATTGAATTAAATAAAACAATTAACACTACAATATAAACATTTTAACCACACACGTTTATTTCTTTATTAATTCATTTATTATTATTAATACATACAGATAAAGCAACTAGTAATTATATAAACTTTAAAACTATGCAGATTTTAGTTATTGTAACAAACTTAATAATAAAGATGTTTAATCAGGACATCATACTGTGATGACTATTAATTAATAAAAAGTTAAAAAGTGATTAAATTAAAATGCAGTAAAATAGATCATAAGAAAGTTTCCATATTAATTATCCCATAAACCATTAACTTAAAATATTAAAATAACATCCACAAAGTTATTTAAGGAGTAAAATGAACAGACGTACAGATCATCAGGACAGAACATCATCTAATGAGTAATATAATTATGATGATGATGATGATGATGATGATGATGATGATGGAGCTCAGCTGACCTTCAGTCCTCAGGTTTAATAGATGGGATCTTCATGTTTAAAAATACAAAATAAAAAAGATTTTAATTTACAATATAAAGAAAATGAGGTTTAATATAAACAGTACATCACTGATGCTGACCTTCATAGGTGGAGCAGATGAAGTTGAGTTTGAGGTTCTCCGGCAGACTGACCCACTGCTGACCTCCTCCAGACTGCACCGCTCCACTTCTCTCTTCCATCACTGCAGTCCTCCACCCCTGTCCCGTTCCCCGGAGCCCAGTCCTGGTAGCAGATCACCTCCCCCATCACCCAGAACCAGAAGCCCAGGGTGCAGGTGTAATGCAGACCGAGCCACACATGTTCAGTGGTGGAGGTCTGAGCCACCTCCTTCACCCACTGCTGGATCTCCTCATTCCTCACTGAGACCAGGTCCAGATGGTTACTCCTACAGTAATCCAGAGCTTCAGTCCAACTCAGCTTCTTCTGGATCAGGATCAGACGATCTGAAATGGAGATGTAATGAAACTTTTGTACCTTATGACCTGACTTCAGAACCACTATAAGAACTGATTGTTCGGGGAAGATGGAGGGTAAATAAATCTCCGGGCTCTGATTGGTTGCTTTGGGTTCAGTTAAACTGGATCCCCAGACTCTATAAATATTTTGATCATGTGACAGGTTCCACCGTTAAGTTCGGCTGGGTTCGCTCGGGGAAGATGGAGGGTAAATAAATCTTTGGGCTCCGATTGGTTACTTTGGGTTCAGTCCTGAACATGCCTAGCGCTGAGAAACTGCTCCACCTTACAGTGAGTAGCTCAACCCCACATAACAATTACCCTCTGTGTGACTCTACCTCCCCAGTGGTCCAGCTGGGTATAACAGTGGAACCTGTTCATATCATATCTGTATTTTTTATGTAAAAGACATTTAATGATGTTTATAAATGACAGATGTGGAACAGAACTCACTCTGATGACAGATGAAGGGAAGTTTGAGATCACAGTTTGAATCAGTCCAGGTGATGTCTGTCTGACTCTCATCTTTAGATGCAGTTATACAGGTCTGGTTGTAAGGTGTACCGTCTGTCACTGTCCAGTTTGGATTAAATTTGTTCTGGGATCTGAAACACTTTTATCTGACCACTTCCAGACTTGATTTCTGAACAGACCGATCCAAACATTTGGGAGGAATTTACTCACATCCTGGACCTGTTGTCTCTCAGTTTGGTTCCTCACAATGGCCAGGTCAGTATAGCGCCCCCTACAGTATCGCTGAGCATCGTACCAGTTCATATTTTCTTTAATCAGTATGTATTTGTTAGAGCTGGAGTTTCTCTCTGTAAAAAATCATATCAACAAAATATCTGGAATTATAGACAGACAATCAGACATTCAGCTACATGTACATTGTATAGTGTAATAAATCATTTTAAAGACATTACCTTCATAACACACAAAATAAATTTCAACACTGCAGTCATAAATCGAGTAATGATGCAGAAGGTGTATACCATATAACACAGATATCTTGCCACTCATGATAATAAGAAGGACCTCCCGGATACCAGTTCAGGAATGTGTCTGTATCACTGTTAAAGGTTTCATTATTTAAAGACCACTGCCAGTTTCTAGAAACCTGAAGACCAATCCAAACTTGAGAAAATGTCTGGTTTCTAACATTAATCAGTTGCTTCATCTCCTCCATGTTATTGATCGTCGCCAGATCAGAGAATCTCTCTCTGCAGAACGTCTGAGCTTCAGTCCAGGTTTTATTCTCATTAATAAAGTGATAACGATGAGGAACAAACGATCCTGCATCACCTAGAACTTTAAACAGGAACACAATTCAACTCTGATTCTGAAACACACACACACACACACACACACACACACACACACACACACACACACACACACACACACACACACACACTAACCTGTGAACAGCATGATAACTGGAATGAACCAGTGCATTTTGTTATTTCTGTAACAGAGGGATGAACACAAAACAAAGTTCAGTCTGACAAAATATACAAATAATAAAAAATATATTTATAAATGAAAAATAAAATAAAATAAACTATTTACATAAAACCATCATGACCACCATAATACACACATCAGCAGCACACACACTATAATGATTAATGAATGAATGATCTGATACCTGATTGGAGTTTGTGGATCAGTGGATGTTAATCTTCTCAGGTGGGTCGTCGTTGTGAGTTTGTTCTCCGGATTCTGTAACTGATAACCCTCTGTTCTCTTTACCCCCCCCCCCCCCCCCGAATATTTACATTTCATCGCCTGCATCACAACAAAATTTTGTTTAGTTCCTGTTGATGCTGTTATGAAGTGCCTGCTCGTTTACATATCGTCATGGAACCAGATATCATATCAGAGACTGTGTGAGGGCTTTGTGTTCTTTATTACAAAAAAAAATTAAGAACAACAGGATTCTGTTTATTATAAATAAAATTTAGTCATGTGTGGAAGTAAAAATATATACTGGACGGAACAGAGATGAATTTATTGTACAAACAGAATATTTAGTCATGCAGCTTTAGATGCGGTTCACATCGATCCCCGAAATGTTGCTCCAGCTCCTGGCATAGAGCATCCATCTGCTGACGGGCACAATGTCGATTTATTAGACTAGATTTAGATTTATTTTGGTTCTAAAGATTACTCTGGATTGTCACATGCTGTAGAGCTCCTGTAGAGTGTTAATAAATAAAGCAAGTAGTATTACTTCTATTATTCTTTATTTGTTTACAATAAAAATGAAAAATGGGATAAAGTGCACCTTCATTTTTATTTATTTTCTGATGTTTACAAAGCACTTTTTATTCCTAAGAACTGTTTACTTCCTTTTTTTATTATTTTTTTAAAAAACTTTTTTATTCTTAATCTGTGTCGATGTCTCGTCACTTAATGTCCTGTGGTTTGCACTGTGAGGTTTGCGGCACTATTTTGTTTTATTTTGTGCAAAAACAATAAAGGAATCTCATCTTTAAACCTGCAGCATGGCGGCGCCTTTAGACACCTTCTTCCGGAACCGAGGCTGAATCCCAAACCGAGTTCACATTAGCACAAGGCGCCCTAGGTAGTGCACAAGAGACATTCATGCGAAAATGACGAAGTGTGCTTGTGTAGGGAACAAAGCTCGATTGAGATATCGACCCGTGAGGCTGTAAACATCCCGCTAGCAAAACCAGTCACACTTTAAATTATCTGTTTTTAAAATATAAATACAGAAATAAACTATTTTAAAACATTATTAAACTAAAACGTAGAAAGAAAGTCAAATGGGTATTGAATTAAATAAAACAATTAACACTACAATATAAACAATATTTTTTACCACACACGTTTATTTCTTTATTAATTCATTTATTATTTACATCCAATACATACAGATGAAAGCAATAGTAATGTATGATAAACTTTAGACAAACAGAACTTAAATTTTAGTTATTGTAAACAAAAAACTTAAACTTAAAGATGTTTAATCTGGACATCATACTGTGATGACTATTAATTAATAGAAAGTTAAAAAGTGATTAAATTAAAATGCAGTAAAATAGATCATAAGAAAGTTTCCATATTAATTATCCCATAAACCATTAACTTAAAATATTAAAATAACATCCACAAAGTTATTTAAGGAGTAAAATGAACAGACGTACAGATCATCAGGACAGAACATCATCTAATGAGTAATATAATGATGATGATGATGATGATGATGATGATGGAGCTCAGCTGACCTTCAGTCCTCAGGTTTAATAGATGGGATCTTCATGTTTAAAAATACAAAATAAAAAAGATTTTAATTTGCAATATAAAGAAAATGAGGTTTAATATAAACAGTACATCACTGATGCTGACCTTCATAGGTGGAGCAGATGAAGTTGAGTTTGAGGTTCTCCGGCAGACTGACCCACCGCTGACCTCCTCCAGACTGCACCGCTCCACTTCTCTCTCCATCACTGCAGTCCTCCACCGCTGTCCCGTTCCCCGGAGCCCAGTCCTGGTAGCAGATCGCCTCCCCCATCACCCAGAACCAGAAGCCCAGGGTGCAGGTGTAATGCAGACCGAGCCACACATGTTCAGTGGTGGAGGTCTGAGACACCTCCTTCACCCACTGCTGGATCTCCTCATTCCTCACTGAGACCAGGTCCAGATGGTTACTCCTACAGTAATCCAGAGCTTCAGTCCAACTCAGCTTCTGCTGGATCAGGATCAGACGATCTGAAATGGAGATGTAATGAAACTTTTGTACCTTATGACCTGACTTCAGAACCACTATAAGAACTGATTGTTATTAAACTGGATCTATAAATATATTGATCATGTGACAGGTTCCACCGTTAAGTTCGGCTGGGTCGCTCGGGGAAGATGGAGGGTAAATAAATCTCCGGGCTCTGATTGGTTGCTTTGGGTTCAGTCCTGTCAGAACTGCTCCACCTTACATTGAGACTGAACCCCAGACTCTGAACAGAAAATAATGATATAGCTTCCCCTGCACATGACACATTACCCTCTGTGTGACTCTACCTCCCCCAGTGGTCCAGCTGGGTATAACAGTGGAACCTGTTCATATCATATCTGTATTTTTTATGTAAAAGACATTTAATGATGTTTATAAATGACAGATGTGGAACAGAACTCACTCTGATGACAGATGAAGGGAAGTTTGAGATCACAGTTTGAATCAGTCCAGGTGATGTCTGTCTGACTCTCATCTTTAGATGCAGTTATACAGGTCTGGTTGTAAGGTGTACCGTCTGTCACAGTCCAGTTTTGGATTAAATTTGTTCTGGGATCTGAAACACTTTTATCTGACCACTTCCAGACTTGATTTCTGAACAGACCGATCCAAAAAAATGGGAGGGATTCACTAGAAAAATCCTGGACCTGTTGTCTGTCATTTTGGTTCCTCACAATGGCCAGGTCAGTATAGCGCCCCCTACAGTATCGCTGAGCATCATACCAGTTCATATTTTCTTTAATCAGTATGAATCTGTTAGAGCTCGAGCTTCTCTCTGTAAAAAATCATATCAACAAAATATCTGGAATTATAGACAGACAATCAGACATTCAGCTACATGTACATTGTATAATGTAATAAATCATTTTAAATACATTACCTTCATAACACACAAAATAAAATACAGCATTGCAGTCGTAATCGAGTAATGATCCATCATTATATATTTGAACACAGATATCTTGCCACTCATAATAATAATAAGGACGTCCCGGATACCAGTTCAGGAATGTGTCAGCATCACTGTTAAAGGTTTCATTATTTAAAGACCACTGCCAGATTCTAGAAACCTGAAGACCAATCCAAACTTGAGAAAATGTCTGGTTTCTAACATTAATCAGTTGCTTCATCTCCTCCATGTTATTGATCGTCGCCAGATCAGAGAACCTCTCTCTGCAGAACGTCTGAGCTTCAGTCCAGGTTTTATTCTCATTAATAAAGTGATAACGATGAGGAACAAATGATCCTGTATCACCTAGAACTTTAAACAGGAACACAATTCAACTCTGATTCTGAAACACACACACACACACACACACACACACACACACACACACACACACACACACACACACACACACTGACCTGTGAACAGCATGATAACTGGAATGAACCAGTGCATTTTGCTATTTCTGTAACAGAGGGATGAACACAAAACAAAGTTCAGTCTGACAAAATAAACAAATAATAAAAATATATTTATAAATGAAAAATAAAATAAAATATTTACATAAAACCATCATGACCACCATGATACACACATCAGCAGCACACACACTATAATGATTAATGAATGATCTGATACCTGATTGGAGTTTGTGGATCAGTGGATGTGAATCTTCTCAGGTGGGTCGTCGTTGTGAGTTTGTTCTCCGGGTTCTGTAACTGATAACCCTCTGTTCTCTTTAACCCCCCCCCCCCCCCCCTGAACATTTACATTTCATCATGTGCATCAGAACAACATTTTGTTTAGTTTCTGTTGATGCTGTAGTGATGTTCCTGCTCGTTTACATATCGTCCTGGAAACAGATATCATCTCAGAGACTGTGTGAGGGCTTTGTGTTCTGTTTTTTCCAGAGAACATGATGAACATGAGGAAGATGAGGAACATGAGGAAGAAGAGGATTCTGTTTATTACAAATGAAACTAGTTTGCACAAAGTTCTGTTTTGTGTGTAAGTAACAGAAGACTCACTCACTTTATTAAAATCAGATGGGATCAGGTCAGAGGACAACTGAGGAAGCTCCAGCCCTGGAACACAGCAGCAGCAGGTCCGGGTCAGGTGGTCCCCCCCCCCCCACCACCACGCCGGGGTTACCAAAGACCTGCGCTGCTGAACTGGGTGAACCACTCCAACACATCTTCACCCTCAGCCTGCAGCTGGGGAGAGTGTCCACCTTTTGGAAGTCTTCCTGGACTTCTCCAGTGTCTTCAACACCATCCAGCCCGTCACACCTCAGGACAAACTGAATGGGATGCAGGTGGACACATGCCTGGTCACCTGATCTCCAGCGACCTCACTGACAGGCCACGGTACGACAGGTTGAGGGACATCACATCTGACCCTGTGGTCTGCAGCACTGGAGCACCCCAGGGTTCGGTGCTGGGCCCTCTCCTCTTCACCCCGTACACTGTGGACTTCTGCTGCAACTCAGAGCTGCGTCACATCCAGATGTTTGCAGCTGTTACAGACATCGTGAGGTGAGACAACAGAGAGGAGGAGCACAGGAATCAACTGCAGCTCAACATCAGCCAATCACAAACCACGACTGCAACATCAGCAACACGACATGACATGACGTGACACACACACACACACACACACACACACACACACACACACACACACACACACACACACAAAACCTGAACACAGGGAAGGGCTTTTAAACATGTAGGGATGATCACGTGACAAGACACACCGCTGCACCAGACATATAATAATATCAGGACCCCATAGGGGGCGCTGAAGTGCAGTTCGGCACTGCCGGTAATACTAACAGTGACCAGTAGAGGGGGGTTGATGTGACAGTAACGCTCAAAAGAACATTCAAGTGAAAATGATGAAGTGTGCTTGTGTAGGGAACAAAGCTCGATTGAGATATCGACCCGTGAGGCTGAAAACATCCCGCACACCAAACGGGTCCCACTTTAAATCAGCTGCATTAAATATAAACACACAAATAAACTACATTTTAAAACCTGACAATATTATTAAACTAAAATTCAAAACGTAAATAGAATTAATATTTAATAAAAAAAATTAAAATAAACCACAATAATTATTTTTACCACACATGTTTATTATTATTATATTTTATTATTTACATCCAAACAAAATGACTAGTGATTATATGAAATGTAAAAGTTATTTTAGTTACAAAACAAACTAAAATCTTAAAATTTAAACTTAAAACTTAAACTTAAGATGTTCAATCAGGACATCATACTGTGATGACAATTAATCAATAAAAGGTTTAAAAAGTGATTAAATTAAAAGACAGTAAAATAGATCATAAGAAAGTTTCCATATTAATTATCCCATTAACCATTAACTTAAAATATTAAAATAACATCCACAAAGTTATTTAAGGAGTAAAATGAACAGACGTACAGATCATCAGGACAGAACATCATCTAATGAGTAATATAATATATATGATGATAATATGATGATGATGATGATGATGATGATGATGATGATGATGATGATGGAGCTCAGCTGACCTTCAGTCCTCAGGTTTAATAGATGGGATCTTCATGTTTAAAAATACAAAATAAAAAAGATTTTAATTTGCAATATAAAGAAAATGAGGTTTAATATAAACAGTACATCACTGATGCTGACCTTCATAGGTGGAGCAGATGAAGTTGAGTTTGAGGTTCTCCGGCAGACTGACCCACCGCTGACCTCCTCCAGACTGCACCGCTCCACTTCTCCTTCCATGACTGCAGTCCTCCACCCCTGTCCCGTTCCCCGGAGCCCAGTCCTGGTAGCAGAGCACTGATCCACTCAGTGAGAACCAGATTCCTGCATTGCAGTCGTACCTCAGACCGAGCCACACATGTTCAGTGGTGGAGGTCTGAGCCACCTCCTTCACCCACTGCTGGATCTCCTCATTCCTCACTGAGACCAGGTCCAGATGGTTACTCCTACAGTAATCCAGAGCTTCAAACCAACTCAGGTTCTGCTGGATCAGGATCAGACGATCTGAAATGGAGATGTAATGAAACTCTGAACAGAAAATAATGATATAGCTTCCCCTGCTCATAACACATTACCCTCTGTGTGACTCTACCTCCCCCAGTGGTCCAGCTGGGTATAACAGTGGAACCTGTTCATGTCATATCTGTATTTTTTATGTAAAAGACATTTAATGATGTTTATGAATGACAAATGTGGAACAGAACTCACTCTGATGACAGATGAAGGGAAGTTTGAGATCACAGTTTGAAACAGTCCAGGTGATGTCTGTCTGACTCTCATCTTTAGATGCAGTTATACAGGTCTGGTTGTAAGGAGTACCGTCTGTCACAGTCCAGTTTTGGATTAAATTTGTTCTGGGATCTGAAACACTTTTATCTGACCACTTCCAGACTTGATTTCTGAACAGACCGATCCAAACATATGGGACGGATTTACTAAAAACATCCTGGACCTGTTGTCTCTCAGTTTGGTTCCTCACAATGGCCAGGTCAGTATAGCGCCCCCTACAGTATCGCTGAGCATCGTACCAGTTCATATTTTGTTTAATCAGTATGTATTTGTTAGAGCTCGAGTTTCTCTCTGTAAAAAAACAAAACATAAAAAAATATCTGGAATTATAGACAGACAATCAGACATTCAGCTACTATGTACATTGTATAGTGTAATAAATCATTTTAAAGACATTACCTTCATAACACACAAAATACAATTCAAACTCGCAGTCGTAATCGAGTAATGATCCATCATTATATAATATAACACAGATATCTTGCCAATCATAATAATAATAAGGACGTCCCGGATACCAGTTCAGGAATGTGTCTGTATCACTGTTAAAGGTTTCATTATTTAAAGACCACTGCCAGTTTCTAGAAACCTGAAGACCAATCCAAACTTGAGAAAATGTCTGGTTTCTAACATTAATCAGTTGCTTCATCTCCTCCATGTTATTGATCGTCGCCAGATCAGAGAATCTCTCTCTGCAGAACGTCTGAGCTTCAGTCCAGGTTTTATTCTCATTAATAAAGTGATAACGATGAGGAACAAACGATCCTGTATCACCTAGAACTTTAAACAGGAAAACAATTCAACTCTGATTCTGAAACACACACACACACACACACACACACACACACACACACACACACACACACACACACACACACACACACACACACACACTAACCTGTGAACAGCACGATAACTGGAATGAACCAGTGCATTTTGCTATTTCTGTAACAGAGGGATGAACACAAAGCAAAGTTCAGTCTGACAAAATATACAAATAATAAAAATATATTTATAAATGAAAAATAAAATAAAATAAACTATTTACATAAAACCATCATGACCACCATGATACACACATCAGCAGCACACACACTATAATGATTAATGAATGATCTGATACCTGATTGGAGTTTGTGGATCAGTTGATGTGAATCTTCTCAGGTGGGTCGTCGTTGTGAGTTTGTTCTCCGGGTTCTGTAACTGATAACCCTCTGTTCTCTTTAACCCCCGCCCTGAACATTTACATTTCATCATCTGCATCAGAACAACATTTTGTTTAGTTTCTGTTGATGCTGTAGTGATGTTCCTGCTCGTTTACATATCGTCCTGGAAACAGATATCATCTCAGAGACTAAATACAAATTCGGTACAGCGGTGGGGGGGGGGGGGTGTTTTCTTTCATTATCATTATTATTATTATTATTATTATTATTATTCTCGAGAAATATTATACCTTTAAGTCACTCAATAATCTTAATAGTAAATTGTGTTAATACTGCCTACATTAAAATAAACCACACACCAAATACGTACATTCCCTTAATTAACTAAATCCTTTACCCGCTCAGTCTGTTGCCAAGAAGGTGCAGGGTGTTTTTTCTTGCCACTGTCTCTTCGGCTCGCTCTTTAAAGACTCTTCATTCTGTAAAGCTGCTTTGTGACGATGTACTGATGTAAAAAGCGCAACATAAATAAATAACTTGAGCTTGGAACAGAAGAAAATGACTATTTGATGAATATAGTGTGTGTGTGTGTGTGTGTGTGTGTGTGTGTGGGGGGGGGGGGGGGGGGTTAGTAAAAGTCAACAGCAAAAACTCCAATAACAAATGCTAATTTTATTCAAAATGCTTACGTTAACATTTCCTGTAATGAATGAAAAGCACGATGAAAGAAATAGTGTGTCATCTAAACATCCCTCACTTAACAACAAAAGTCCAAATAACACGTGATACTCAGCTGTCCTCAATAATGAACCAAATATTGTCTGTTCTGTATTGGAAAAAAAGTCATTAACATATGAACTAATTAACAATCAGCTATTGAAAAAAATAATTAAGAAATTAAACAATTAACAAAAAAAATACCTCGTGTGAAATGTCCATTGGACACCGGGACATGTGTCTGCGTTGCACACCGTGCACAAGGCTTCCCGTTTGTCTCGCCCCGGGCTGAAAGCGGGGGAACTCTGTTGTAAATCGTCGGTAAACAGACACTTTTATTTCTTTATTAATTCATTTATTATTATTAATACATACAGATAAAGCAACGAGTAATTATATAAACTTATTTATTATTTAAACTATAAACATGTATTATATAAACTTAAAAACTGAGCAGATTTTAGTTATAGTAACAAACTTTAACTTAAATAATAAAGATGTTCAATCAGGACATCATACTGTGATGACAATTAATTAATAAAATGTTTTAAAAGTGATTAAATTAAAATGCAGTAAAATGGATCATAAGAAAGTTTCCAAATTAATTATCCCATTAACCATTGACTTAAAAATATTAAAATAACATCCACAAAGTTATTTAAGGAGTAAAATGAACAGACATGCAGATCATCAGGACAGAACTTCATCTAATGAGTAATATAATTATGATGATGATGATGATGATGATGATGATGATGATGATGATGGGAGCTCAGCTGACCTTCAGTCCTCAGGTTTAATAGATGGGATCTTCATGTTTAAAAATACAAAATAAAAAAGATTTTAATTTGCAATATAAAGAAAATGAGGTTTAATATAAACAGTACATCACTGATGCTGACCTTCATAGGTGGAGCAGATGAAGTTGAGTTTGAGGTTCTCCGGCAGACTGACCCACTGCTGACCTCCTCCAGACTGCACCGCTCCACTTCTCCTTCCATGACTGCAGTCCTCCACCCCTGTCCCGTTCCCCGGAGCCCAGTCCTGGTAGCAGAGCACTGATCCACTCAGTGAGAACCAGATTCCTGCATTGCAGTCGTACCTCAGACCGAGCCACACATGTTCAGTGGTGGAGGTCTGAGCCACCTCCTTCACCCACTGCTGGATCTCCTCATTCCTCACTGAGACCAGGTCCAGATGGTTACTCCTACAGTAATCCAGAGCTTCAAACCAACTCAGCTTCTTCTGGATCAGGATCAGACGATCTGAAATGGAGATGTAATAAACCTTTTGTACGTTATGACCTGACTTCAGAACCACTATAAGAACTGATTGTTATTAAACTGGATCTATAAATATATTGATCATGTGACAGGTTCCACCGTTAAGTTCGGCTGGGTCGCTCGGGGAAGATGGAGGGTAAATAAATCTCCGGGCTCTGATTGGTTGCTTTGGGTTCAGTCCTGTCAGAGCTGCTCCACCTTACAGTGAGACTGAACCCCAGACTACCTCCCCCCAGTGGTCCAGCTGGGTATAACAGTGGAACCTGTTCATATCATATCTGTATTTTTTATGTAAAAGACATTTAATGATGTTTATAAATGACAGATGTGGAACAGAACTCACTCTGATGACAGATGAAGGGAAGTTTGAGATCACAGTTTGAATCAGTCCAGGTGATGACTGTCTGACTCTCAGCTTTAGATGCAGTTATACAGGTCAGATTATCAGACAGATCGTCTGTCACACTCCAGTTTTGGATTAAATTTGTTCTGGGATCTGAAACACTTTTATCTGACCACTTCCAGACTTGATTTCTGAACAGACCGATCCAAACATATAGGAGGGATTCACTCTCATCCTGGATCTGTTGTTTTTCAGTTTGGTTCCTCACAATGGCCAGGTCAGTATAGCGCCCCCTACAGTATCGCTGAGCATCATACCAGTTCATATATTCATTAACCAGTATGAATCTGTTAGAGCTCGATTTTCTCTCTGTAAAAAATATATCAACAAAATATCTGGAATTATAGACAGACAATCAGACATTCAGCTACATGTACATTGTATAGTGTAATAAATCATTTTAAAGACATTACCTTCATAACACACAAAATAATATTCAACATCGCAGTTGTAATCGAGTAATGATCCATTAAGTGCATAAATAGAAACACAGATATCTTGCCACTCATAATAATAAGAAGGACCTCCCAAATACCAGTTCAGGAATGTGTCTGTATCACTGTTAAAGGTTTCATTATTTAAAGACCACTGCCAGTTTCTAGAAACCTGAAGACCAATCCAAACTTGAGAAAATGGCTGGTTTCTAGCATTAATCAGTTGCTTCATCTCCTCCATGTTATTGATCGTCGCCAGATCAGAGAATCTCTCTCTGCAGAACGTCTGAGCTTCAGTCCAGGTTTTATTCTCATTAATAAAGTGATAACGATGAGGAACAAACGATCCTGTATCACCTAGAACTTTAAACAGGAAAACAATTCAACTCTGATTCTGAAACACACACACACACACACACACACACACACACACACACACACACACACACACACACACACACACACACACACACACACAACCTGTGAACAGCACGATAACTGGAATGAACCAGTGCATTTTGCTATTTCTGTAACAGAGGGATGAACACAAAACAAAGTTCAGTCTGACAAAATAAACAAATAATAAAAATATATTTATAAATGAAAAATAAAATAAAATAAACTATTTACATAAAACCATCATGACCACCATGATACACACATCAGCAGCACACACACTATAATGATTAATGAATGATCTGATACCTGATTGGAGTTTGTGGATCAGTGGATGTGAATCTTCTCAGGTGGGTCGTCGTTGTGAGTTTGTTCTCCGGGTTCTGTAACTGATAACCCTCTGTTCTCTTTAACCCCCCCCCCCCCTCTGAACATTTACATTTTAATACCTGCATCAGAGCCGAGTATTGATAACGAGAAAACAGATCACTTTGCATGAGTATCTGTTGATGCTGCAGTGATGTTCCTGCTCGTTTACATGTCGTCATGGAAACAGATATCATCTTAAAGACTGTGTGAGGCCTTTGTCATTTTTTTATCTCAGAGAACATGAGGAAGAAGAGGATTCTGTTAATTATTAATTATTATTAGTTTGTATTAGTTTATTATTAGTTTGTTAAAGGTTCTGTCCTGTGTGTCAGTAACAGAACACTCACTCACTCACTTTGGCTGCACCATGACGTTGTGGTTGGCATGTTCTCCTCTCAGCGCTGGGGATCCAGGTTCGAATGCCAATCTGGGTGCATGTTCTCCCCATGTGGGTTTCCTCCCACATGTTCACAACACACAACACACACTAACACAGAACAACACACACTAACACAGAACAACACACACTTACACAGAACAACACACACTAACACAGAACAACACACACTAACACAGAACAACACACACTAACACAGAACAACACACACTAACACAGAACAACACACACTAACACAGAACAACACACACTAACACAGAACAACACACACTTACACAGAACAACACACACTAACACAGAACAACACACACTAACACAGAACAACACACACTTACACAACACAACACACAACACACACTAACACAGAACAACACACACTTACACAACACAACACACACTTACACAACACAACACACAACACACACTTACACAACACACACTTACACAACACAACACACACTTACACAACACAACACACACTTACACAACACAACACACACTTACACAACACAACACACACTAACACAACACAACACACACTTACACAGCACAACACACACTTACACAACACAACACACACTAACACAACACAACACACACTTACACAACACAACACACACTTACACAGCACAACACACACTTACACAACACAACACACACTAACACAACACAACCTTACACAACACAACACACACTTACACAACACAACACACACTTACACAACACAACACACACAACACACACTTACACAACACAACACAACACACACTTACACAACACACACTTACACAGCACAACACACAACACACACTTACACAACACAACACACACTTACACAGCACAACACACACTTACACAACACAACACACACTTACACAACACAACACACAACACACACTTACACAACACAACACACACTTACACAACACAACACACACTTACACAGCACAACACACACTTACACAACACAACACACACTAACACAACACAACACACACTTACACAACACAACACACACTTACACAACACAACACACAACACACACTTACACAGTACAACACACACTTACACAGAACAACACACAACACACACTTACACAACACAACACACACAACACACACTTACACAACACAACACACACTTACACAACACACACTTACACAGCACAACACACAACACACACTTACACAACACAACACACACTTACACAGCACCACACACACTTACACAACACAACACACACTTACACAGCACAGCACAACACACACTTACACAACACAACACAACACACACTTACACAACACAACACACACTTACACAGCACAACACACACTTACACAACACACACTTACACAGCACAACACACACTTACACAACACAACACACACTTACAAAACACAACACACTTTTATTTCTTTATTAATTAATTTATTATTATTAATACATACAGATAAAGCAACTAGTAATTATATAAACTTATTTTTAATATAAACTATAAACTTGTATTATATAAACTTAAAAACTGAGCAGATTTTAGTTATACAACAAACTTTAACCTAAATAATAAAGATGTTCAATCAGGACATCATACTGTGATGACAATTAATTAATAAAAGGTTTAAAAAGTGATTAAATTAAAATGCAGTAAAATAGATCATAAGAAAGTTTCCATATTAATTATTCCATTAACCATTAACTTAAAATATTAAAATAACATCCACAAAGTTATTTAAGAAGTAAAATGAACAGACGTACAGATCATCAGGACAGAACTTCATCTAATGAGTAATATAATTATAATGATGATGATGATGGAGCTCAGCTGACCTTCAGTCCTCAGGTTTAATAGATGGGATCTTCATGTTTAAAAATACAAAATAAAAAAGATTTTAATTTACAATATAAAGAAAATGAGGTTTAATATAAACAGTACATCACTGATGCTGACCTTCATAGGTGGAGCAGATGAAGTTGAGTTTGAGGTTCTCCGGCAGACTGACCCACTGCTGACCTCCTCCAGACTGCACCGCTCCACTTCTCCTTCCATTACTGCAGTCCTCCACCCCTGTCCCGTTCCCCGGAGCCCAGTCCTGGTAGCAGAGCACTGATCCACTCAGTGAGAACCAGATTCCTGCATTGCAGTCGTACCTCAGACCGAGCCACACATGTTCAGTGGTGGAGGTCTGAGCCACCTCCTTCACCCACTGCTGGATCTCCTCATTCCTCACTGAGACCAGGTCCAGATGGTTACTCCTACAGTAATCCAGAGCTTCAAACCAACTCAGCTTCTTCTGGATCAGGATCAGACGATCTGAAATGGAGATGTGATAAAACTTTTGTACCTTATGACCTGACTTCAGAACCACTATAAGAACTGATTGTTATTAAACTGGATCTATAAATATTTTGATCATGTGACAGGTTCCACCGTTAAGTTCGGCTGGGTCGCTCGGGGAAGATGGAGGGTAAATAAATCTTTGGGCTCCGATTGGTTACTTTGGGTTCAGTCCTGTCAGAACTGCTCCACCTTACAGTGAGTCTCAACCCCAGACTACCTCCCCCCAGTGGTCCAGCTGGGTATAACAGTGGAACCTGTTCATGTCATATCTGTATTTTTTATGTAAAAGACATTTAATGATGTTTATAAATGACAGATGTGGAACAGAACTCACTCTGATGACAGATGAAGGGAAGTTTGAGATCACAGTTTGAAACAGTCCAGGTGATGTCTGTCTGACTCTCATCTTTAGATGCAGTTATACAGGTCTGGTTGTAAGGTGTACCGTCTGTCACAGTCCAGTTTTGGATTAAATTTGTTCTGGGATCTGAAACACTTTTATCTGACCACTTCCAGACTTGATTTCTGAACAGACCGATCCAAGCATTTGCGCGGGATTTACTCTCATCCTGGACCTGTTGTTTCTCAGTTTGGTTCCTCACAATGGCCAGGTCAGTATAGCGCCCCCTACAGTATTGCTGAGCATCGTACCAGTTCATATATTCATCAACCAGTATATATTTGTTAGAGCTGGAGTTTCTCTCTGTAAAAAATATATACAAAAAAATATCTGGAATTATAGACAGACATTCAAACATTCAGCTACATGTACATTGTATAGTGTAATAAATCATTTAAAAGACATTACCGTCATAACACACAAAACCAACTTCAAGACTGCAGTAGTTATCAAATAATTTTCCATCAATTGTATACATATAAACACAGATATCTTTCCACTCATAATAATAAGAAGGACGTCCCGGATTCCAGTTCAGGAATGTGTCTGTATCACTGTTAAAGGTTTCATTATTTAAAGACCACTGCCAGTTTCTAGAAACCTGAAGACCAATCCAAACTTGAGAAAATGTCTGGTTTCTAACATTAATCAGTTGCTTCATCTCCTCCATGTTATTGATCGTCGCCAGATCAGAGAATCTCTCTCTGCAGAACGTCTGAGCTTCAGTCCAGGTTTTATTCTCATTAATAAAGTGATAACGATGAGGAACAAACGATCCTGCATCACCTAGAACTTTAAACAGGAACACAATTCAACTCTGATTCTGAAACACACACACACACACACACACACACACACACACACACACACACACACACACACACA
The DNA here is from genome assembly GCA_019802505.1 of Corydoras sp. C115. Taxonomy (NCBI): domain Eukaryota; kingdom Metazoa; phylum Chordata; class Actinopteri; order Siluriformes; family Callichthyidae; genus Corydoras; species Corydoras sp. C115. The sequence continues at coordinate 64,797 of JAFMOC010000210.1, read as the reverse complement.
CACACACACTAACCTGTGAACAGCACGATAACTGGAATGAACCAGTGCATTTTGCTATTTCTGTAACAGAGGGATGAACACAAAACAAAGTTCAGTCTGACAAAATATACAAATAATAAAAATTTTTTGTATATATGAAAAATAAAATAAAATGAAATAAACCAAGGGCGGCACAGTGGCTTAGTGGTTGGCACGTTCGCCTCTCAGCGCTAGGGATTCCCGGTTCGAATCCCCATCTGGGTGGAGTTTCCATGTTCTCCCCGTGTCCGCGTGGGTTTCCTCCGGGTTCTCCGGTTTCCTCCCACAGTCCAAAAACATGGATCAAGTTAATTGAGTTCTCTAAATTGCCCCATATAGAGTGTGTGTGAGTGTGTACCCAGCGATGGATTGGCGCCCTGTCCTGGGTGTATCTGCCCAGCACCCGAGACGTTCTCCCCTGGATGGGCATGGGGAACCCCACCGCGACCCTAATAGAGGATAAAGCGGGAGATAATGAATGAATGAATAAAATAAACCATTTACATAAAACCATCATGACCACCATGATACACACATCAGCAGCACACACACTATAATGATTAATGAATGATCTGATACCTGATTGGAGTTTGTGGATCAGTGGATGTGAATCTTCTCAGGTGGGTCGTCGTTGTGAGTTTGTTCTCCGGGTTCTGTAACTGATAACCCTCTGTTCTCTTTAACACCCCCCCCCCCCTCTCTGAACATTTACATTTTAATACCTGCATCAGAGCCGCATATTGATAACGAGAAAATAGATCACTTTGCATGAGTATCTGTTGATGCTGCAGTGATGTTCCTGCTCGTTTACATGTCGTCATGGAAACAGATATCATCTTAAAGACTGTGTGAGGCCTTTGTCATTTTTTATCTCAGAGAACATGAGGAAGAAGAGGATTCTGTTAATTATTAATTATTATTAGTTTGTATTAGTTTATTATTAGTTTGTTAAAGGTTCTGTCCTGTGTGTCAGTAACAGAACACTCCCTCACTTTGGCTGCACCATGACGTTGTGGTTTAGCACGTTCTCCTCTCAGCGCTGGGGATCCAGGTTCGAATCCCAATCTGGGTGCATGTTCTCCCCATGTGGGTTTCCTCCCACATGTTCACACGCCCATTCATCCAACCAGCCAATCACGAAGCAGCAGAGTGATTCATAAAGTCGTGCAGCTTCAGGAAACCATGAAAGTGTATTTATTTATACCAAACTTTATTACCTTATAAAAGCAAACACACGTTACACCCCGAACCATCAGAACTTAAATAAATACGAACTAAAAGCAGAATTAAAAACCCTGAATCACAACCGGAGGTCCGTCAGACCTTCCTTTATCTGTCAGAATACAACACGGTGAACAAATCCACCATTTACATCAATAAAAAAACGTTTAAATCAACACGACATTCAACCAGCATCAGTGATTACCATGCGATCGACTTTAATGAGTACAGAGGACTGAAGACTCTGTTAATGATGGAACCAGTAAAAAAGTTCTCCTGCCATCGTTCTATAAAACACCCGATTCACCTTTAAACAAGCTCACGGCTCACTTCATCAGATCGACCTCCCTAATGCGACTCTCACGGCTCATTATTCAGCTTCACCGATCATACAGATGGGTTTTGTAGTTCTACGGTTCCATTCTGTAGTCCGTCTGTTTCTCTGTACTCTGTCTCAGCTGGACACAGACTCAGCACCGCGCATCACCACCATGTCAGTGTCACTGTGCTGCTGGGAAGCATCCCCCACCTGAATGACCCCTGCTCTGCGGGGGTTCTGATTGTAGAACTACAAAGTGCATGTTTTTTTGGGTAAATGGAGCTTGGGACGCAGTGAGCTGTCTCTAATAAAGTGGCCGTCGAGGACAAACACTCGTAGATGTGGTGTGATCGCACACGTCCTCCTGCGGCAGGCTCTCAGTGATGCCTGTGGGCTGCAGAGGATGCCGGGGGCTGGAGTTTCTCGGGCCGCGTGTCCTTGGCCTCCGTGTCGGAGGCGGAGTCAGAATCCGAGACCTGCTGCTGCTTCAGCCACATGTCGGCGTAGAGACCGCCCTTAGCCAAAAGTTCGTCATGTCTGCAAATAAAGTCGAGATCAAACAACCACCACCTCAACCACAACCACCACCTCAACCATCCTGACCCTCTCACCTCCCTCTCTCTGCTATCTGACCGTCCCGCAGCACCAGGATCTGATCCGCTCCGATGATGGTGGACAACCTGCAGCAGACAGAAACGCCACCGTCAACAGGATTCAGAGAAAAGAAAAGAAACCAGAAAACACTGAGAAAGTAAAGCAGTACGGTACGAGAGGGGGCGTGGCTTTATTCTGAATAAATCCATAAAGAGGTGTTATTAGTCCCGAGTTACAAGTTACAACTCTTTATGTGATTTATTCACAATAATACACAACCTCAGGTGTCTTTTGTAACTTTTATAAAACACTAACAAACACATTATAATATAAAAATATAGTGTTGAAAGCAAAATCGTTTAATAATCTGATCTTCCGCGACGTAATCTAGTCCCGTTTTTAAAGTAAACAGGATTCCGGTTTCTCTAATGAGCCAACACTGCCCTCTAGTGGACAAATCACAGAACACAGTTTATAAACACTGTAACAGGTTTAGTGCTGATCTGTTTTTATTAATCTGTATTTAATTATATAAAATAATGTATTGTATTTCACGCATTGATACGAAAGTGAAGCTCAGAGGGGTGTGTTATACTCACTTTAATTATAACTTTCAAAAGATTTTTAGTTTACAGTATATCCCTACAGTTTGCACATTGTAAATATATTCATTCATTCATTATCTCCCGCTTTATCCTCTATTAGGGTCGCGGTGGGGTTCCCCATGCTCATCCAGGGGAGAACGTCTCGGACGCTGGGCAGATAGACCCAGGACAGGGCGCCAATCCATCGCTGGGCACACACTCACTCACTCACACACACTCTATATGGGGCAATTTGGAGAATTCAATTGACTTGATCCATGTTTTTGGACTGTGGGAGGAAACAGAAAGGCAGAGGTGAAGCTTAGTGAATGAGCTTCAGCAGAAGGGTCGAGGGTTCGAGATGTTAATGATATTAAGAGTCTGTTGTTTTTCGTTTACTGTAATGTCCTTCTCTTGTGGTGTCGGTTTGCCGTTTGTTTTGCATTTAAACTACGACGCAGTGTAAGAAGCAACGTTCCCTTTAAACTGAGACGTTTCCACCGGACGAGGTTCTGACGGCAACCGAGGAGCTCGAACCGAAGACGGTGAACCGAGAGCCTGTTACCTGTGCGCCACCACGACGGTGAACCGAGAGCCTTTCTGTGGAGACGGTGAACCGAACTTCACATGTGACTAATTATTGATGTTATTGTGCGCCACCACGACGGTGAACCGTCAGCCTGTTACCTGTGGCGCACCACGACGGTTCCGAGAGCCAATCAGATTACCTGTGCGCCACCACGACGGTGAACCGAGAGGTTGTTACCTGTGGTTTTACAGAAGGGCAGAGGTGAACCGAAGCTTAGTGACCTGAGCTTCAGACGGTGAACCGAGAGCCTGGTACCTGTGCGCCGCCACGAGGGTGAACCGAGAGCCTGTTACCTGTGCGCCACCACGACGGTGAAGAGAGCCTGTTACCTGTGCGCCACCACGACGGTGAACCGAGAGCCTGTTACCTGTGCGCCACCACGACGGTGAACCGAGAGCCTGTTACCTGTGCGCCACCACGACGGTGAACCGAGAGCCTGTTACCTGTGCGCCACCACGACGGTGAACCGAGAGCCTGTTACCTGTGCGCCACCACGACGGTGAACCGAGAGCCTGTTACCTGTGCGCCACCACGACGGTGAACCGAGAGCCTGTTACCTGTGCGCCACCACGACGGTGAACCGAGAGCCTGTTACCTGTGCGCCACCACGACGGTGAACCGAGAGCCTGTTACCTGTGCGCCACCACGACGGTGAACCGAGAGCCTGTTACCTGTGCGCCACCACGACGGTGAACCGAGAGCCTGTTACCTGTGCGCCACCACGACGGTGAACCGAGAGCCTGTTACCTGTGCGCCACCACGACGGTGAACCGAGAGCCTGTTACCTGTGCGCCACCACGACGGTGAACCGAGAGCCTGTTACCTGTGCGCCACCACGACGGTGAACCGAGAGCCTGTTACCTGTGCGCCACCACGACGGTGAACCGAGAGCCTGTTACCTGTGCGCCACCACGACGGTGAACCGAGAGCCTGTTACCTGTGCGCCACCACGACGGTGAACTGAGAGCCTGTTACCTGTGCGCCACCACGACGGTGAACCGAGAGCCTGTTACCTGTGCGCCGCCACCACGACGGTGAACTGAGAGCCTGTTACCTGTGCGCCACCACGACGGTGAACCGAGAGCCTGTTACCTGTGCGCCGCCACGACGGTGAACCGAGAGCCTGTTACCTGTGCGCCACCACGACGGTGAACCGAGAGCCTGTTACCTGTGCGCCACCACGACGGTGAACCGAGAGCCTGTTACCTGTGCGCCACCACGACGGTGAACCGAGAGCCTGTTACCTGTGCGCCACCACGACGGTGAACCGAGAGCCTGTTACCTGTGCGCCACCACGACGGTGAACCGAGAGCCTGTTACCTGTGCGCCACCACGACGGTGAACCGAGAGCCTGTTACCTGTGCGCCACCACGACGGTGGTCCTGTTCACACACACTTTAGCCAGCGAGGCCTGAATGTTGCGCTCCGTCTGAGTGTCCAGAGCTGAAGTGGCCTGAGGAAAAAATAATAATAAAATAAAAATACAATTTGATTGAACCACTCGCACCAGAACAACACACACGTACACAGCGCAACACAACACACACTTACACAGCACAGCACAACACACACTTACACAGCACAGCACAACACACACACTTACACAGCACAACACACACTTACACAGCACAACACACACTTACACAGCACAACACACACTTACACAGCACACACTTACACAGCACAACACACACTTACACAGCAAAACACACACTTACACAGCACAACACACACTTACACAGCACAACACAGCACACACTTACACAGCACACACTTACACAGCACACACTTACACAGCACACACTTACACAGCACAGCACACACTTACACAGCACAGCACACACTTACACAGCACAACACACTTACACAGCACAACACACACTTACACAGCACAACACACACTTACACAGCACAACACACAACACACAGTAACACAACACACACTTACACAGAACAACACACAACACACTTACACAGCACAACACAACACACACTTACACAGCACAACACACAACACAGCACAACCATGTTTCTAGCAAAGGGACTAACTAAGTACATAAAGAAACAGATGGACTACAGAATGGAACTGCAGAACTACAAAGTCCATCTAATGATGACATCATGTTTTGCAGGACACACCCCACACAACACACACAAGCACACCCACACCCACACCCACACACACACACACACACACACACACTGATTGGCTCCCGGGCACAAATTAACGAGAGAAAAGTAAAGAACCGGGTGGTATGGTGACTTAGTGATTGGCATGTTCTCCTCTCGCATCTCAATCTGGGTGGAGTTTGTATGTTCTCCTCATGTCTGTCTTGGTTCTCTGAGTTCTCCGTTTTCCTCCCACAGTCCAAAAACATGGATTCAAGGTAAACTGTCTGGATTACTAAATTGCCCTCCTATAGTGCTGGTGATTGGCGTCCTGTCCTGGGTGTATCTGCCCGGCGCCCAAAACAATCTCCGTGTCCACGTGGGTTTCCTCCGGGTTCTCCGGTTTCCACAGTCCGAAAACATGAATTCAAGGTGAACTGAATGCTCTAAATTGCCCCATATAGTGTGTGTGTGTGTGTGTCTGTCCTGGGTGTATCTGCCCAGCGCCCGAAACGTTCTCCCCTGGATGGGCATGGGAAGAAACCCCCCCCCCCCCCCGCGACCCTAGTAGAGGGTAAAGAGGAAGATAATGGATGGATGTATGAAATGAAGGAACCCTGCACCTCGTCCAGGAGGATGATCTGAGGTGCTTTGAGGATGGTGCGCGCGATGGCCACCCGCTGCTTCTCTCCTCCACTCAGCTTCAGGCCTCGCTCGCCCACCTGTGTGTCGTAGCCTGAGGGAGGACACACACACACACACACACACACACACACACACACACACCCAGGTCAGACAGTGTGGTTCTGATGTTTGGGAGACAGGTGACCTCACCTTCAGGGAAAGCCAGGATCTTGTCGTGGATGTCGGCGGCGACGGCGGCGTTTTCCACGTCCAGGTCGGAGGCGGCGATCCGGCCGTAGCGGATGTTCTCTCGGATGTTGTCGTTGAAGAGGACGGTGTCCTGCGGCACCACGCCGATGTGCGCCCGCAGGGACGCCTGCTTCACCTGGACACGGGTCATTAACGACAATAACGATCAAAGGATCGGTCGAATCCAAGCAGGTTCTCCACGCGTTCTCTGAGAGGGCTGACCTGGGTTACGTCCTGGCCGTCGATGCGGATGCAGCCGCCCTGCACATCGTAAAAACGAAACAGCAGGCGGATGATGGTGCTCTTCCCCGAACCGGATTGCCCCACCTGCACAGAGAACGGGGGGGGGGGGGGGGCAGCAAACAATCTTAGTGATTGGCATGTGGGGGGGCAGCTTAGTGATTGGCATGTTCTCCTCTCAGTGCTGGCGATTAATTAATGAGAGAAAACAAACAAAAACAAAAAAGAAACGGGTGGCATGGTGGTGGCTTAGTGATTGGCATGTTCTCCCCTCAGAGCCTATGGATTAATTAATGAGAGAAAATTAAAAAAAAACGGATGGCATGGTGGTGGCTTAGTGATTGGCATGTTCTCCTCTCAGTGCTAGGGATTCCCGGTTTGCATCGCAATCTGGGTGGATTTAGCATGTTCTCCCCGTGTCCGTGTGGGTTTCCTCTGGTTTCCTCCCACAGTCCAAAAACATGGACTTAAAGTGAATTCAATGCTGTAAATTGCCCCATATAGTGTGTGTGTGTGTGTGTGTGTGTGTGTGTGTGTGTGTACACTCAGCGATAAATTGCCCCCCCCCGAGCCCAGCGCCCGAAACGTTCTCCCCTGGATGGGCATGGGGAACCCCCCCCCACCGCGACCCTAATAGAGGATAAAGTGGAGAATAATAAATAGATGATATGTGACTGTGAAGTAGGGAAACAGTTTGGGGAAGGCCCATAAGGACATGATGGGGTTAAAAAGAATGTAGCCCTGATCCCGACCCCATCCAACATTATTGGGATGAACTGGAATGCAGATTGTGAGCCAGGTTCTCTCATCCCACCATTAAGAGCAGAAGTGCTGTTGTCATGCCTTTATGCAAATGAGACTGAAGAACATGTTAAATGCCCACCAGCGCTACGGTCTGTCCCGGCAGAACGGTGAACGAGACGTCCTTCAGGATCTGCTTCCTGTTTGGGAACAACGTGAAAACGACACGTCCCCAAATGAACACCCCATAATAATACATTTGAGAGTATGTGAGCTGAGCTCAGGGGCCTCACCCCTCGATGTAACTGAAGGAGACGTTCTCAAACTCCACCCTGCCCTGTCTGTAGTCCAGACTCGCGGCATTGACGGCGTCCTGCACCTGCAAGGCGTGTTCGAATGGGAGTTTAGGAACGACCGAGTCGTGAACGTGAGAGAACCTACAAAAGTACGAAGGGGATCCGCATCACCTCCTCCTCCTCGTCGAAGAGCTGGAACATGTTCTCCATGTCGATGAAGGAGCGCTGGATCACTCTGTGCACAGAGGCAGAGCGGATTACAGCACGTCCTCCGGTACCGCCGCCGCGCGCAGTAACGCCCGCTTACCTGTAGTAGGTGCCGAACCAGTTCAGCGGGGTGTACAGCTGGATGATGTACGTCCCGAACAGAACGAAATCCCCCACCTGTCAGCAGATATCAGACGGAGCGTCAGAGCGGACACCTAAAGTGCTAAAGCCGGACTTCATGTTTTGTCCGCGGGCGGAACCTGTCCGCGGGCGGAACCTGTCCGCGTGTCTGACCTGAAACTTGCCCTCGCTGACGAAGTAAGCGCAGAGTAACGACCCCGCCAGCAGCCCCGAGCCGATGATCACATTCTGAGTCTGATTCAGCAGAGCCAGGGAGGCGTTGGTCAGCCACTCCAAAGACTGGAACAGAGAGAGAGAGAGAGAGAGAGAGAGAGAGAGAGAGAGAGAGAGAGAGAGAGAGAGAGACACACACACACACACACACACACACACACACACACACACACACACACACACACACACACACACACACACACACACACACACACACACAGGGGGGGGGGGGGGGGTTGGTTATTATCAGTGAGTGTGTGGAATTATTAAAATGATGGAGTGTGTGTTTATTCAAATGCTTTGTAAGTGCGTTCGCCAAGTGGGCGTGGTTATCTAACATGTGGGTGTGATTATTTAAATGGTTGGTGGGGTTATATGAGGGGCGTTTTCACTTATAAAGTGGGCGTGGTTATTTATGAGGCGGTTCTGATTATTCATGAAGTGGGTGTGGTTATATATGAGGTGAGCGTTGTTATTCATGAGGTGGGCGTGGTTATATATGAGGTGAGCGTGGTTATTCATGAGGTGGGCGTGGTTATATATGAGGTGGTTGTGATTATTCATGAAGTGGGCATGGTTATATATGAGGTGAGCGTTGTTATTCATGAGGTGGGCGTGGTTATATATGAGGTGAGCGTTGTTATTCATGAGGTGGGCGTGGTTATATATGAGGTGAGCGTTGTTATTCATGAGGTGGGCGTGGTTATTCATGAGGTGGGCGTGGTTATATATATGAGGTGAGCGTAATTATTCATGAGGTGGGCGTGGTTATATATATATGAGGTGAGCGTTGTTATTCATGAGGTGGGCGTGGTTATATGAGGTGAATGTTTTTATTCGTGAGGTGGGCGTGGTTATATATGAGGTGAGCGTTGTTATTCATGAGGTGGGCGTGGTTATATATATATGAGGTGAGCGTTGTTATTCATGAGGTGGGCGTGGTTATATGAGGTGAACGTTGTTATTCGTGAGGTGGGCGTGGTTATATATGAGGTGAGCGTTATTCATGAGGTGAGAGTTGTTATTCATGAGGTGGGCGTGGTTATATATGAGGTGAGAGTTGTTATTCATGAGTGGGCACAGTTATTCTGTCAAATGTGGTTATATAATAGAAGGACGTTGTTATTAATGAGGTGGGCGTGGTTATTTATGATGATGGAATGGTTAATTATTAGGTGTACAATGTTATTCATGATGTGTATGATGTTATTTATGATGTGGGCGTGGTTAGATATTAAACGGACATTGTTATTAATGAGGTGGGTGTGGTTATTTATGATGATGGAATGGTTATTTATGAGGTGTATGTTGTTATTCACGGAGTGTACGTTGTTATATATGATGTGGGCGTGGTTAGACATTAAATGGACATTCTTATTAATGAGGTGGGCATTGTTATTTATGATGATGGCATGGTTATTCATTATTAATGAGGTGGGTGTGGTTATCTATACATCTTCATCCTCAGTGAGATGGCTGGTACCTGATATTTGAGGATGGCTCCCTCAAAGCGACTCACTTCATAGCTCTCTGCATTGTAGTACTTCACCTGATGAATCAGAGACAGGAATCAGAACACCGACTGTCCCCTTCATCATGATCCCGATGCTGACACAGTCATTACAAAATAAAAAGTCCCTCAAACGAACTGATCTAAATGAAATCACCACCATCAGAATGAGGTCACGCTCCGGGGACGGTCTCCTAAACCACCGGGACTCCCATCAGCAGCACAGATGCAGCATCACAAACCAGGTTTCTAAAATGATTTCCACCCTCTGATTATTCATTATGTACTTAAATTAAGTTACCGAATTCATACCGTCTCAAAGTTGAGTAAAGAGTCCACCGCTTTGGCTTTGGCATTGTTATCCTGAGTGTTCATCTCTCTCCTGTACTTGGTCCTCCACTCGGTGATGATGATGGTGAGAGCTGAGGAAAGAAAACAAAACTCTCATTTAATTAAATTTAAATAATAACAGCTAAATAATTATACAAAAGTCATATTAAAACAATAACATAATAAATAAATAAAAAAAATACAAAACTCGTTTCTCAGATTAAACCTGCTGTATTCGTCACACAGGGACTGACGATTCCAGATGGCGCCACCAGAGGGAGCCAAAACATTGATTTTAATCATCTGTGTGAGTTTTAAATGTTACAAAAACTGCATCTCTCTCTCTCTAATAATAATAATAATAATAATAATAATAATAATGATGGTTGGCATGTTCTCCTCTCAGCGCTGGGGATTCCCGGTTCGAATCCCCATCTGGGTGGAGTCTCCATGTTCTCCCCGTGTCCGCGTGGGTTTCCTCCGGGTTCTCCGGTTTCCTCCCACAGTCCAAAAACATGGATCAAGTCAATTGAGTTCTCCAAATTGCACCATATAGAGTGTGTCTGTGAGTGAGTGTGTGCCCAGCTATAGATTGCCCCCCTGTCCTGGGTGTATCTGCCCAGCGCCCGAAACGTTCTCCCCTGGATGGGAACCCCACTGCGACCCTAATAGAGGATAAAGCAGAAGATAATGAATGGATGGATGAATAATCCGGTGATGTCAGAGTAATTATGCGATCTGGAACCCGCGGGCGGCGAACACTCACTGAGGTAGAGCGCCATGCAGATAAAGACGATGAGTCCGAACCAGGCGTTGAAGTACGAGATGAAGTAAATGATGGCGATGATGATGTCAGCAATGGTGGGGAAGATGCTGAACACGATGTAGCTGCGTGGGAAATCAAAAGGAGCGGTTAGAAACCGAGACCGAGCTGTGTTTTATTATTAGCTCTAACTGCCTTCCTTGTCTGTTTCTTTTGAGGTCAGACCTTCATCCATGGTTCTGCCGACGAATACTGGATGGAACCTGAATATTAATTGGGACGCCCCCTAATGGATTCACATATAGTTCTCCAGTTGTTAGAGTTTTTCCATTTGTTAAATATCTGGACATGGCTGTCCTACACTGTTGTTGCTGCCCGGCCGCTCAAGGAGGACGAGTCCCCCACTGAGTCCCGGTCCTCACAAAGTTTCTTCCTTAAATAACAACATAAAAGGGAGTTTTGTCTTGCCACTGTCGCTTTGGCTCACTCTTTGGGGTTTAAAGGCTTTTCATTCTGTAAAGCTGCTTTGTGACGATGTACTGATGTAAAAATCGCGACAGAAATAGATAACTTGAACTTGAACGTGGTCGGAAACGTCCCGGCGGCGGCGGCGGCGGACGGAACCTGAGCAGGCTGTCGATGGAAGACGTTCCGCGGTCGATGCTGCGCAGGACCTCGCCGGTGCGCCGCTGGAGGTGCCAGCGCAGAGACAGCGAGTGCAGGTGAGCGAACAGGCGGACCTGCACCAGGCGGCCCGTGTACTGCTGCACGCGGATCCACAGGAACGAGCGCAGGTTGCTGACGAAACCCGATGAGCCTGGCGGGGGGGGGAGAGAGGGCCGTGAATAGCAGCCACACACACACACACACACACACACACACACACACACACACACACACACACACACACAAACACACACAGGTGTGCACGCACCACCCACGCACTCACGCACCTGCTCCACCACCCTGCAGGAACTTCAGCAGGACATAGATGCACACCGTCATGGCCAAGGTCTTCCAAGGACTTCCATCTGTCAGCTGGTTTACTGTCGCCCGGCAACACAGGAACGACAAGAACATTACATCATTTCATAGAACAGTGGGAACCCTCACTCCTCCACCCGAACGGAAGGTGGATTTTGCACTCCGTCCGTTTAATCGACTGATTTAAACGAAGCGGTTTTTGGTTTTCCGTTTGGTTGAGCAGGTTCCTCACCGATGTTCTTGTAGTAGGTGGGAACGAAGACGTTAATGGCCCGCTCGGCCCCCAGCAGTCCGAGGCACAGGATGACCAGCAGCTGCAGGAGGACGCTGCCCCTCGGCCACATGTAGGGCAGCAGCAGGCGCACCTTCCTCCTGAAGCCCCGCCACGCAGAATCGCTCTGCTCGGTTCTACTCAACAGAGGCTGCGGATGAGAACACAGAGGTCAACCTTCTGCCGTCCCACGGTCCAGCTCTGAAGCTCCTCTGCCGTGGGACTGTGGGACGGGAGACGAGCGCCGGGGCCACGTGTGAGAACGTTAAGAACGTTGAAAAACATCACTCCATTAATATACATTATACACAATATATATATTACATATACATTATACATATAATATAATATATATTATATTAATAATATATAAATAAAGATGGATGAGCGATCACCTCTCCGTCACCTTCTACGTCACGCTCGTCCTCGTTAATCAGCAACGCGTAGGGCCTCCGTGGAAGTCCAGGGGCCCTGAGGCCCAGGAGGAACAGAGTCCCGGTGCCGAGGTAACGGAACAGCCAGAACCCAAACTCCACCTACGACAAACATATAAACATTATTAATTATAATTATTAATAAACATATGTACCAATATATAGAGAACCGACAGTCAAATAGAATTCATTACCCCCCCCATTTAAATCTAAATGGGACTGATTTGTTAAATATATAGGGTTCATAATAATGATAATATTAATAACAATAATGATAATAATAATAATAATAATAATAATAATAATAATAAACAGGTGTAGTGGTTTAGCATGTTCTCCTCTCAGCACTGGGGATGCCAGGTTCGAATCCCGATCTGGGTTGAGTTTCCATGTTCCCCCCGTGTCCGCGTGGGTTTCCTCCCACAGCCCAAGAACATTAATTGAAGCTGAATTGGATGCTCTAAATTGCCCCATATAGAGTGTGTGTCTGTATGAGTGTGTGTGTGTGTGCCTAGTGAAAGGTTGGCACACTGCCCTGGGTGTATATGCCCAGCACCCAAAACGTTCTCCCTGAGTCAGGGACCCCCCCCCCCCCGAACCGCCCCCCCTATCCTGCCCCCCCTCGCAAAGGATTAAGCGGAAGATAATGAATTAATAATAATAATTATGATAATAATAATTATGTTAAACAGGCAGTGTTTAGCATGTTCTCCTCTTGGCGTTGGGGATCCAGGTGTGAAGTTTGCATGTTCTCCCCTTGTCTGTGCCCCCCCCCCACTAACCCCCCCGGCAAAGCCTAAGATAATGACTGAATAACTATTAAAAAGAATGAACGCCAGCGTCCCCGTGACGTCTGTATGGTGGCTGGACCTGATGGAGACACTGAGGCGAACCTACCAAAGCGTCGACCGAGCGTACGTGTTCCGGTCGTGTGTAATTTGTACTAGGATTAAGCGAGTGGACGTGTGTTTTGCGTTTCTGAAGCACGTTTAGGGGACTCAGAGCGCTAAACGCACGCACTACACTGCTGACTCACTGTGCCGAGGGGTTCTGCCTTCTGATTGGTCGACGCCCAGGAGGATTTGGGTGGGGACCGAAAGTGAGCGGGACGGCAGCCAGACACGCGACCACGTCCGCTCTCTGAAACCAAGGTGTGTGTGTGTGTGTGTGTGTGTGTGTGTTGAAGAACCCTGAGCTCATGATGATTCAGCATTTTGCAGATCACCATCAGCACCAGAAGTATGTGCACAGCCCTGTTTCTGTTAGACCTACAGCGTTCACTATAGAGTCAAAACCATTAGGACGCCCCTCCCTGTTGGACCCACCTGTTGTTCGGGGTTCTCCAGCCGCCACCACCACTGAGGGCTCTCCCATGACACCAGGGCGAGGTTCTCGGCGATGAAGGCCACACTCCAATACAGCAGCAGCACCACACTGTGTCCTCTGGTCCGATCCCTCACCAGCACCCTCCTCCTCTCCACCCTCAGCAGCCCCAGCGCCCACATCCACCCGAAAGCATAGAGACACCCGTAGAGTACCACGTACCCCGGCACCCGGGCATCTCGCACCACCCGGCACGCCATCCAGACCAGCGCCTGCAGGCCAAGCGACGCCGACAGGACCAGTTGAAACCGGTAGAGCCGCGAGGGGGGCACGAACCTGGACTCCATCTTGGTGCCGTAGCGACGGTAGCACACGCAGTGGAGCGTGCCGAGGAACGCGGCGAGGGCGGCGAGGACGGACGGAACCAGGTGAAGAAAAAGCACGGAACCAGACCGCCATCGGCCCACGCGCTCTGCATGGAGACGCCGGGCTCGCAGTAGCTCCTCAGAGACGCCATCCCGACCCCGAGACCCCAAACTGCACAGATCAAACAGAGGGAGGGGCGGATCAGAGCTTAGGGTGTTGGGCTGCCAATCCAAAGGGTGAGGGTTCAAATCCCAGGTTCACTGAAGTGGGTCCTTGAGGAAGGCCCTTCACCCCCATTGCTTCAGGGGGACTGGCCCTGTGTTTGGACCCCAGCCATCAAGTACTTTTAAGTTGTATTTTGGATTAATGTCCAAATGTGAAACTAACTTATTTTAAAATAATCCAGAAATGATTCCATAACAAAAACATTGTGATGTCATAACATAACAATGACATAACATTTCTTCTTATAAATACCATTTTTTGGTGATAGAAGTTACTAAAACCCTGCATTCATCCCTACAGACGTGTACCACACACAGTACATCTTTATAAACAACAATAATTCAATAGATATTAAAATTCAATAGATTAATAAATATTGTATTATTAATATTTATTATTGAAAGTTTGTGTTAAACTAAACAACCGGTTTGAATGACACGCACTTTATTTAGGTCACATGACCCGGATTAGACCTCCTTATACCTCCAGGATTACACATTATACAATAGTTTAAGGATTAATAGATTAGATTAGTAATACATTTCTCAGATGGCTTAGTGGTTGGCATGTTCTCCTCTCAGCGCTTCTGGGTTCTCCAGTTTCCTCCCACAGTCCAACTCGAATGAATTCAAGGTAAACTGAGAGTTCCAAATTGCCCCATAGAGTGTCTGTGTGTGTGAGTGTGTGTCCAGTGATAGACTGGCGTCCTGTCCTGGGTGTATCTGCCCAGCGCCTGAAATGTTCTCCCCTGGATGGACATGGGGAACCCCCCCCGACCCTATTGAATGAATGAGTGATTAAAGGTTTGTGTTAAACCTAATATATTTACATAAGGCACCAGTTTAAAATGACACGGCACTTTATTTAGGTCACATGACCCGGATTAGACCTCCTTATACCTCCAGGATTACACATTATACAATAGTTTAAGGATTAATAGATTAGATTAAGAAGGAATTTCTCAACTACGTCACAAATCATCACTGAACATTTAGTCTGAATGACGTTATTGTACGTTAATAAGTCTAAATCAACGATGTTGGTTTCCAAAACCCGAATCCAAACCCTTATTAATGAGAATATGGAATAATCTAATGAGACTGATTAATTAATAAAGACTTAATGATGCAGAAGTTGAAATGTCAGAGCTTTATCTCGGTTCAGATGAGATTGCACACGCTGTCAGTCAGATGTGGGATTAAACTCACCCTCGGTTTAAAGCGCAGACTTTATAAATCCTTTGTAAACTTCAGATTAATGATTTAAAGCGCAGATTTCAGACTTCATTACGAATCTCCTTCTCCGTCCTCCATCTTCTACTAGTGACTACTGATCCATTGCTCTGGCATCGACTCTCAGACCCCCAGCTCTGCACCATTTGTTTATCTTTCTAAAATACGTCACAGCTCTGACGTGTTAATAATTTCTACATTATTATTATTATTATTATTATTATTAATAATAAATATGAATAGTAATTAATATTTTCACGCGATAATGTTTTTATACAACGACCTTTACCATAAAAAGTTACAATGTGCGGTAAACTACATTTCCCACAATGTGTTGTAGTCACAAAGACCAATCCGATGCAAGCGTTACATCCGGGTCACCGTTCGCCTCAGATTCGTTAACCTCTCGTCAGGTATTTAATTGATGAAATATACAGCGCCAAAAATATAATAATATAACATAATAATGTCATTATTTTATGTTGCAGAGTTTAAAATGGCACAATGCGGTATATCTTTATAATTCCAACCTTTAAAATAAGCAAGCTCGATAAAATAATTAAAAACGAGGAACCAGAGGCAGTGAAGGGGAGGATTTCTCTTCAAAACGCATCAGTTTCTGAGGTAAAATCTTAAAAAAAAACATTATTTAAAAAATGTCTGAAGTGCATAAAGATAAAGAATATACCATAAAACATTACAATTCACGGTAAACTACATTTCCCACAATGTGTTGTAGTCACAAAGACCAATCCGATGCAAGCGTTACATCCGGGTCACCGTTCGCCTCAGATTCGTTAGATACCTCTCGCCAGGTATTTAATTGATGAAATATACTGCGCCAATAAATATAATAATATAACATAATAATGTTATTCTTTTGTGTTGCAGAGTTAAAAATGCCACAACAAGGTATATTTTTATAATTCCAACGTTTAAAAATAAGCAAGCTCGATAAAATAAGTTAAAAACGAAGAAGCACAGAGACAGTGAAGGGGAAGATTTCTCTTCAAAAGACATCAGTTTCTAAGGTAAAATCTTTAAAAACATTATTTAAAAAATGTCTGAAGTGCATAAAGATAAAGAATATACCATAAAACATTACAATTCACGGTAAACTACATTTCCCACAATGTGTTGTAGTCACAAAGACCAATCCGATGCAAGCGTTACATCCGGGTCACCGTTCGCCTCAGATTCGTTTACCTCTCGTCAGTTATTTAATTGATGAAATATACTGCGCCAATAAATATAATAATATAACATAATAATGGCATTCTTTTGTGTTGAAGAGTTAAAAATGCCACAACGAGGTATATTTTTTATAATTCCAAAGTTTAAAAATAAGCAAGCTCGATAAAATAAGTTAAAAACGAAGAAGCACAGAGACAGTGAAGGGGAGGATTTCTCTTCAAAACGCATCAGTTTCTGAGGTAAAATCTTTAAAACATTATTTAAAAAATATCTAAAGTGCATAAAGATAAAGAATATACCATAAAACGTTACAATGTGCGGTAAACTACATTTCCCACAATGTGTTGTAGTCACAAAGACCAATCCGATGCAAGCGTTACATCCGGGTCACCGTTCGCCTCAGATTCGTTAACCTCTCGTCTGGTATTTAATTGATGAAATATTCAGCGTCACTAAATATAACAAAATAATGTCATTCTTTTATGTGACAGAGTTAAAATGGTACAGCGAGGTATATTTTTATAATTCCAACGTTTAAAATAAGCAAGCTCGATAAAATAAGTTAAAAACGAAGAAGCACAGAGACCCGGTCAGTGAAGCGGAGGATTTCTCTTCAAAACGCATCAGTTTCTGAGGTAAAATCTTTAAAAAACATTATTTAAAAAAATATCTAAAGTGCATAAAGATATTAATAAGTAATAAGAAATATATATTCATTATCTCCCACTTCATCCTCTATTAGGGTCGCGGTGGGGTTCCCCATGCCCATCCAGGGGAGAACATCTCAGGCGCTGGGCAGATACACCCAGGACAGGGCGCCAATCCATCGCTGGGTACACACTCACACACTCAAACACACTCTATATGGGGCAATTTAGAGAACTCAAATAACTTGATCCATGTTTTTGGACTGTGGGAGGAAACCGGAGAACCCGGAGGAAACCCACGCGGACACGGGGAGAACATGGAAACTCCACCCAGATGGGGATTCGAACCGGGAATCCCTAGCGCTGAGAGGCGAACGTGCTAAACCACTAAGCCACCGTGCCGCCCTAAGAAATATATAATTATGAAAAAAAATCGCCTCACGGTTCAAACTGTTAATAACCAAAAAGGTTCGACACTATTTAAATAAATTATGACATTATGATTGAGTTTATCATTAATATTATGTGATTTTAATGTGTGTACTTTGATTCTTTTTACTTCATAATGCTGAATTATCTGGATTATCTGTTAAATGATGACGTTTCACCTATAATTTTGTCCTGTAATGTTTAATGTTGAACACTAGAGGGCAGGGTAAGTTCATTTCCTTTCATTCGGCGCGTTTAGCTGCAGTTGCTTTGTTGGTTATAAGGTGTAACAGACACGTGATAAACATGTTTACTTACGATACCAATTATTCATTCATTCATTCATTCATTGTCTTTCGCGTAATGCTTTGCTAGGGTCGCGGGGGGTTCCCTATGTCTCCCTCTATGGACTCCCTCACACACACACACAGGCACAGACACAAACACACACTATATGGGGCAATTTATATTATTCAATTCACTTTGAATCTTTGTTTTTTGACTATAGGAGAAAACCTGAGGACCCAGAGGAAACCCATGCGTACACAGGAAGAACTTGGAAACTCCTCCCAGATCGGGATCCCCGGAAGCCCCTAACCCTAAGTATATACCAAATATTCATTCATTCATTAATTCTCTCCCGCTTTATCCTCTATTAGGGTTGTGGGGGGGGGCAGGGCAGATACTCCGAGAACAGGACGCCAATCCATCGCTGGGCACACACTCACACAGCCACACTCTATATGGGGCAATTTGGAGAACTTCGTTGACTTGATCCATGTTTTTGAACTGTGGGAGGAAACCGGAGAACCCGGAGGAAACCCATGCAGACACAGGGAGAACATGGAAACTCCACCCAGATGGGGATTCGAACCGGGAATCCCTAGCGCTGAGAGGCGAACGTGCTAAACCACTAAGCCACCGTGCCGCCCCTATACCAAGTATTGGATTATGATATTATACACAACATTTCAGGTCGTTTTTAAATCATCGCCTCCACACTTGTGGAGGGATAAGCACTCATTGGAAAACAAACATGACCTCAAACCTACTCAAGACCTCTGGATTAATTATTAATACATTATCCAACGTACAAATCCAAATTAATACGTTCTCCCCTGGATGGACATGGGGACCGTGACCCTAGTAAAGGATTAAGAGGAAGATAATGGATGGATAGTTCCAAATCTTAGTTCATTTAGAAGTAAGGGCCAATTTGTCATCACTGGAGGTTTTTTAATTGTCATATAGATATTAAACTCTTCTATTAAAACCACAGTTCACTCTGCATTTTATTCAATGTGTTAAAGAAAAGCCAGAGCATTTTCAGGCTGGTCCCTGTACGGTACGTGACACGGAGCACAGTGTTTTTAATGCAGCTGTAGTTTCTGTGCAGCACTGTCTCTCAAACTGCCATCAAACACTTTATTTATTCTGCAACTGTTGAAGTCAAAATAACCCCAAATGTCATCAATTATAATTATAGGGCGGCACGGTGGCTTAGTGGTTAGCACGTTCTCCTCTCAGCACTAGGGATTTCCGGTTCGAATCCCCATCTGGGTGGAGTTTCCATGTCCTCCCCATGTCTGCGTGGGTTTCCTCCGGGTTCTCCGGTTTCCTCCCACAGTCCAAAAACATGGATCAAGTCGAAATTGCCCCATATAGAGTGTGTCTGTGTGAGTGAGTGTGTGTGTGCCCAGCAATGGATTGGCGCCCTGTCCTGGGTCTATCTGCCCAGCGCCCGAGACATTCTCCCCTGGATGGGCATGGGGAACCCCACCGCGACCCTAATAGAGGATAAAGCGGGAGATAATGAATGAATGAACATGTATATTATTTTATTATTATGTAGTTGAGGGCGGCTCGGTGGCTTAGTGGTTTGGCATGTTCGCCTCTCAGCGCTAGGGATTCCCGGTTCGAATCCCCATCTGGGTGGAGTTTCCATGTCCTCCCCGTGTCTGCGTGGGTTTCCTCCGGGTTCTCCGGTTTCCTCCCACAGTCCAAAAACATGGATCAAGTCAATTGAATTCTCAAAAATTGCCCCATATAGAGTGTGTCTGTGTGAGTGAGTGTGTGCCCAGCAATGGATTGGCACCCTGTCCTGGGTGTATCTGCCCAGCGCCCGAAACGTTCTCCCCTGGATGGGCCCCCCCCGGGACCCTAATAGAGGATAAAGCGGGAGATAATGAATGAATGAATGAACATATAATTATATATTATTTTATTTATTATGTTGTCGCGATCACAACATTTATTGAGATTTATTATCTCAAGGTAATGCCTTAAAAATAATAATAACACGTGTCCTCTCTGGGCATCCGTAGGAGTCAGTACAGGAGTCAGGACCCATCTGGTTGTTTGTAGGATGATGTAAACACACTTCATTTTGATTAGCGAGTCTTTATTGTAAGATATTTTATGATATCGCTGTTTTTAAAGTTCATCTACGCTCCACGGCTCGTTCTTTTATTTGCTCTGCATCGGGGCGGGCGGTGGGGGGGGTTGTAATATCCGGCGCTCCAGAGGTGCTAAACGCTGCTGTTTGTTTGCTCTGCATGTTAGAGATCGGGGAACCGGAGGGGGCGCGCCGTGGCTGAGCGAGATAAGTGCAGAGGTTCAAAAGGTGCTCGCGCAGAAAATCCTGTTTGCACGTCGGACAAAATGAGGAACTGCGATAATTAAGAGGATCCATGCAAACAGGAAACGGCTCTCTCATAAATATCATAGAGGACGTTCCCCCCGAAAGTCAGACCTGGAGGTGAGGAGCAGGATATTAGGTTGGATCTGGGACTAATTAAACAGATAAGAGGAGTGCAGGTTGTCGCCGGGTTCTCCGGCGGGTTTCCTCCCACAGTCAAAAAAACATGGGTTCAAGGTAAATAAACTGTGCTCCAAATTGCCCCATATAGTGTGTGTGCCCAGTGATAAATTGGCGCCCTGTCCTGTGTGTATCTGACCAGCACGCAAAACGTTCTCCCCTGGTTGGGCATGAGCGAACCCCCCCCCCCCCCACACACACACACACACACACAACCACCTCCACCAGGGTATAATGAATTTATTTTGATGTAAATGACAGTTGGTGACACTGTGGCTTAGTGATTAGCATGTTCTCCTTGGAGAGTTTGCAGGCCAAAAACATGGATTCAAGGTGAACATGCCACTCTAAATTGCCCTTTTATAGTGCACGTGTGTGTGTCCAGCGACGTACAGCAACCAGAACGTTGGGCATGCGGGACCGCCCCCCCCCCCAACCTTAATAGTGGATTAAGGGGAAGATGTTGGACGGATGGATATTCAGGTGTGTGTGTGCGTCATTGAGACAGCTCTGGGGTTCTACAGAGGTGTGTGATAGGCCCCGGTTTGGTTTCTACACAGAGCACCTAGGCTCCATACTGTGTGGATTTTGCATGTTCTCCCTGGATTTGTTTGGGATGTAAAATTGCACCACATATGGATGTATAATGTTTAATCTCATTAACCTCTATTTAATCCTCTACATCGGGTCATGGGGGGGGGTTCTCATGCCCATCCAGGAGGGTTTTGGCGTTTTGGGCGCAGGGCAGATATGCCAAGAAGAGTGCGGCAAGCACACACACACACTATATAGGGGCAATTTAGAACACGAGATTGACCTTGAATCCCTGTTTTTGGTCTGTGGAAGGAAACTGAAGAACCCATGGAGAGGACATGCCAACTCCACCCAGATCTGGATTCGAACCCGGATACCCAGCGCTGAGAGGCGGTGGTGCTGCCCCCCTGTGGAGGTGTGTGCCGTGCTGCTCAGGGTTCAGCCATCAGTCAGACGGACCGCACTCCGGAAGACGGTGGGACTTGGGCGATGCGATCGGTAATAAATCCACTCTGTTGTTCTTCATGTTCTGGCCGTAATGCATTTTCGGCGTTTGACGTATCGTCCCAGACGGATAAAGGTCAGTAAACATGAGGACATGCCGTTCTTCATCCATTATTGGACCCGCAGCAGATTAGCTGCATCATTTCCTCATGGTTCTCCATGTCATGTCTTCGGTGGCCGTGGATCCCTCATCGTTTAGGGGTTATTAATAGAACGAGGCCGAGTAATCCGAACTCGGGGGCCATTAGACACGCTAAGAGGGACTTAATTGTTTCCTTTAGTGTCTGGAATTAAGGCCCGTAAGAGGAGGGTAATTAAATTGCTCCCTACTTTATAAACCCCGTTCCTCCGCGGATCAGTTCGTTAGGACGAGACTCGTCTCCGCTCGAGACGGAGAGAGCCCTTCGTCTCCCTCATCGACCTTCCCCGGGTTAATCGAAAGACGTCAGGTTCTGCGAGGGAGGGGAACATGATTCACTGTCTTCCAACATTATGATCAGATCAAACGATCTGTCGTTAATGGAACCTTTGGCTTTAGTGGAACCTCCCGAATGTCTTGTAGTTCTACAGTTCCATTCTGTCCTCTGTCCACTCTGTTCTCTGAGGATCTGCACCATGGACAGAGCAGGTGTTATTAGGGTGGTGGGTGGTTCTCGGTACTGCAGTGACACTCACATGGTGGTGAGGGTGAGACTCATCTTCCTCATCGACCTTCCTCAGGGTAATCAAAGACGTCAGGTTCTGTGATGGAGGGGACATGATAATAATAATAATAATAATACATTTTATTTCATAGGCGCCTTTCTGACACTCAAGGACACCTTACAGTTTACAATTGGATATAAAAAAAAATAATGATAATAATAATAATAAATAAAATAATAAATTATATTTGATATTATGATTCACTGTCTTCAAACATTATGGACATCAAACGATCTGTCGTTAATGGAACATATGGCTTTAGTGGAACCTCCAGAATGTCTATTTTAGTTCTACAGTTCCATTCTGTAGTCCATCTGTTTGTCCTCTGTCCACTCTGTTCTCTGATGACCCGCACCATGGACAGCGCCGGTGTTATTGGGGTGGTGGGTGGTTCTCGGTACTGTAGTGACACTCTCATGGTGGTGCAGGTGTGTGTATGTTGCTCGAGTTTACACCCTTCACTTCATTACACACTCCTCCACCTTATTGCTCCATCAGTGATCACATGATGCTGCAGACAGGATGATGGTAGGGGGTTCCACGGAAACAAACCACCACCCCAAGCCCTGAATAATATGTAGGGACAACCTGATGCATCTACTGAACTACAAAACTAACAGCACTCTCTTTATTCTGCAGACGAACCTCGCTCGCTCGCTCACTCACTCACTCACTCACTCTGACGTCCGGATGGTTGGTGCTGGAGGAGGAGATGCCGGGATAGGTCAGTGGTTCCTCTCGGGGTATTTACAGCTTCACTGTAGGAACAAAAGTATTAGGACACGATGTTGGCGTGAGTTTGAGGGAGTTTTTAAGTCTGCCCCATAGACTGCTCCAGAGTTTGTTTCTTTTAAGAGACTGCCCCAGAGTCTTCTCCAGAATCTGCCCCATAGTCTGTACCAAAGTCTGCCCCAGAGTCTGTCCTAGAGATTGGCCCAGGGACTGCCCCAGAGACTGCTCCAGAGTTTGTTTTTTTTAAGAGACTGCCCCAGAGTCTTCTCCAGAATCTGCCCCAGAGTCTACACTAGAGTCTGTACCAAAGTCTGCCCCAGAGTCTGTCCTAGAGATTACCCCAGAATTTTCCCTAGAGATTGCCCCAGATTAGAGGACTGCCCCTGTGGTGAGTCTTTATTTATTTATTTATTTATTTTTTTAGAGACTGCCCTTCTCCAGAATCTGCCTCAGAGTCTGCACTAGAGTCTGTACCAAAGTCTGCCCCAGAGATTGCCCCAGAGTTTTCCTCAGAGATTAGAGGTCTGCCCCAGAGACTATTACAGAGTCTGCCCCAGAGACTGCCCCATAGTCTATTACAGGGTCTGCCCCAAAGACCGCCCCAGAGTTTTTTAAATTTTATAAATTTTTTATTTATAAAAAATTTTTTAGAGACTGCCCCAGAGACTGCCCCAGAGACTGCCCCAGAGACTGCCCCAGAGTCTGCTTCAGAGTTTATTTTTATTTTTTTAGAGACTGCCCTTCTCCAGAATCTGCCCCAGTGTCTGCACTAGAGTCTGTAACAAAGTCTGCCCCAGAGATTGCCCCAGAGTTTCCCCCAGAGATTGCCCCAGATTAGAGTACTGCCCCTGGGGTGTTTACAGTACCCTGTGGTTCATAATGATGTATAAATGAATATTGGAGTGAAACGGCGCCCCCCTCTGATGCTGTATGATGCGTTATGGAGGCCGAGGCCGTTCCTCTGCACCGTCTGACTTCACATTTATAAACTCTGCAGTGTTTACGCTCTGTAATTACAGCTATTCATCATTACGCCCTCATGTGGACACGGGGCAGCGGAGCGAGCTATTTTACCAAATGTAAGACACGGCCCATAAAGCTCGGCGGCGGCGACCTGAGAGGCCCATTTGCTCCCGCTGCAAGGTTCACTTCCCGGTGAATTGATCTGTTTTTGCCAGAACAGAAGGCGCGATGTCGCGGGGTAATAAACCGGCGTTCTGGAGTATCACACATGTGCCAGACTTCGGAATGCGGCGGGGATACAACGCCTTTACGATCCCGTGTGCCGCGTACACGGAACGCTGCATTTATGTTGGCCAGGTGGCGCCGCAGTCCCGCAGGACCACCTCCATGGAACTCTATAGTTCTTCTGATTTTAGAAAATGGACTCCTGATCACACAATCCGTACACGGTGGTTCTGCACTGCTGATGCTACCCCACCCACCCACCCCACTGACCGGGGATGAGTCCTCCACCGAGCCCCGGTCCTCACAAGGTTTCATCCTTAAAAAGCAACGTAATGGGGAGGTTTTTTTTTTTCTTGCCACTGTCACGTTGGCTTGCTCTTTGGGGGTTCTGGGGCAGTCCCTGGAGCAGACACTTCTCCGTGGGGCAGGCTTGTGGTTAGGGAACCAGCCTTGCGACCTGAAGGTTCCCGGTTCGATTCTTGGTCACATGTACTACGCCTGAAATGCCCTTGAGCAAGGCACCTAACCCCAATTGCTCTGCGGGCACTGTGTACAGGCCCAGCACCCCGGGGTACATGAGCTCACTTCACTCAGTGTGTATGTGGGGGGGGTTCCCCATGCCCATCCAGGGGAGAACGTTTGGGGCACTGGGCAGATACCCAGGACAGGGCGCCAATCTATCGCTGGGCACACACTCACTCACACACACACACACTTCTATATGGGGCAATTTGGAGAACTCAATTGACCTTGATCCATGTTTTTGGACTGTGGGAGGAAACCGGAGAACCCGGAGGAAACCCACACGAACACGGGGAGAACATGGAAACTCCACCCAGATGGGGATTCGAACCGGGAATCCCTAGCATTGAGAGGAGAACATGCTAAACCACTATGCCACCGTGCCGACCCGGAGGTAAAACAGATCACCTTTAAAAATCATCCTTTGTGAATAATAATAAATAATCAGAAGAGAGTTGGTTCTGAAACCCGTCAGTATGAGGCGCTGCTCGTTTCCTGCTGCAGGTTTCAGATTCGGTGCAGAACGTCTTCATTTGTGGCTAAAGACTCCGTCAGGGTTTAATATGAAGTAATTAATGGCCGTTCCCTAAAGACGTAAAGAGCAGCGCTGACGGTGAGAGGGAGCTCTCTCAGGACTGAAACCCGTCAGCGGCCTCGTTAATTAACTCTGCAATTAATCAGACCTCTAGTTTTCATATGCATTATATCCGTACATCAGCCAGGACACGTGTGTGTGTGTGTATATGAGTGTGTGTGTATATGAGTGTGTGTGTGTGTGTGTGTATATGAGTGTGTGTGTATATGAGTGTGTGTGTATATGAGTGTGTGTGTATATGAGTGTGTGTGTATATGAGTGTGTGTGTATATGAGTGTGTGTGTATATGAGTGTGTGTGTATATGAGTGTGTGTGTATATGAGTGTGTGTGTGTATATGAGTGTGTGTATATGAGTGTGTGTGTGTATATGAGTGAGTGTGTGTGTATATGAGTGTGTGTATTTGTGTTTTTGTGTGTATTTGTGTGTGTGTATTTGTGTGTGTATGTGTTTGTGTATGAGTTTGTGTGTGTTTGTGTGTATGTATGAGTTTGTGTGTGTGTGTGTGTGTGTGTGTGTGTGTATGTATGAGTTTGTGTATGTTTGTATGTGTGTGTGTGTGTGTGTATGTGTTTGTGTGTGTGTTTGTGTGTGTGTATATGTGTTTGTGTGTGTGTGTGTGTGTGTGTATGTGTGTTTGTGTGTGTGTATGAGTTTGTATGTATGTATGTGTGTGTGTGTTTGTGTGTGTATATGAGTGTGTGTGTTTGTGTGTGTATATGTTTGTGTGTGTGTATGAGTGTGTATGTGTTTGTGTGTGTATATGAGTGTGTATGTGTTTGTGTGTGTATATGAGTTTGTGTATGTGTTTGTGTATGTATGTATGTGTGTGTTTGTGTGTGTATGAGTTTGTGTGTGTATGAGTTTGTGTGTGTGTATATGTGTGTGTGTTTGTGTGCCACTATAGGGCTCACAGTTTAAACCCACATACTGTACCCTGCGTCTATAGACTCGTCTGAAGCAGAAGCGTACAGTGAAACCCCGGGACGCGTCGCTGTCGGCAGGCAGGCGGTGGATCGTCTGGAATACTTTGAGTGGATTCTGTGACACACGGCGCGGCGCGCTCGCACAAAGCAGAATGCCGCGGATCGACAGGTCTCCGATCAGCTGGAGACGCCCATCGCTGGCTTTGCCGCTAGTCTGTGAGTAACTAAGTTAATGGGCTCTAATTTGGCCCAGAGGGAGAAATGATGAGGGGGGGTGGAGGAGGAGGGGGAGGGGGCTGTTGGATGGATTTTAAACGGAACTGGTGGCGTCTGTGGAGTCTGAAAAAACAGGCCATCTGCTGGGGACTGCAGGAAGCTGGTACCTGCTGACACTTGCCAGCTGCTCTTGCGGGGCGTGCTGATAGGCAGGCGGAACGTGCCACCTCTAGGGGGCAGAAGTGGTCTTCACGCCGGATCCGCCGTCGTCTCGGAGCGTTTCGGTGACTGTCAGACTGACGGCTCTCAGCGTGAAACTCAAACGTCGCCGTTATCATGTGAATAAAATTCAAATAGCTTCTTTAATTAAACATAAAAAATGTTAATGACGTGAAGGTGGAGCAGAGGTTGGCATGTTCTCCTCTCGGCGCTGGGGATCCAGGTTTGAATCCAGATCTGGGTGGAGTTTCCATGTTCTCCCCGTGTCTGCGTGGGTTTCCTCCGGGTTCTCCGGTTTCCTTCCACAGTCCAAAAACATGGATCAAGTCAATTGAATTCTCCAAATTGCCCCATATATGTGTCTGTCTGTCTGTGTGTGTATGCCCAGCGATAGATTCGCGTCCTGTCCTGGGTGTATCTGCCCAGCGCCTGAAACGTTCTCCCCTGGATGGGAATGGGGAACCCCCCCGCAACCTTAATATTGGATTAAGTGGAAAATAATGAATGAATGAATGAATGTTAATGATGTGAAGGTGGAGCAGAGGTTGGCATGTTCTCCTTTCAGTGCTGGGGATCCAGGTTTGAATCCAGATCTGGGTGGAGTTTGCATGTTTTCCCCGTGTGGGTTTCCTCCGGGTTCTCCGTTTTCCTCCCACAGTCCAAAAACATGGATTCAAGGTGAATAGGCTGCTCTAAATTGCCCCTGTATAGTGTGTGAGTGAGTGTGTGCCTGGCCCCCACATACACATGACCCTAGTGGAGGATTAAGCAGAAGATACCAAAAGAAGATTCGATCCTGGGAATCCGGGTTCGAATCCCGATCTGGTTTCATTTTGCATGTTCTCCCCATGTGTCCGTGTGGGTTTCCTCCCACAGTATGCAAACATGGATTCAAGGTGAATTGGCTGCTCTAAATTGCCCCTATATAGCAAGGTATGTATTAGCACCCTGTCCTGGTGTATCTGCCCAGTACACAAAACGTTCTCCCCAGATGAGTGTGTAAAACCCCCTCACCCCCCCCCCCCCCCCCAACCCTTGTAGAGGATTAAGCGGAAGATAACGAGATAAATCAGGTAGATAAATGAGGGTTCTGCAGCTGAAGGATGCTCATACTGTTAAACCGTTGCCCATGTTTATCGTTGCCACCCCATGTGTACGGTAACTCCCGGGACGTTCCCCAAGCGTTCTCCCTGTCTGCGCCATCGCGCGTCGTTAACGCGCCTCCCTCTCGCCTTTAAAGCGTGACACGGGCGTGAGAAAGTCGAAAAGAGCTAGGAAAAACAGGAAAGCGAGGCTCTCCCAGGACCCGTATGACAAATGGTGGTATTACGGCGAGCGCAGACCGGCGGCTCCGCGGGGCCGATGACTGATCCGCTGCCGCGCTCTCTCTCGCCCACCGGTGGGCGCCGTCGCATCTCGTCTCGTTGTTGTTTTTGTCTCGGAGCTTGTTGGATGGCTTCGCAAATCGGCAGCGCTGAACGGTCGGGGGTTGATCTTTGGGGGGGGGTGATGAGTGGGAGGGGTTTTGATTGAAGAGCGCAGAACGGCGGGACGTTTTCGGGGAGATAAGCGGATCAGGAGGACGCGCCGGTCTCCGGCGTGGATATTAACGGGATGATGGAAAGCCATAAACAGGGCCGGCTCAGACTCCAAGGCCTGAAACGAAGGTGGAGGGGGGGGCAGTTACGACCTCGAACCTGGTTACCACCTCTCTGTGAGTGATCTGCCCCCCCCCCGTCCCGCCGCCCCCGTCCCATTTCCAGGAGATTGCTTAAAAAGAAGAGGCCCTGTGTTTCCACGCTGCAGCGTTAATGGTCCGTTATTAAAGACATGCATCATCGGCGTCTCAGAGGGCCGGACCACACGCACACGTTCCCGGGGCCCCCGTTCTTTTGGCGGGTTCCTGAAGCCGCGTGCGTTCCCACACAGAACGCGGCCCCGCGTTCCTCGCTCCGCCGGTTTCGTTACAATCCGCGTTAATTAGACCTGAATTAGCCGGTGCCACGTTTAACGACGAGTTCCTCTCGTCAACGTTAATGTGACGCAGACAAAACGTTCCCCCCATCCCCCCACATACACCCCCCCCCCCCCCCACCGCCGAGGACGTACAAATAAAGACTCGCGTTCGTTCCGTCTCCGATTCTTCACCAGTCACCTGCTTCATTGTCGTTTCCGTCACAGATTAACGAACGCCGGGGGCCGCTGCGGCCCCCCATGAATAATTAAAGTCCCTCTGTTTGGTTTAATAAACTCTCTGTTGTTATTGGACGTCAGAACGGAAAGCCTGCTGTTGGGGGGGGGGGTGGGTGGGGTGGCTGTAGGGCTTTATTCCAGCGTTCGTGTCTACGTGTCCACGATCCGGCGTGAGGGGTGGGGCGTCACAGCGCCACCTGGAGACCTGTGTATGTGAATGATAACGCCGTCTCCGGCGCGTGTCCGCTTATCCGTCGTGTCGCGTGATGAGCGTCGATAATGAAACGACAGAAAGTCGATACGAGAGTTCATTAGCGAAGGTACCGCACCTTTATCTGTGCGGGTTCCTCAGGCCTGGTGGGGGGGGGGGGGTGTGGCGTGGGGCGGGGGGGGGGTCGCAAGTGGTTCCTGCACGTCGGCTGCACATGGCGTTGAGATGATTCGTCATGAAGCCCCGTTATTCAGCGGTCACACACTGTTTAGATCTCATACGGACCGTGTAAGCGTCAGAACGTGGGGGGGTGGGGGGCTGGGTGGGGGTTCCACCCCGTCCCTCCGCATGACCCGAACAGAACGTCGGCTTTGGGAGATTTAATACGTTCTACTTTTATTATCATTGGAACACCTCCTGTTTCCACACCGACCGCTCATTAAAAAACCTATAGTTCAGTTTCTTGAATCTGATTGGCTGAGCCGTCTGTCCATCGAGTGAGGGGTGGCACGGCGGGCGTGGTGGTTTATCATGTTCTCCTCTCGGCGCTGGGGATCCAGGTTCGAATCGCAATCTGGGTGCAGTTTGCATGTTCTCCCCGTGTCCACCTGGGTTTCCTCAGGGTTCTTCGGTTTCCTTCCACAGTCCAAAAACATGGATTTAAGGTAAATGGAATGCTCTTAATTGCCCCATATAGCATGTGTGTGTGTGTGAGCATGTTCTCCTCTTAGCTCTGGGGATCTTGGTTCGAATCGCAATCTGGGTGGAGTTTGCATGTTCTCCCCGTGTCCACCTGGGTTTCCTCAGGGTTCTTCGGTTTCCTCCCACAGTCCAAAAACATGGATTCAAGGTAAATGGAATGCTCTTAATTGCCCCATATAGCATGTGTCCCCATATATCTTGGCTCTGGGAATCCTGGTTCGAATTGCAATCTGGGTGCAGTTTGCATGTTCTCCCCGTGTCCACCTGGGTTTCCTCAGGGTTCTTCGGTTTCCTTCCACAGTCCAAAAACATGGATTTAAGGTAAATGGAATGCTCTAGATTGCCCCATATAGCATGCATGTGTGAGCATGTTCTCCTCTTAGCTCTGGGGGATCCAGGTTCGAATCGCAATCTGGGCGGAGTTTGCATGTTCTCCCTGTGTCCACCTGGGTTTCCTCAGGGTTCTTCGGTTTCCTTCCACAGTCCAAAAACATGGATTCAAGGTAAATGGAATGCTCTAAATTGCCCCATATTGAATGTGTGTGTGAGCATGTTCTCCTCTTAGCTCTGGGGAGCCAGGTTCGAATCGCAATCTGGGCAGAGTTTGCATGTTCTCCCCGTGTCCACCTGGGTTTACTCAGGGTTCTTCGGTTTCCTTCCACAGTCCAAAAAACATGGATTTAAGGTAAATGGAATGCTCTTAATTGCCCCATATAGTGTGGGTTAGTGTAAATTGCGGCACGGCGGCTTAGTGTTTTGCATGTTCTCCTCTGAGCTCTGGGGATCCAGGTTCGAATCCTGGTGGCGTTTGCTGTAAGTGAGGGGAGAACGAACGGAGGGTCCTGATAGGATAATAAATCGTCCCTCGACGTCGCGATTGGAACCCGTCTCAGTCCACCGGCTGATGAATGCCGAAGTTAAGCCGCGCGGCGGAGCGTCATCGATCAGGCGGTCGCTCTGCGGCACCACGTCCGCCGCAGCTCTGTGTGATCCGCCGTCCTCGGCAGGTCCTGGAATTACTGCACCCCTTTGCCAACCCCCCCCCACCCCCCCCCCCCACCCCACGCGGGGGCATTGGCAGTGTTGGGTGTTTACCTCCTCACGCCTTCAGCTCTGTGATTATCCGGCGGTCGTGTCGGCGACGTAAACGGCTGATTCTGCACCGTGACGGCGCCGCGGCGCGTGGCCGCCATGATAAGCAGATGGCAGATGGTGTTGGTGCTGTCCGACTGCGGGAGCCTGGGTTCGAGCCACTTTGTCTAATTAGACGTGGAGGAGTGAAACATATTCACCTGGTGCTAATTGATTTTCTCTTCGTACTCCAAAGATAAAAAACACGTGAAAACATGAAAACCTTTTTGTTATGTGGCTTAGTGGTTTGGCATGTTCTCCTCTCAGCACTAGGGATTCCCGGTTCGAATCCCCATCTGGGTGGAGTTTCCATGTTGTCCGCGTGGGTGTCCTCCGGGTTCTCTGGTTTCCTCCCACAGTCCAAAGTCAAGTCAAGTCAATTGAGTTCTCCAAATTGCCCCATGTAGAGTGTGAGTGTGTGCCCAGCGATAGGTTGGCGCCCTGTCCTGTGTGTATCTGCCCGGCGCCCGAGACGTTCTCCCCTGGATGGGCATGGGGAACCCCACCACGACCCTAATAGAGGATAAAGCGGGAGATTGTGAATGAATAAATGAAAGGATTAATACGACGTGGAGAACATGCTCATGCACGGCCACCGAGCGGATTTACAAAGTGGATCTGATCAGAAAGGGGGGGGGGAGGTGTGTCTGATGAATATTAACACTTTAATGATGACCCCAGGTGCGTGGTGGTGTGAGTGGTTGGCATGTTCTCCTCTCAGCGCTGGGGATCCTGGTTCGAATCCCAATCTGGGTGGAGTTTGCATGTTCTCCCCATGTTTGTGTGGGTTTCCTCCATGTTCTCCAATTTCCACCCACAGTCCAAAAACATGAATTCAAGGTGAATTGGCTGCTCTTAGTTGCCCGATATAGTGTGTGTGTGTGTGTGTATGTGAAAGCCCTGTCTTGGCACCCGAAACGTTCTCCCCTGAGTGGGCATGTGGAACCCCCCCTCCCTTGACCCTAATATAGGATTAAGCAGAAGATAATGGATGGAAGATTACCCCCTACCAGCAGTCTCCTGACCCTCCTGCCCCCCCCCCCCCCCCGACCCCTGGACATCACACTGAGAAACACTGAATTAAATAACTTTATAAATCATAACTCATCAGCGAGGGGGGGGCACAGAGGATTAGGGGTTGGCATGTTCTCAGCGCTGGGGATCCAGGTTCGAATCCTGATCTGAGTACAGTTTGCATGTTCTTCTCCCCATGTCCATGTGGGTTTTGTCCAGGTTCTCCGGTTTCCTCCCACAATCCAAAAACATGAATTCAAGGTTAATTGAGTGCTCAAAATTGCCCCATATAGAGTGTGTCTGTGTGAGTGAGTGTGTGCCCAGTGATAGATCGGCGTCCTGTCCTGGGTGTATCTGTCCAGCGCCCGAAACGTTCTCCCCTGAATGGGCATGGGGAACCCCCCCCGCCACCCTAATAGAGGATTAAGCTGAAGATAATGAAGGAATGAAGATGTGAGAGGAATGTGAATAGTCTATGGTTTGTTCAGGGTGAGGTTCTGATTTAACGAACTGTGGCCTATAGGTGGCACTGTTTACCTGATCAACCGTCATAAACAATCAACTGATGTTCCTTAAGTTCTCAAGGGCTTGTCTTAAGTACAGTTTAAAGGTACTTTGGTTTTAGTATTTCGATTTAACGCCACTTTTTACAGCTACTAAGGGAACTACACTCCCAGGCCGCTTTATTAGGTACACTCGCTCATTGTTCCTTTAACCAGATCCTCTAACCGTACAGGTCCACATTGTAGTTCTACAGTTCCATTCTGTAGTCCACCCGTTTCTCCATATACTCTGTTAGTCGCCTTTACTTTGTTTAATGAGTGGGACCTTACTTATTAGGCTGGTGGATGAATCTGAACACATGGTGGCGGTGTGTTTCCTGCCATACGAACCAAATAGCAAAATGATTTTGGTTCCTTTGCTCAGATGTGTTATGGGATGTGTCGGTATGAGGGCTACTGTGACATCCATGTGACACGCCGTTCTTCATCCCGTGTCCCGCACCATTGGGATAGGCTCTGATCAGAACCGGGGAGCTCAGGATCTAATTCCCCAGCTCCCCGGCTGAGCCGCGGCGGAGTCGAGGGAGGCGAAGAGCGAGCCGGCGCTCCAGCTGCCGCGTCATTGTTTAAATCTCGGAGAACGGCACGGTGTAAGGTTCCGCGCATGCAGATGTCAATCTGTTCTCTTTATCAGCCCGCAGTCATGTGAAATGAATCAGCGTGAATAATAACTATGAATTCCACTCAAAGGCGCTACAGAAGCCCTGTGTGACATTTCCGAGACATTTGCCTCCTAAAGATCTTGACATTTCCATTTCGCTTTCTCCAATAATAAGCTGCGACTTGAATAACTGCCTTAAACGTCTCTCGGTCTGGAGGCCTTTGTGTTGAGTTTCTGATCTGAGGGATGAGGAGCGTTCAGATGTGTTTGACGCAAAACGCAGAAATCAGACCATTTATTCATAAGTCTTTGGTGCAAAGTCATAATAATAATTAAGAGGTTTGGGCAATAAGTGCTCGCACAATAAATATGATAAAGGGCCCTCTGCATGAGCAGCAGGGGGCGTGGCATAATTGTACAATGACCCAGCACTGAGTAACCCATAAAGTTTTATACATTATTTTTAATATGCTCAGTGCTGGGGCATTATTTGGGCTATAGGGGGTTGTTGGGTTAGTGGTCGATGGGTTGGTGGGTTGCTGGGTTAGTGGGTTGTTGGGTCCATGGGATTTTAGTTAGTTGGGTTTTTAGGTCGCTTGGCTATTGAGATGTTGGGTTAGTGGGATGTTGGTGTGTTGGTTTAATGGGTTGTTGGGTTGTTAGGTTAGTGGGTTGTTGGGTCAATGGAATGTTGGGTTAGTGGGATTTTGAGATGTGAGATAGTTGGGTTGATGAGATTTTGGTCAGTGGGTTGATGAGGGATGTTGGGGTGTTGATTTCATGGGTTGTTGGGTTGTAAGGTTGTAGGTTTAGTGTGTTGTTAGGTTAGTTGGATGTTGGGTTGATGGGTTAGTGGATTGTTGCGTCAGTGGGTTGTTGGGTTAGTGGATTGTTTAAGAAGTTAAGTTGTTTGGTTGTTGAGCAACAAATTAATTTAATATGTCATTGTTAATGCACTAGTTAGTATTAGTGCTGGGGCATTATTTGTTATTTGGGGGCAGGTGCAGTAGAACCTGTGTCTACATCTTTACATTCAGGCCCAAAGTTTCAGAACCTGATTTCCATTAAGCTCCTGTTGATGGTTTTAACGTCTCTATACTTTTGATCACGTGCTGTCAGTTTGGTTTTAATAAAAGGTCCCGCGGTGTTTGGATTATTTATGACATTAGGACGTCCAGTCATCAGTCCGAACTGAGCTCCACGGGGTACCCCCTCTGATTGGGACGTGCCCCCCGCCCGAGGAACATGTCACCGAGTTCCTCCAGAACAAATCAGACTTTTATGGCGGATAACTCAATGACAGCCAATTTGCCAAAGGGATCTATTTTTTTATTTCATTTCTACTTTACACATCTTTCTTCCTTTTTTACAAGGCAATTTATTTGGGAGCCAGGCGTGTGTGGGAGGCATTAAGATCCCCTCCAAATCACCAAGGCCAGATTACGGCACCCGGCAGCAAAAGACCTGAAGAGGAGAACGCCATAATTCAGCACGCTGACAGATGAAGTGGTGAGATTCGCATTAAAGCTTTAAAGGAGGTTCGAGATATATTAAATTATGGATTCTCCCTGTTTCTGTTACTCCTGAGGTCTGAATAGCTTATGAACATAAGTCACGAATCCGAACGTTTAAAGAGAACATCAGAGGAACGAGCGCTGCGTCTGAGAGCCAAAAAAAATATACCATTGTTTTAAAATTGACGCCATTAATAACGCGGGGCTTAAAACGCGACCTCGTTCTGTTGAACTGAAACAATTAAACATTAATATTAAACATTTAAATAACGATATTATTACATAAACTCACCCGCCACTTTGTTAGGCTCACCTCCAAATTCTCATGCTGGGGTGTTGGTTTAATGGGATGTTGGGTTAGTGGGTTGTTAGGTTAGTGGATTGTTGGATTGTTTGGTTATTGGGTAGTTGGGTTAGGGGGTTGTTAGATTGTTGGGTTACTAAATTGTTGGATTGATGGGGTGATGGATTGTTAGGTTTTTGGGTTGTTGGTTGGGTGGGTTATTGATGTGTGGGATTGTTTAGTGTGTGGGCTGTTGGGTTAGTGGATTGTTAGGTTGTTGGGGTGTGAATTGTTGGGTTAATGTATTGTTAGGTTTTTGGGTTGTTGGTTGGGTGGGTTATTGATGTGTTGGATTGTTGGGTGGGTGGGCGTGCTGTTGGGTTAGTGGATTGTTAGGTTGTTGGGGTGTTGGGTAGGTGAGTTCTTGGATGGGTTATGAGTTGTTTGGTGTGTGGGTTATTGGGGTGCAGAATTTTTGGTTCGTTGGGGTCTTGGGTAGGTGGAATATTGGGGTGTTGGTAAGTCTGTTGGGTGTGTTATTGGGTTGTTTGGTGTGTGGGGTGTTGGGTGGGTGGGAGGTTTGGTGTGCGGGTAACAGAATTAGACCTCAGCAGCGATATCGATCCACATTAATGTTTCCGGTGTTCTGCCCCGAAGCCTCAGACGGGGACGGACGCTTTGTGGCATCGCGGCCGTTAAACTCCCGGAGCGTGAAGAGGCTTTAAAGGTGTAAACAGCAGCAGAGCGCCGTTCAGCGCAACAAACACCATAAAACATCCGAGACCCGAACATGCAAAAGGACACGGCGAGTTCACCGCGGAAACGACGGGGGGGGGGTCTTCATCACACAGAACCTGAGGCTTCACAACCTGAGAACACCAACAGCAGGTTTTCTAAACCGGCATGACGGTTAATATGTGGAGTTGGTATGTTCTCCCTGTTCATTAGGAGGCGTACGTATGAGTGACCTCGCAGTTCTGATCCCATCTCCGAATAACGGGGGAGTGGCGTCAGTCCCAAAACCTCTGATGTTTGAGATGTTCTCCAAGTGTCTACAAACAGGCCTTCTGTACAGTTGTGCACACTAAGTGACCCCCCCGATCTACCCCCCGCCCCCCCGTTTCCTTGAGAACATCCCAAATCCCATCCCGCTCCATCGCTCTTTTCCAGTCGGAGGAATCCTTCAGCACCGTCGACTCGGAGGCCAACCCGAAGAGAGAACTTCAAAGCCCGAGCAGAACATGGAGGGGAACGCTGGCCCTTCGGAGCAGGAGGAAGGGAAGGAAATGGAGAAACTTGCCACTCCTCTGAACTCTGTCAGCGCAGCTGCTCTTTGATGTGTCCTGAAGCACATGTTAAAACGTGGTGGGGGGGGGGGGTTCTAAAGCTTCGCATGGGAAGCATTACGCTTTGACATGCTGGCGTCCAATTCGAGGGCCCCGTCTGGTATCCTGCCTTAGCGGAGGCCTCGGGTTCCTGACGATGCGAGGCCACCGCGGTCGGCCTTCGCAGATGAATTCCAGGTTCCACGGCCATCGCCACGTCCGTTTTGGCTCCGCTCGGGTTCCAGAAGATGATGGGTGTGATGATCCTTCATCGGCAGTGAAGGTCTTCACACCCAGACGTCATGGCGGCTCCAAAATGATGGACGAGCGTACGGAAACAAACGCCGACAACGTTTAAGTCCAGCGTGAGTGAGACGGATTAAATATCCCATTAATCACTTCAAGACCCCCCCCCAGTCTGCCTAAAGAACCCTGAGGTTCCCTAAAATGTTCCCTAAAGATGAAGGACCTTGGAGATGCCTTCTAATCCAAGAATTCCGGTGTTTCCTCCGGTCTCGCAGGACGAGTTGGATGAAGACCTTGATGGTCCCACATGAAGCCCTGACCTCAACCTCATCCAATCTTGAAGAACTTGATGGTTCCACATGAGGCCCTGACTTCAACCTCATCCAATCTTGAAGAAGAACTTGATGGTCCCACATGAAGTTCTGACCTCAACCTCATCCAATCTTGAAGAAGAACTTGATGGTCCCACATGAAACCTTGACCTCAACCTCATCCAATCTTTAAGAACTTGATGGTTCCACATGAGGCCCTGACTTCAACCTCATCCAATCTTGAAGAAGAACTTGATGGTTCCACATGAGGCCCTGACCTCAACCTCATCCAATCTTGAAGAAGAACTTCTGAGGTTCTCTGAGTATCTTTTTGTATTTTAACTTTAACAAATTTTCAGGGGTCTACTGTGGAATTAGAACCCACTCATCAGACTCGTACAGTGATGGAGGAGTGGGAGGCCGTCTGGGGAACCTTTCCTGACTGGTTCAGATAAGAACCTGGATTCATGACCCGACGTTCTGAGACGTTCTCTTTAGGAAGAACGTCTTCATTCAACCCCCTTAAAATCCCAGACATCTGAAGACGTAATTAGCTCCGAGGTTCCCAGACCCATTTTTCATCCCTGTGCTGTAAACGAGTAATTAATGTTGTTCATTATGGGATGCGGGTTATTCATTAAGGCGGAGTGTGTTTGTGTTGGATGAGGATCAGGGTTCTCTACGGAACCGCAGGTTGTTGTTCATATTTTTTTATTATTGGAGTAATTCTTCTCGCTCACATCTCGAGCCGGGATGTTCCTCGGCCTTCGGATCTCTTTTATCTTTGGAGCTGAATGACAGGAAGCCGCCGGGGGCCCTCGTGGATCGTGACGTCCCCTCGCAGGAAGAGAAAGGCCACTCGGACGACCCCCGAGCGCCAGTGAGAGACGAGACGGACGGCGGCCACGAGGTCGACGCCTTGTTTATCAGGAGCAACATCAGCAACTTTTTATGTCCAACCAGCAACCTGGAAGGAAGCGACGCTCCGACTCGCAGAACATCAGAACGGCCCCGCGCTCCGGGGCTCAACTGCTGACTAAGGCCATTCGGCTCCCGAGGCGCAGAAAGGGTTCTCCTCATGTGTGTTCTACACGGGCCGGGGTTCTGACCTCAGGCCAGTCCGGAACGGACCTCGTTCAGCGGAGTCTGCGGTTTGGTTCTCAGATACGACCCTCATCTGCAACGCTTAGAACCTGTTTCCTAAAACAGTTTGTCTACATGGCCTGAGAACCCTCCATCCTTTTGTGCGTCTCCCGCCTTTTTTTTTTTTTTTTTGTGTGTTTCCCACATGTCTTTTATGTTTTGTGCATTATTTTTTTTTGTGGGTTTTTTTTTTTGTGCATTTTGCCCGTTTTTTGTGCATTTTGTTTGCGTTTTTTGTTGTTTTTCTACATTTTTTGTTTTCCATTTATTTATATATATATATTTTTTTGTGTTTTTCATATTTTTTGTGCATTTTGTACATTTCCCACATTTTTGTGGGTTTTCCACGTGTTTTGTGCATTTTGTGTATTTCTTTTTTTTTTTTGTGCATTTCCCATTTTTTTTATTTTGGTGTTTTTTTTTGCATTTTGTATGCATTTTGTGCAATTTTTCTGCGTTTCCTACATTTTTTTTGTGGTCTTCCACGTGTTTCAAGCATTTTCTGTGCATTTCCCTAGTTTTTTGCAAATCTTTTAGGTTTTTTTTTGTGTATTTTGCCCATTTTTCATGTGTTTTAGGCATTTTTTCTTCATTTCTCACATTTTTTGTGGGTTTTTTCACATTTTTTTGTGTTCTTTGGTATTTTTTGTGTGATTTTCATGTGTTTTGTGAGTTTCTTCTACATTTTTTCTGCGTTTTCCGTGTGTATTGTGTATTTTTTTTCGTGCGTGGTCCTGGTCCTCATGAGGCGTCTTGCGTTCGCACTCCTGAGCGTACAGCATGTCGTGTCGTTAATGAGACGCGGCGTTCGCAGCACACGCTGTTTAACACCTCGCCGTGTCGACGTGAGAACCCCTCCGGCCGCCGGCCCGCCTCCACCGCACACCCGTCTTTCTTATTAAGACAATTAACTCTACGGCGTTAATGAATGTAGTCGCTAATTGCTCAGATCAACATCAGGCGCCTGCACGCTTCAGCCAGACTCTAATCCTCTGTTGCCACGGTTACCCCGCACGGTTCCGGGCTGTCGCCGCGGTTACCCGGTGGCCGTCTGGGTTCGAAGTTCCTCTTCACTCCACAATGGGCCTTTGAGAATGCCCCGCCGTGGCTTTCATGTGGGTTCTTTGGGGTTGAAATTCAGCCGGGGGGGGTGGGGGGTGGGGGTGGAGGGGGGCGTTCTGGAGGTTTTTCGGGCCGCTGAAGAATTAGACGCAGCATTTCCACTCTGCTGCGGTGAAGGTTCGAGGTCTCGGCTCGCCGCTGACTGTCAGAGTCAGACGTCTTTGTTTCCGTCTTTGGTTGTTTGGACCGGACGCAGGTTCGAGTTGTCCATCGCGTCCGGTTTAATGAACAAACATCGTCCTACGTTTACACCATGTGCACCAAAGTGTTAGGACACGCCCCTTTTGTGTTGCGCTGATGTCACGCATTGTTTGCAGGGAAAATACTGTGCTTATGACGGGAGTTTGCATGTTCTCCCCAGGCTCCAGTTTCCTCTCATCCACCCATTCATTAATGGGTGGATGGGGGGGGGGGGGTTTGATTCCCTATACCCATCCAGGGGAGAACGTTTCGGGCGCTGGGCAGACACACCCAGGACAGGACGCCAATCTATCACTGGGCGGCACACACTCACTCACACAGACACACTCTACTGTATATGGGGCAATTTAGAGCATTCGATTTACCTTAAATCCATGTTTATTAACTCATTCATTCATTTTCTGCTTTATCCTGTACTAGGGTCATGGGGAGGGGTGTTGGGTTCCCCATGCCCATCCAGGGGAGAACGTTTCGGGCGCTGGGCAGATACACCCAGGACAGGACAGGACGCTAATTTATCACTGGACACACACTCACACACACACACACAGTCTATATGGGGCAATTTAGAGCAGCCATTTCACCTTAAATCCATGTTTTTTTTTTTAGATCATGGGAGGAAACCGGAGAACCCGGAGGAAACCCACTGAGGACACAGGGAGAACATGCAAACTCTTGAAGTGTTACTTTAGAACATATTGTCTATTCATTAAGAAACGCATCTAAAGGTCAGACACCGATGATGGACGAGAGGACCACCCCATCTCACTCACTCTCACAGACATGCTCTATATGGGGCAACTTAGAGCATTCCATTTACCTTAAATCCCATGTTTTTAAGACCGTGGAAGGAAAGTGGAGAACCCGGAGGAAACCCACACGGACACGGGAAGAACATGTAAATTCCATCCAGATCGGGATGTGAACCGGGATCGTTCCCCCGGAGCAAAAACACGGCGCTTTGTGAATTAGAGAGTGAATTTTGAACGTGTTTGCTTTGTGACGGACAGATGCCCTTTCCCTTTGAGCACTGGGATAGGCTCTAGTAATCCTCGTGCTGTGGAGATGAATGATTAATGCCGACACACATGCCGTCGCGCACATTAACCCGGTGTGAAGGATCCCGACCGAAGGGACCGTCAGTGACCCGTCGATACGTCCAGGTCTGAACTCAAACCCCCCCCCAGAGTTCGGTTCCCTTCAGTAACCTCGGAACGGAGCACTTCCCTCCTGAAAGAGGAAGATGTTCCGTTAACGCCGCCCTGCAGTCACCCTCTGGAACGTCTGAACTCGTGTCTGTATGAACATCAGTAACCTGTGTGCGATTTCAGGAGCTGTTCTCGGGGGGCCGGGGGCCGGGGTCGCCTCCCTCCGTGTGTCGATGCGGTTGTTAGAGGCTCATTTCCGCAGCGCTGAGTCTCTTATTTCCCAGCGGGCGAGAAAGAAAACAATTCTCTTACACACCTGCGGAATGAAGGCGACCCCGGCCTGACGGCGGCGGTTAACCGGTGAAATGAGGCTCGTCGCTCACCGGCGACGCGGCAGAGGGATGGAGATCAGATTAAACGGGATAGGACCGAGGAGTCACGAGAATCTGAGGAAAGAACCAACGCTGAAGAAACCAGACGTCAGACATTTAAACCAAAGAAAAACAATTTAATCTAACGAAGATTTGTTCTAGTGTTTTGTAGCTGACACAATTATCCTCCTCCATCCTTAATGTTTGACCCTCCTTTATCCATTATGGTTGACCCTCCTCAATTTTTTAAAGTCGACCCTCCCCTTTACTTTATGGTTGACCCTCCCCTTTACTTTATGGTTGACCCTCCTCCTTACTTTACGGTTGATCCTCCTCCATTTTTTAAGGTTGACCCTCCTCCATTTTTTTTAAAGTTGACCCTCCTTTATCCTTTATGGTTTACCCTCCTCCATTTTTTATGGTTGACCCTCCTCCATCCTTTACGGTTGAAACTCCTCCATCCTTTGCGTTTGACCTTCCTCCTTACTTTACGGTTGATCCTCCTTGATTTTTTAAGATTGAATCTCCTCCATCCTTAATGGTCGACTGTAGTACCGCCCCCCCCCCCCCCCCCCCCCCTCGATTTCTTTTTTTTAAGATTGACCCTCCATCCTTTATGGTTGACCGTTGTACCGCCCCCCCACCCTTGATATTTTTTTAAGATTGACCCTCCTCCATCCTTTATGGTTGACCCTCCTCCTTACATTAAACTTAACCCTCCTCCATCCTTTACAGTTGACCGTAGTACCGCCCCCCCCCTCGATTTTTTTTTTTTTTTTTTTTTTTTTTTTTTAAGATTGACCCTCCTCCATCCTTTATGATTGACCGTAGTACCGCCCCCCCCCCTCGATTTTTTTTTTTTTTTAAGATTGACCCTCCTCCATCCTTTATGGTTGACCCTCCTCCTTTAAACTTAACCCTCCTCCATCCTTTACAGTTGACCGTAGTACCGCCCCCCCCCCCCCCCGATTTATTTTTTTTAAGATTGACCCTCCTCCGTCCTTTACGTTTGACCCCATAATAATTATTCTCCATCCTTAGAACGTGGTACCGCCCCCTTCGACCCCTCCGCAGGCCCCTGGTTGTAACTAATGAATAATAAAGTCAAAGCCTGTTCTTCAGGAACAGAGATGTTCTGATACGGTTCTAGTCGCGGTGAGCTCCACCGGCTCCATTAACTCTGTTCTCCGCTCAGCAGCATTCGATGCTTCCGCCATCTGTCAGGGCCGTTTTGTTCGTCGGCGTAACGGCCGCCGCGGGACCGACGGCGACGTCGTAAAACCATTGCATGTGCCAGGAACGTTTAGACGGCCGTCTCCGCCTCCCGCGCGGGCGCCATGACAGTTCATTATTCGCTCTGAATGAATATGCTAATGCTGCATTACAGAACCCCGTAACACAGATGGGAGTCCATATGGAATCCTCGTCCTCCACCACGCCTCCGTGTGTCCCTCACGTCAGAGCCCCGGCGGTTGATTATTAGTTCCCATTAAAACCATTCAGCCTCTTGATCGGCACCATGTGACATCACGATGACATCACGTTTCTGAATTGATACGGAGGCAGATCCCCATGCCCATCCAGGGGAGAACGTTTCGGGCGCTG
The DNA here is from genome assembly GCA_019802505.1 of Corydoras sp. C115. NCBI lineage: Eukaryota > Metazoa > Chordata > Actinopteri > Siluriformes > Callichthyidae > Corydoras > Corydoras sp. C115. The sequence goes on along the minus strand of JAFMOC010000210.1, from coordinate 22,302 downwards.
GGCAGATACATCCAGGACAGGGGGGCAATCTATCACTGAGAGCACTCACTCACACAGACACACTCTATATGGGGCAATTTGGAGAACTGTTTTTGGACTGTGGGAGGAAACCGGAGAACCCCTTCTTCCCCCCCCGATAAACCCACAGGGACACAACACATGGAACTCCACCCAGATGGGGATTCCCCTTTAAGGGAGGAACCCCTGAGTCAACCCGGGAATCCCTAGTGCTGAGAGGAGAACATACTAAACCACTAAGCCACTGTGCCGCCCCAAACACACTCTATATGGGGCAATTTGGAGAATGCAGTTGACCTTCAACCATGTTTTTAGACTGTGGGAGGAAACCGGAGAACCCGGAGGAAACCCACACGGACACAGGGAGGACATGGAACCTCCACCCAGATGGGGATTCGAACCGAGAATCCCTAGTGCTGAGAGGAGAACATGCTAAACCACTAAGCCACTGTGCCGCCCCAAACACACTCTATATGGGGCAATTTGGAGAATGCAGTTGACCTTGATCCATGTTTTTGGACTGTGGGAGGAAACCGGAGAACCCGGAGGAAACCCACACGGACACGGGGAGAACATGGAAACTCCACCCAGATGGGGATTCGAACTGGGAATCCCCAGCGCTGAATGGAGAACATGCAAAACCACTAAGCCAGCCCTCATACGGATGTAGTCGGGCGTATTTATTTGAAACGTGCGGGTGGGGTGGGGTGGGTGGGGGGCAGTGAGCAGAAGAGGATGGAGGAGGGTGGAAAGCAGAAGTGGTGTGATAAGTGGAGGGATGTGTAAGAGCGGGAACGCTGGGGTAAATTTAGACGTTCTGTAAATACCTCCGACACGAGGCATCCGTCACGCCGGAGGTGTGAACATGAATCACGCCGTCAGAAACAGGTACACCGTTAAAATACTGCAGTGCGCTACGGGAGGGGGCGTGGCTTCAATCTGAATACACCCCATACAGAGCTGTGATCAGTCCCGGTGTGTAGAGCAGAACAGCGCCACCTCTTTACGTGATTTATTAACAATAATACACAACCTCCAGAGTCTGATCGCTTTAATTAAACACTTACAAACATTCATTCATTCATTCATTATCTCCCGCTTTATCCTCTATTAGGGTCGCGGTGGGGTTCCCCATGCCCATCCAGGGGAGAACGTCTCGGGCGCTGGGCAGATACACCCAGGACAGGACGCCAATCCATCGCTGGGCACTTACAAACACATTATAATAAAAAACAAAGCTTTAATTCAGAAAAGCCTTCGTTAAAAGTAAAATCGTTAATAATCTGAGCTTCAAAAGGCACGGTGGCTTAGTGGTTGGCATGTTCTCCTCTCAGCGCTAGGGATTCCCGGTTCGAATCCCCATCTGGGTGGAGTTTCCACGTTGTGTCCGTGTGGGTTTCCTCCGGGTTCTCTGGTTTCCTCCCGCAGTCCAAAAACATGGATCAAGTCAATTGAGTTCTCCAAATTGCCCCATATAGAGTGTGTCTGTGTGAGTGAGTGTGTGCCCAGCGATGGATTGGCGCCCTGTCCTGTCCATCTCCATCCATCCATTATCTTATGCTTTATCCTCTATTAGGGTCGTGGGGGGGGTGTTCCCCATGCCCATCCAGGGGAGAACGTTTCGGGCGCTGGGCAGATACACTGAGCATCATCCACCACCCAAATAAATAACACAGTGGTACGGCACGGTGGCTTAGTGGTTGGCATGTTCTTCTCTCCACGTGAGGGAGTCTGGGTGGAGTTTCCATGTTGTGTCCGTGTGGGTTTCCTCCGGGTTCTCCGGTTTCCTCCCACAGTCCAAAAACATTGATCAAGTCAATCGAGTTCTCCAAATTGCCCCATATAGAGTGTGTCTTTGTGTGTGAGTGTGTGCCCAGCGATAGATTGGCACCCTGTCCTGGGTGTATCTGGCCCAGCGCCCGAAACGTTCTCCCCTGGATGTGGCATGGGGAACCCCACCGCGACCCTTATAGAGGATAAAGCGGGAGATGATGAATGAATGAATCTGAGCTTCCGTGACGTAATCTAGTCCGTTTTTTAAAGTGAACCAACAGCATTCTGGTTTCTGTAGCGATCAATCGCTGCCCTCTAGTGGACAAATCACAGAACAGGGTTTATAAACACAGTGTGCTGATCTAAGTTTATATTAATCAGTATTTTATGAATTAAAATAATGTATTGTATTTCACGCACTGATACGAATGTGACGCGCTCAGAGGGGTGTGGTGTTGTTAATGATGTCATGGCCGGACAAACGATCCCCAATCAGATTTAAAAAGCAGAACTACCCATTTTATAACGATAGACGTATAATTTTCAGCACTGGGGCTCCAGGTTCGAATCCCGATCTGGGCGGAGTTTGCATGTCGTCCCCCCCCCCCCCCCCTGTCCATGTGGGTTTTGTCCAGATTCTCCGGTTTCCTCCCACAGTCCAAAAACATGGATTCAAGGTGAACTGGGTGCTCTAAATTGCCCCTATTTAAAATTACCCCTATATAGTTAGTGTCCGTGTAAGTGAGTGCGTGCTTATTCATAAATTGGTCTTCTGTCCTGGGTGTATGGGCAACCCCCCCCCTCCCTCCGCTATGTAGAAACAGTTTGGGGAAGGTCCTGTTACATTCCTAAAGCACGACCGCGTGACGACCCGCCCTGAACACGGCGTATTGAACACCGACGGAGAATAAAAAGGTTCTCCGGTTCTCCCGTGAGCAACGTGGAGTTTATGAAATACTCTGAACGAAGCTCTTATTATAACACAATAATCCCGAGTTCAATCAACAGGATTATTAAAGCCCCGCTCTGCACCATCTGCACCTTTTATTACTATTATTAACCAATGAGCTCCTTTAATAGAGACAGTGGCATTGTGGGAAATGTGGCATGAATGCATTTCCAGTCCAGGAAGTGTTTAATGAGGAGCGCAGAGTGCAGAGCTGTTCCACAACAACAAACATTATCATCGCTCGGTTCTCCGGCTCTATGTAGAGGCATGATGCACACGGCTGCTGAGCTCATCACAATCCACTTCATAACACACACACCCGCGGTACGGCGGCGCACCGGTGACCAGCCGGTGCCAGCTGTGTCCGAAATCACAAACTGCATACCACACTGTAAATAAACGCAGTAGGTGAGAAAGGCTAGTATGTCCAGAATTACATACTGCATACCGCATACTACATTGTAAATAAAAGCAGTAGGTATGAAACACTAGTATGTCCAAAATCACATAATACATACTAAATAAACACAGTAGACGAGAAAGGCTAGTATGTCCCAAACCACATACTACATACTGCATATTAAATAAACGCAGTAGGTGAGAAATAGTAGTATGTCCAAAATCACATACTCCATAGTGCACATACTACGTAGTAAATAAAAGCAGTAGGTATGAAACCCTAATATGTCCAAAATCACATACTGCATACTATGTAGTAAATAAACACAGTAGGCGAGAAATAGTAGTATGTCCAGAATCACATACCTCCATAGTGCACATAGTAAATAAAAGCAGTAGGTATGAAACCCTAATATGTCCAAAATCACATACTGCATACTATGTAGTAAATAAACACAGTAGGCGAGAAATAGTAGTATGTCCAAAATCACATACTCCATAGTGCACATAGTAAATAAAAGCAGTAGGTATGAAACCATAGTATGTCCAAAATCACATACTACATACTGCACACTATGTAGTAAATAAAAGCAGTAGGTGAGAAAGGCTAGTATGTCCAGAATCACATACTGCATAGTAATTAAAAGCAGTAGGTATGAAACCCTAATATGTCCAAAATCACATACTACATATTGCATACTACATTATAAATAAAAGCAGTAGGTATGAAACCCTAATATGTCCAAAATCACATACTACATATTGCATACTACATTGTAAATAAAAGCAGTAGGTATGAAACCCTAATATGTCCAAAATCACATACTACATATTGCATACTACATTGTAAATAAAAGCAGTAGGTATGAAACCCTAGTATGTCCAAAATCACATACTACATACTAAATAAAAGCAGTAGGTGAAATACCCTAGTATGTGCGAAATCACATACTGCATACTATGTAGTAAATAAACACAGTAGGTGAGAAAGGCTAGTATGTCCAGAATCACATACCACATACTACATAGTAAATAAAAGCAGTAGGTGAGAAACCCTAGTATGTGCGAAATCACATACTGCATACTATGTAGTAAATAAATGCAGTAGACGAGAAAGGCTGGTATGTCTGGAATCACATACTACATACTACATAGTAATTAAAAGCAGTAAGTGCATACTGCATATTACATACTACACTGTAAATAAAAGCAGTAGGTATGAAACCCTAGTATGTCCAAAATCACATACTACATACTGCATACTAAGTAGTAAATAAACACAGTAGGTGAGAAAGGCTAGTATGTCCGGAATCACATACTGCATACTACATAGTAAAAAAAAGCAGTAGGTGAGAAACCCTAGTATGTGCGAAATCACATACTGCATACTATGTAGTAAATAAACGCGGTAGACGAGAAAGGCTAGTATGCCTGGAATCACATACTACATACTGCATAGTAATTAAAAGCAGTAAGTGAGAAATGCTGGTATGTCCGTAAGTGCATACTTCATACTACATACTGCATAGTAATTAAAAGCAGTAGGTGAGAAACCCTAGTATGTCCAAAATCACATACTGCATACTACATAGTAAATAAACGCAATAGAAAAGAAATGCTGGTATGTCCATAAGTGCATACTGCATATTGCATACTACATAGTAAATAAAAGCAGTAGGTATGAAACCCTAGTATGTCCAGAATGCATAATGCATAAAACATAATGCATAGTAATTAAAAGCATTAGGCGAGAAATGCTAGTATGTCAAAAATTGCATACTGCATACTACATTGTAAATAAAGTGAGATACTAGGTGAGAAAGGCTAGTATGTCCAGAATCACATACTACATACTACATAGTAAATAAACTCAGTATGCGAGAAAGGCTAGTATGTTTGAAATCACATACTATGTACTGCATACTACATTATTATTTAGACCAGCGATGGATTGCCCCCTGTCCTGGGTGTATCTGCCCAGCACCCGAAACGTTCTTCCCTGGATGGACGTGGGAAACCCCCCCCCCCCCCCTTGACCCTAGTCCAGGATAAAGCGGAAGGTAATGGATGGATAGTCTTTAGTCTTCAGTCCGAGGGGATTTCCCAGCTGACCTTCTGAAATGTGCATTCTGTAAATAATTTCTGACTCTTTCGTGTTTCAGGGACGAGTTCCGGAGGTTCCTCCGACTTCTGCACCAGGGTTTTTTAATTCCACTTCGAATTTACGACGAGGAAACGTTTCACGTGTGCCGTGTCATGTCGTGTCCACGTGACCTTTTGCTGCAGTGAATCACTAATGAGCGAAACGTTTTAGGAACCTGATTATCTCTCGTGAAAACGGGAGGAACTTACGAATAAACGTTTCTGCTTTGTTACGTTTTTAGGAGCCGAACCTGACAGCAGACTCGCGGGGACCCGATGCCTGTTAGGTGTGTTTTCCTGAGACCCTCAGACGTCAGTGGGTGATCTGAAGGTCACTTTTAATCTGAATTTATTCTGAAATGTTTTTAATGAGTCTGTTTTACACAGAATCACACGGCGAGGACATCAAAGAGAAACGGCAACAATTACAGAATAAAAAACATCAACCAGCTCATGTTCATCCATCATCTTCCTCTGGGTCTCGGGGGGGGGGTTCCCCATGCCCATCCAGGGGAGAACGTTTCGGGCGCTTGGCAGATACACCCAGTACAGGGGGGCAATCTATCACAGGGCACACACTCACTCACACACACACACTCTATATTGGAGAATTCAATTGATCTTAATCCATGTTTTTGGATTGTGGGAGGAAATCGGAGAACCCAGAGGAAACCCACGAGGACACGGAGAGAACATGCAAACTCCACCCAGATGGGGATTCGAACCGGGAATCCCTAGCGCTGAGAGGAGAACATGCAAAACCACTAAGTCATCATGCTGCCCCATCTCCATCCATTATCTTCCACTTTATCCTCTATTAGGGTCGGTGTGGGGGGGGTTCCTCATGCCCATCCAGGGGAGAACGTTTCGGGCGCTGGGCAAATACACCCAGGACAGGACGCCAATCTATCGCAGGGCACACGCGATAGATTCACTCACTCACTCACACACACTCTATATGGGGCAATTTGGAGAACTCAATTGACCATAATCCATAGTTTTTGGACTGCGGGAGGAAACCCACGCGGACACGGGGAGAACATGGAAACTCCACCCAGATTGCGATTTGAACTGGGAATCCCCAGCGCTGAGAGGAGAACATGCTAAACCACTAAGCCACCGTGCTGCCTCCAGCTCCATCCATCATTTTCCGCTTTATCCTCTATTAGGTTCACGGTGGGGTTCCTCATGCCCATCCAGGGGAGAACGTTTCGGGCGCTGGGCAGATACACTCAGGACAGGACGCCAATCTATCGCAGGGCACACACTCACTCACACACACACTCTATATGGGGCAATTTGGAGAACTCAATTGACCTTAATCCATGTTTTTGGACTGCGGGAGGAAACCGGAGAACCCGGAGGAAACCCACGCAGACACGGGGAGAACATGGAACCTCCACCCAGATTGCGATTCGAACCGGAAATCCCTAGCGCTGAGAGGCGAACCACTAAGCCAGCGTGCCGCCCCCAGCTCCTGTTTAGTAATTTTTTTTAATTAGTTTCAAGGTAAAATCAAATAAATGGCTTCCGACGTCACAATCGTGACGTCACAATCACTCTTTCCCACCTGACGTCATTATTGTTTAACAGTAAACCTGTGTGAGGTACATTTATTTGCACGTTGTTCGCGTCTCCGTCGTGTTTCGTTGCGGATTGAAGTTAAATTGTTGTAATTAAAGTGAAAGTTGTTGTTTTTAAGTGAGGCCCGCGGATCAGGTAGGGACTGTAGGTAACGCAGCCCAATCACTCCGCGGCGGAACACTTCCCTTTATGTCCCCGCTCTTCCGGGATCGCTGGCGACGCGGCAGCGCGGTTTGGGACGTGTCCCTCTGCGGACCGAGTGCGGCTTTTACATTTTTTTAAAAAAATTTTTTTTTGTCGCGAATCGAAACTTTTTTCTTTGCTTTTGTTTGAAGGCGCGGAGGGACTATTTTCGCGGAGGCTTCCCTCGCAGCGGGCGGCGGATTTGGTTCCACCTGAAGTTCCTGATGACACCTGCCGCTCCGCCGGCGGCTCGCTTTCGGTCGGTCCTGCTGAGTAAACCCGGGGGGGGCAGAGGTCGTTCATGCCCGGGCCGGTCCGTCTGACCCCCGCCTGAAGTCTGGAGCGAACTGTGTTTGAGGATGAAAGTGACGGTGAACTTCGGGAGGACGGGAGTCGTGGTCCCCTGTAAAGACGGCTGGACGGTGCGGGAGCTCGTCGAACAAGCCACGCAGCGCTACAGGAAGCTGCTCGAGCAGGTAACCATCACATTCTGACAGATTTTTATTGGTTTTAAACGTTTTTAACGCGCGTGGGTTCCGTTTAAAACGTTTCTGACGCGTTCGAGTCGAAACCGAACCGAGTCCGCTCGGTTCAATCAGGACCTCACACCTGGGCGGTTTGTCGGCTGGCGGAGTGGGCGTGGCCTAAGGCCATCGAGAGTGGGGGGGGGGGGGGGGGTCACGTGACGCCAGTCTGCCCTTGCACCTGAAACGTTTTATTGTTTTAAAGCGGGTTGGAATGATCCGAAACTCTGCTAAATATTAACGAAGGTTTGGATACAAAAAAGGAACCATGAGGAACCAAAAATAGTTCCTAAAGTAAACAATTGTTATTTATTTGTTAGTGTTCCTTAGTTCCTACTGGTTTCTAAAGAGCGCGTAATAAATAAATGCCGTCAAAATAAACGTTATTATAAAAATACATGTGCAGTTTAATTGCGTCGGTGGTATTTTTGTATGTTGGCGCTCATAAGTATTAGATTATTGGTTCTTGGGTGGTTCATCAGGGTGGCACGGTGGCTTAGTGGTTGGCATGTTCTCCTCTCAGCGCTGGGGATTCCCGGTTCGGATCCCAATCTGGGTGGAGTTTTCATGTCCTCCCCGTGTCCACTTGGGTTTGCTCAGGGTTCTCCGGTTTCCTCCCACAGTCCAAAAACATGGATCAAGGCCCGAAACGTTCTCCCCTGGATGGGCATGGGGAAACTCCCTAATTGCCCCATATAGATTGTGTGAGTGTGTGTGAGTGTGTGCCCAATGATAGATTGGTGTCCTGTCCTGGGTCTATCTGCCCAGTGCCCGAAACGTTCTCTCCTGGATGGGCATGGGGAACCCCCCCCCCCGTGACCCTAATATAGGATAAAATTGCCCCATATAGAGTGTGTGTGTGTGCGTGAGTGTGTGTCCAGCAATAGATTGCCCCCCTGTCCTGGGTGTATCTGCCCAGCGCCCGAAACGTTCTCCCCTGGATGGGCATGGGGAACCCCCCCCCCCCCCCCAGCGACCCTAATATAGGATAAAGCGGAACATACTAAGTGAACACACTACGGATGAGACCATTACAGATTTTGATGGTAGGATTATTGTCCAAGAAATAATCGCAATTATATGATTATTATGTGATAATCCCAAAAAGACACTGCTGGATATTTACACACCATAATAAATAGTTTAAAAAAATATAAATAAAAAAGATCTGTGTCTTTAACAGTAAATATTTTAGTTTCCGTTCAAAGAAAATTGAGTTTTTTCCTGTAATGACAAAGTAAACAGACTTGTTGGCGGCAGGTTCCTAATTCAGCCGCTTGGTTTAAACCTATTTTTCTTTTTTAATGTCGTCATGACGATTTTCAAAAAAAAAAAAATCACATCTCACGATGAATTAATTGTGACATTTTTAATCGTGATGCATTGCACAAAAATGTATCGTCTCATCCCTAACGGAGACACATGCTTTTATTTTATTTTAAGTTCTATATTAAGGATAAAAAAATATCAGGCCATCCATCCATCCATTATCTTCCGCTTTATCCTCTATTAGGGTCGGGGGGTTCCCCATGGCCATCCAGGGGAGAACGTTTCGGGCGCTGGGCAGATAGACCCAGGACAGGACGCCAATCCATCACTGGGCACACACTCACTCACACACACACACACACACACACACACACACACACACTCTATATGGGGCAATTTGGAGAACTCAATTGACCTTGATCCACGTTTTTGGACTGTGGGAGGAAACTGGAGAACCCGGAGGAGACCCACGCGGACACAACATGGAAACTCCACCCAGATGGGGATTCGAACCGGGAATCCCTAGTGCTGAGAGGAGAACATGCTAAACCACTAAGCCATCGTGCTGCCTTTATTTATTTATTTTAATTATATTATTATTATTATAATTTTTTCAGGATTAAGCGGCTCTATAACCCACACCGCATGGTTCTGCGTGATTCTGTGGGGTTCTGCGTGGTTCTACGTGGTTCTGCTTGGTTCTGCGTGGTTCTGCATAGTTCTGCGTGGTTCTGTGGGGTTCTGCTTGGTTTTGCATAGTTCTGAGTGGTTCTGCATGGTTCTGCGTGGTTCTGCATGGTTCTATGGGGTTCTGCGGGGTTCTGCTGGGTTATGCGGGGTTCTGCGTGTACACACTCGTTGGCAGAGCCGGGTGAGAGGTGTGTGTTTGAGGTATCAACAGATTTTTCAGTTTAAAGCTCGCGTTCGTTTCCCTTCGTTTTGTTTTTATTGTCATCGATCCACTTGGCTGCTGTTTTGTCATCAGCTCACCTCATCACCACCCACATCACCACCACCCACATCATCCACCGCGTGTGTGTGTGTGTGTGTGTGTGTGTGTCTGTGTGTCTGTGTGTCTGTGTGTGTGTGTGTGTGTGTGTGTGTGATAAATCCAGCTCTGCCATTAATCGCCCCCTATCTCCAAGCCCAGACCCCAGCCTGCGTTTGATTAGTTTGGCCTGAACGGCAGGCTGCATCTCGCAGATAATTTGCCATGCCTGAGCGAGCGTCGTAATCGGATATTTGGCCGTGCCCGGGCCGTGCCAGGTGCGGCGGGCAGACGATGCCCATCGTACGGCAGCGTCCGGAATCGGAGCTCCTGTCCAGAAATGAAGCTCGGAAAGCAAATCAGAGCTCCGCTTCAGAGATCTGATCAGAGTGCACTCCACTGCCACCTTATTAGATACACCCCATTATATCAGCACCGCGGTTGGCATGTTCTCCTCTCAGCGCAGTTTGAATCCCCATCTGGGTGGGGTTTCCATGTCCTCCCCGTGTCCGTGTGGGTTTCCTCCGGGTTCTCCGGTTTCCTCCCACAATCCAAAAACATGGATCAAGTCAATTGAATTCTCCAAATTGCCCCATATAGAGTGTGTGAGTGTGTGTGTGCCCAGTGATAGATTGCTCCCCTGTCCTGGGTGTATCTGCCCAGCGCCCGAAACGTTCTCCTCTGGATGGGCATGGGGAACCCTATTAGAGGATAAAGCTGAAGATAATGGATGTATATCAGCACCGCTCAGCCTATAGATGGGGTTTGTAGTTCTAAAGTTACATTCTGTAGTCCATCTGCTCTCTTCTTCCACAGAGCAGGTATTATGTTATTAGGGTGGTGGATGATTCTTGGTTCTGCGTGGCGGTTTCAGAACTTTAAACCTAAAACGGTACCGGAAAAGCGGCTCGCTCGCCGAAAGCCAGGCGTTACCGAAGTCGTCGCTTCCCGCTGAGCGACGGACGGCGGTGTGAAGTCAGGTGACGACGACGAGATGATTAGGAATTTCTCCAGGCGTTAATTTCCTCGCTTCAGTCCCCCGAACACTTCATTAAACACCAGCGCAATCGGTGCGACGGAGCGCGATCGGTGCGACGGAGCGCGAGGTGCGGACGGGAGGTGTGGACGTGGCGCAGCGCGAGCGCGGTGACGGCGTTACATCGGCGTTCACGTTGATGGCCGTGACGGGACGCGCGGCATCAGAATTCGGGTGGAGCGGGCCGCTTTTGGACGCGGCTACGGCTTTATTTAGTTGTTTCGCGATGTGTTGCTGGGCCTTCCCTAAACTGTTCCTTGAGCTCTGATGTCTGTACCTTATGTACAGATGGACTTTGTAGTTCTACACTCGCGTTCTTTAGTCCATCTGGTTCTCCACACACACAGAGCAGGGGCTGTTCATTAGGGTGGTGGATGAGTCACAGTACTGCAGTGACCCCAGCATCCTGTAGTGCAGCGCACCACCACCACGTCATCATCACTGCAGTACTGAGCATCCTCCACCACCCGAATAAATAACACAAAATCATACAGTGGTGGGACGGCACGGTGGCTTAGTGGTTTAGCATGTTCTCCTCTCAGCACTAGGGATTCCCGGTTCAAATCCCAATCTGGCTGGAGTTTCCATGTTCTCCCCGTGTCCGCGTGGGTTTCCTCCGGGTTCTCCGGTTTCCTCCCACAGTCCAAAAAACATGGATCAAGGGCAATTTATTCTCCCAATTGCCCCATACAGAGTGTGTCTGAGTGAGTGTATGCCCAGTGATAGATTGGCGGCTTGTCCTGGGTGACCCTAATAGGGGATAAAATTGCCCCATATAGTGTGTGCTTATGTGAGTGCGTGCCCAGTGATAGATTGCCCCCCCCCCCCACGACCCTACTAGAGTATAAAATTGCCCCATATGGAGTGTGTTTGTATGTGTGTTTATGTGAGTGTGTGTCCAGTGATAGATTGCCCCCCTGTCCTGGGTGTATCTGCCCAGCACCCCGAACGTTCTCCCCTGGATGGGCATGGGGAACCACCCCCCCCTGTCCCCAGTACAGGATAAAGAGGAACATAATGGATGATTGATACAGTGATGATAAAATTGCCCCATATAGTGTGTGTTTTATATGTGTGTTTGTGTGTGAGTGTGTGCCCAGTGATAGATTGCCCCCCTGTCCTGGGTGTATCTGCCCAGCGCCCCGAAACGTTCTCCCCTGGATGGGCATGGGGAACACCCGCCCCCCCCCCCCCCCCCATTCCGGTACAGTACAGTACAGTAAAATTTGGAAGATAATGGATGGGTGGATACAGTAGTGCAAATCTGAGGCCAAATATAAACATCAAACGCGGTGCGGTGGCGGCGACGTTCCCGTGGCGTTCCCGTGGCGTTCCCGTGGCGTGGTCGTGATGTCACGGCGCTTTTTTCTGCTCTGAAAGCTCCGGACCGGTGGAATGTGGTGGTGCGGGTGAGTCCGGTCCGCTGCCCCCGAGCTCTGATCCACGCTCCCGTTTCCCTTGAACCGGTTCGACTGCAAACCTTCTCGCTCGTCTTTGTTTCCTGAAACGTCGTCTCGTCTCATGCAAACCTGCTGCGTCGCTGCGTCTGCGTCTCTGCGTCTGCGGCTGCGCAAACAAAACCCAGCGCCTTTGTGCCGCCGTTCTCGCCCTGAACTGCGCGAGAGGGACGAGGACGCGACGAAACGTTCGGGTGTTTACAGAGCGGAGCGCTGAACGTTGCCTCGGGTAACGTTAAGAGGGGGGGGGGGGGTTGACGCCGCATCGTGTTTGATGTTCGGCCTCAGATTTGCATCACTGTATCAATCATCCATTATGTTCCTCTTTATCCTGTACTAGGGACAGGGTGGGGGGTTCCCCATGCCCATCCAGTGGAGAACGTTTCAGGCGCTGTGCAGGACAGGGGGGCAATCTATCACCCAGAGCACTCCCTCACATAGACACACATACAAACACACTCTACATGGGGCAATTTTATCCTCTATTAGTGTCGTGGCGGGGGGGGCGTTCCCCATGCCCATCAAGGGGAGAACGTTTCGGGGTGCTGGGCAGATACACCCAGGACAGGGGGGCAATCTATCACTGGGCGCACACTCAATCACTCACACAGACACACTCTATATGGGGCAATTTGGAGAATTCAATTGAGCTTGATCCATGTTTTTTGGACTGTGGGAGGAAACCGGAGAACCCGGAGGAAACCCACGTGGAGACGGGGAGAACATGCAAACTCCACCCAGACTCCCTCACGCGGAGAGGAGAACATGCCAACCACTAAGCCACCGTGTCGTCCCACTGTATGATTTTGTGTTGTTTATTCGGGTGGTGGATGATGATGATGATGACGTGGTGGTGCGCTGCACTACAGGATGCTGGGGTCACTGCACCACCCTAATGAACAGCCCCTGCTCTGTGTGTGTGGAGAACCAGATGGACTACAGAACAAGGCTGGAGAATTACACAGTCCATCTGTGTCCAGTCCAATGTTCAGGGTGTAGCAGTGAGGACGTGTACCTAATAAAGTGGCCGGTCAGTGCGTTCTCGCTTTGCGCTGTGGACGTTCTCTAAAGAAAGCCCCTTCTTTGTTACAGCGGGTCACGTCCTGTCAGTCCCCCCCCCCCCCCCCCCCCCCCCCCCCCCCCCCCCCCCCCCCCCCCCCCCCCCCCCCCCCCCCCCCATGTCTGTTCAGGAAGAACACACCCAATGTGTCCACGTTCCACTCCATTGTTCTCGGTCCTGGGTTCCAGCTCTGTGGTTCTAACGTCGTTTGGTTTCGTTGCCGTGGAGACGTCTGAGTCACTCTTTTGGGATCACGTCCGTAAACATCACACACACACACACACACACACACACACACACACACACCGCTCGTCTTTCAGAGGTTTGGATTGTTTGGTTCTAAAGTCGCAGGTGCGCAGGATTACAGAACCCACCCATGTACACGCTGACCTGTAAACAGTTTGGGGAAGGCCCTTCTTTAGGTGAGTTGGGTGTGAAGCGCCGCTGACCTGACATCAGCGTCTGACCTCACAGACGCCGGGGGTCAGTGGACCGTCCTTAAATAAGGGGGGGTCCGGCGGACGACTGTCCTTAAATAAGGGAACCGCAGGGGGACTGTCCTTTAGTAAGGGGACCATCCATAAATAAGGGGACCAACGGGGGATTGTTCTTAAATATCGTCGGTGGACCGTCCTTAAAATAAGGGGACTGTGGGGGGAACTTCCTTAAATAAGGGGACCATCCTTAAATATGGGGAATGCTGGGGGACTGTCCTTAAATAAGGGGACTGTCCTTAAATAAGGGAATTGCTTGGGGCTACCCTTAAATAAGGGGACCATCCATAAATAAGGGGACCACCGGGGGATCGTCCTTAAATAAGGGGACCATCCATAAATAAGGGGACCACCGGGGGATTGTCCTTAAATAAGGGAACCACCGGGGGATCGTCCTTAAATAAGGGGACCATCCATAAATAAGGGGACCACCGGGGGATTGTCCTTAAATAAGGGAACTGTGGGGGACCTTCCTTAAATAAGGGGACCATCCTTAAATAAGGGGACTATCTGCGGACTGTCCTTAAATAAGGGAACCGTGGGGGGACAGTCTTGCGGACCATCCATAAATAAGGAGACCACAGGGGGACCTTCCTTAAATAAGGAGACCATCCTTAAAGATCGGGACTGCCGGGGGACCATCCTTAAATAAGGGGACCGCCGGGGGACGAACGCGGCTCCCACGTCTTCAGAAGGTTCTCCGAGCTCCGGAGTGGACGCAGTCTGTGTATCGGCTCCAGCTTTAGAGCAGGAACCGGAACCCACACTAACGAGCGCATTGTCCCCCACAGGACGGGGAGGTTCTGGTGAGGACGCACCACGTGGAGTACGCTGACGGAGGGATCCTCGACCCCGACGACATGCTCACCGACCTGCTGGAGGACAAGGACAAGGTAAGACGGACGGACGGACGGACGGACACTTTATAAGGGTGTGCATTCCAGCTGTGTGTGTGTGTGTGGGGGGGGGGGGGGGGGGGGGAGGGGCGGGGCTCTGAATGTTTCCTGTTGCTCTTTTTTAAAACCCTACGCAGCGCCGCGGTTCTGTTTTTAGAACCTGACCTCAGATCAGAATGACCGCCGGACGTTCTCACAAACAAACCTTTAAATCTCTTTCATTTAACACAGGGTGGCTTAGTGCTTTAGCATGTTCTCCTCTCAGCACTAGGGATTCCTGGTTCGAATCTGGATCTTCTGGGTGGAGTTTCCATGTTCTCCCCGTGTCCGCGTGGGTTTCCTCCGGGTTCTCCGGTTTCATCCCACAGTCCAAAAACATAGATCAAGTCAATTGAGTTCTCCAATTGTGTCCCCAGTGATGTACCCAGTGCCTGAGACGTTCTCCTCTGGACGGGCATGGGGCAGTCAGAGTTCCGATTCGTCTTCATCCTCATCGGCTCCGCTGCCGTGGCGACCGTTTCAATGTTTAAGGCGTTCGGTGCGTCGCCCCGTCTTTTCGGGGGGGGGAGGGGGGGGGTTTGTTGAGGAACGTTGGACCGTGTTACGATCGCTGGGGTTTAACTCGAGAACCTCCACCAGGAGAACGATGGAGGCAGAGTTGTGGTCCGTCAGATGGCATCGGGAGTCATTTGGGGGGAATCATTGATTCATTAGTGAGTCAGCGACTCCTGATAGAGATGTGGACAGTGGAAACGAGGACGCGTTCCTAATAAAGTGGCCGCCCTGTGATATTTCCTGTGATGTTCAAGGTAAATTGGCTGATCTCAATTGCCCCCATGTAGCATGTGAGTTCCCAGTGATGGATTGGTGGCCAAAAATTCCAGGCGAGGTTGCTGATACGTTGTGTTTGCGTTATTTATGAGTTACGATCGCCCCCATGTCTGTTATGGAGGTGTTCTCGGTGTTCTCGGGGTTCTCCGCGTTAGTCGCGCGTGGTGAACGGGTGGAGGTGTCCGTGTTCTCTAAACGGCGGGGTCTGGTGGGGGTTAACGGCGGCCGCCCCTACGCCCCGAACCTGACCCCCGAGCCTCGACGCGGGGCATGAATATTCAGAGGCGCGTGATGGATGAGGGGAACGCGCGGAGGTGCTGTAATGGGGGGGGGGGGTGAAAGGGCAGGCTGAGGCGCCCAGATAAAACACCCCGCACAGTTAATGAAACACCCCACCCCCCCAACACCCCACCCCCCCCGCCCTCCGTTCAGCAATCATCCACCTCCTCACACCTCCTCCTCTCAGACTCCCACTACGCTGGATTCAAGAACCACGCCAACCGCACCACCAACACCACCAACACCACCCGTCATATTAAATACTTATAAAGAACCACGCCAACCGCACCAACACCACCAACACCACCACCCGTCATATTAAATACTTATAAAGAACCACGCCATCTGCACCACCAACAACACCACCCGTCATATTAAATACTTATAAAGAACCACGCCAACCGCACCAACACCACCAACACCACCACCCGTCATATTAAATACTTATAAAGAACCACGCCATCTGCACCACCAACAACACCACCGTCAATATTAAAACTTATAAGAACCACGCCATCTGCACCACAACAACACACCACCCGTCATATTAAATACTTATAAAGAACCACGCCAACCGCACCAACACCACCAACACCACCACCCGTCATATTAAATACTTATAAAGAACCACGCCAACCGCACCACCAACACCACCCCCATCATATTAAATACTTATAAAGAACCACGCCAACCGCACCAACACCACCACCCGTCATATTAAATACTTATAAAGAACCACGCCAACTGCACCACCAACACCACCACCACCCGTCATATTAAATACTTATAAAGAACCACGCCAACCGCACCACCACCAACACCACCACCCGTCATATTAAATACTTATAAAGAACCACGCCATCCGCACCACCAACACCACCACCCGTCATATTAAATACTTATAAAGAACCACACCATCCGCACCACCAACACCACCACCCGTCATATTAAATACTTATAAAGAACCACGCCAACTGCACCACCAACACCAACACCACCCGTCATATTAAATACTTATAAAGAACCACGCCAACCGCACCACCAACACCACCACCCGTCATATTAAATACTTATAAAGAACCACGCCAACCGCACCAACACCACCAACACCACCACCCGTCATATTAAATACTTATAAAGAACCACGCCAACCGCACCACCACCAACACCACCACCCGTCATATTAAATACTTATAAAGAACCACGCCATCCGCACCACCAACACCACCACCCGTCATATTAAATACTTATAAAGAACCACGCCAACCGCACCACCACCAACACCACCCGTCATATTAAATACTTATAAAGAACCACGCCAACCGCACCACCACCACCACCACCACCCGTCATATTAAATACTTATAAAGAACCACGCCAACCGCACCACCACCAACACCACCACCCGTCATATTAAATACTTATAAAGAACCACGCCATCCGCACCACCAACACCACCACCCGTCATATTAAATACTTATAAAGAACCACGCCAACCGCACCACCACCAACACCACCACCCGTCATATTAAATACCTTATAAAGAACCACGCCATCCGCACACCAACCACCCACCACCCGTCATATTAAATACTTATAAAGAACCACGCCAACCGCACCACCACCAACACCACCCGTCATATTAAATACTTATAAAGAACCACGCCAACCGCACCACCACCACCACCACCACCCGTCATATTAAATACTTATAAAGAACCACGCCAACCGCACCACCACCAACACCACCACCCGTCATATTAAATACTTATAAAGAACCACGCCATCCGCACCACCAACACCACCACCCGTCATATTAAATACTTATAAAGAACCACGCCAACTGCACCACCAACACCACCACCCGTCATATTAAATACTTATAAAGAACCATGCCAACTGCACCACCAACACCACCACCGTCATATTAAATACTTATAAAGAACCACGCCAACCGCACCACCACCAACACCACCCGTCATATTAAATACTTATAAAGAACCACGCCAACCGCACCACCAACACCACCACCACCACCACCCGTCATATTAAATACTTATAAAGAACCACGCCAACTGCACCACCAACACCACCACCCGTCATATTAAATACTTATAACCACGCCAACTGCACCACCAACAACACCACCCGTCATATTAAATACTTATAAAGAACCACGCCAACCGCACCACCACCAACACCACCCGTCATATTAAATACTTATAAAGAACCACGCCAACCGCACCACCAACACCACCACCACCACCACCCGTCATATTAAATACTTATAAAGAACCACGCCAACTGCACCACCAACACCACCACCGTCATATTAAATACTTATAAAGAACCACGCCAACCGCACCACCAACACCACCACCGTCATATTAAATACTTATAAAGAACCACGCCAACCGCACCAACACCACCACCCGTTATATTAAATACTTATAAAGAACCACACCATCCGCACCACCAACACCACCACCAACACCACCACCCGTCATATTACATACTTATAAAGAACCACGCCAACCGCACCACCAACACCACCACCGTCATATTAAATACTTATAAAGAACCACGCCAACCGCACCAACACCACCACCCGTCATATTAAATACTTATAAAGAACCACGCCAACCGCACCACCAACACCACCACCACCCGTCATATTAAATACTTATAAAGAACCACGCCATCCGCAACACCAACACCACCACCCGTCATATTAAATACTTATAAAGAACCACGCCAACCGCACCACCAACACCACCCCATTATATTAAATACTTATAAAGAACCACGCCAACCGCACCACCACCAACATCACCACCACCACCACCCGTCATATTAAATACTTATAAAGAACCACGCCAACCGCACCACCAACACCACCACCACCACCACCCGTCATATTAAATACTTATAAAGAACCACGCCAACCGCACCACCACCAACACCACCACCACCCGTCATATTAAATACTTATAAAGAACCACGCCATCCGCACCACCAACACCACCACCACCACCACCCGTCATATTAAATACTTATAAAGAACCACGCCATCCGCACCACCAACACCACCACCACCACCACCCGTCATATTAAATACTTATAAAGAACCACGCCAACCGCACCACCACCAACACCACCACCACCCGTCATATTAAATACTTATAAAGAACCACGCCAACCGCACCACCAACACCACCACCACCACCCGTCATATTAAATACTTATAAAGAACCACGCCAACACCACCACCACCACCACCCGTCATATTAAATACTTATAAAGAACCACACCATCCGCACCACCAACACCACCCCCATCATATTAAATACTTATAAAGAACCACGCCAACCGCACCACCACCACCCGTCATATTAAATACTTATAAAGAACCACGCCATCCGCACCACCAACACCACCACCACCCGTCATATTAAATACTTATAAAGAACCACGCCAACCGCACCACCAACACCACCACCACCCGTCATATTAAATACTTATAAAGAACCACACCATCCGCACCACCAACACCACCACCACCCGTCATATTAAATACTTATAAAGAACCGCACCATCCGCACCACCACCACCCGTCATATTAAATACTTATAAAGAACCACACCACCAACACCACCACCACCCGTCATATTAAATACTTATAAAGAACCGCACCACCAACACCACCACCACCCGTCATATTAAATACTTATAAAGAACCACGCCATCCGCACCAACACCACCACCGTCATATTAAATACTTATAAAGAACCACGCCAACCGCACCACCAACACCACCACCACCCGTCATATTAAATACTTATAAAGAACCACGCCAACCGCACCACCAACACCACCACCCGTCATATTAAATACTTATAAAGTAAATGGTGGCATCGTGT
>JAFMOC010000021.1:6122500-6452151 GCA_019802505.1 Corydoras sp. C115 | reverse complement strand
TCAATTATTTAATAGGTGAGGCAAAACTCGCCACATGGATCACGAGGAAGAACAAAATGAGAGGATCTGGGACTCTGAACGCTGACGTGATGTTAAAAACGCTGATCAAAATCAGACTGACTGTTGAATTTAACTATTTTAAACTTACACACAGACTGGTGGACTTTGCTAAGCTGTGGGGGCAGGGGGAGGTTTTATGCATCATAAACAGTGAAAATGTTTTACAGTTGTGCCTTTAACTTATTATTGTTTTATTAAGAGACTATTTTTATAATAATTATTCTATCTTATATCAATTATAAAATTACATAATTTAAATATATGTATTATTATTTTTGATGCTCACCTTTTAAAAGGAAAGTAATGTCTTTCTTAAAATAAATGTTACCTTTTAAAAGTCAAAAAAAAAAAAGTCTCTCACTCACTCACTCTCTCTCACTCACTCTCTCTCTCACTCACTCACGCACTCTCTCACTCACTCACACTTTCTCTCTCTCCCTCACTCACTCACACTTTCTCTCTCTCTCTCTCCCTCACTCACTCTCTCTCTCACTCACACTTTCTCTCTCTCTCTCTCTCTCTCTCACTCACACTTTCTTTCTCTCTCTCTCCCTCACTCACTCTCTCTTTCTCTCTCACACACACACTCTCTCTCTCTCACACACACTCTCTCTCTCGCTCTCTCTCTCACACACACTCTCTCTCTCGCTCTCTCTCTCACACTCCCTCACACTCTCTCTCTCTCACTCTCTCTCTCTCTCTCTCACTCACTCTCTCTCTCTCACTCACTCACACTTTCTCTCTCTCTCACTCACTCTCTCTCTCTCCCTCACTCACTCTCTCTTTCTCTCTCACACACACTCTCTCTTTCTCAATTCAATTTCAATTTTTCAATTTAAAAAAGCTTTATTTGCATGACAAATTATCCATTCGTATTGCACAAAGCTGGTTTACAAAAAATAAAATAAAAATAAAAATAAAATAGAAAACAATTTCAAATTTACAAAGTTTCACAAAAATGTACATAGTATACAATTACAGTGGAATGGTATAATATATACATATATATAAATATTTAAATAAAAGTAGAGGTGTGTGTGTGTGTGTGTGTCTGTGTGTGTTGTGTGTGTGTCACTCTTTTGTTTGGTCACTCTCTGTCCCTCTCCCTGGTGGCAGGTGTATGTGTACAGTGCTGCCAGTACACAGCTCTCCCTGTGTTCCCCCACTAGGTGGGCAGTTTTTGGGTGGGGGTGAGGGAGGTGAAAGTCACGTGGTTGGGGATGATGTGTGTGAGTTTGTTGTAGTATTTCTCTCTGATGTCGGTGTATCTGGTGCATTCTGTGAGGAAGTGCAGCTCTGTCTCGGTTCTGTTCAGGGGACATCGCTGACACACCCTCTTCTCTCGGGGCAGCCAGGTCTGCCGGTGTCGCCCCGTCTCGATGGCCAGCTGATGAGCGCTGAGTCTGTACCTGGTCAGGGCGTTGTCTCGGTCCGGCGTCCGTCACACGGCTCAGATAGGCTGCCGGTGTGTACGGCCGCTTTAGGGTCAGATAACACTCCATTTTACTCTGGGACTGACTTTTCAGTTTCCCCACTGCTTTAATAAATAATTATCTTTGAGTGTTTGGGTGATTTGGTTGGTCCGAATCGGGACTGAGACTTGATCCTGACCCTGAGTCTGTGGTGTGTGAGTGTGTGTGAGTGTGTGTGAGTGTGTGTGTGAGAGTCTGTGGTGTGTGAGTGTGTGTGAGTGTGTGTGTGGTGCTGCAGTGACTCAGGATCAGTTGGATGAGGGGACTGGTGTGTGTGCTCATCTCTTTGGGAATTGTTTAGAGCCTTTTTTGCAGAGCTTTGTAATGGTAGGTGTGAGGGTCGCTCTCTTTCAGGTGTTTGTAGAATTTAATTGCCCTTTTTTGTATTTTAATATTTAGAGGGTAAATACTCTCTCTCACACACTCTCTCTCTCTCTCTCTCTCTCTCTCTCCCTCACTCACTCACTCACTCACTCACACTTTCTCTCTCTCTCACTCACTCTCTCTTTCTCTCTCTCACACACTCTCTCTCTCTCGCTCTCTCTCTCACTCACTCACTCACTCTCTCTCTCACTCACTCTCTCTCTCACACACACTCACACACTCACACTGTCGAACACACAGACTGTTGCTCGCTCCCCGTCTTTCTCGTTTCATCATGGCCGACGGAGCCGCACACACAGCGGGCAGCCCGGTCCCGGTGTTGTTCTCGTTCTCGGCGTTCTCTCGCCCTTGCCCGGTCCCTGTGGGTTCTGGTTATGAGGTTCTCACACAGAAGTTCCTCACGCTGTACGGCGCGCAGATCGACGTGCACCGTAAATTTGTGATCCAGCTCTTCTCAGAGGAATGGGGACAGTACATTGATTTGCCGAAAGGTTTTACAATCACGGAGAAATGCAAGCTGCGTCTGGCGCCTCTTCAAACCGACGTAAGACCAAGTTTATTCCCGTTATCTGATTAAAACTATGGTTTTCTTCCGTTGTCCGAGCATGTCAACACGATTCTCTCCTGACAGCACAGTACCATTCATCATCTAATATCGCTTATTTGATTTCGAATTCATTTATAAGTTTATTTGATCGTCAAACACAGTACATAATTTAAGTGAAAACACGCTTTCTTCATTTAAATGAGCCAACTTGTTGAAAGAGGAAAGTGAAACGGGGCGTCCTGAACGCTTTCTTACTTCCTTAATGAGTGCACTGTATTAGATATGATGTCAATACGTATACACCCTCTGTAGCGCACTATTTAGTAAACACGGTGTGATTTGGGATTCAGCCGGAGAGAGTAGACAGTAAGCTTTCAGACAAACGAAATAATATATTAGTAAATGTGCTATTTTATTACGTACATTTAGCTCGTAGACATATTATTGGCTTTTAACCAGCTATCAGTCCCAAGTAAAAGTTATAGTTACTGAATATTAACAAGGTCATGCACGCTGAACTGGTATAAATGATAATCATGCTAAATGGGGCACATAATCCTTAGAGACCTCTGGCTTTTGTCTGGACTCTGCTTCAGGGAGAAAATGCATGCATGACTTCATCTTCTGTACCCACATTACTTCAGAAAATCACAGCCAAATTTCTTTAGGCATCATCTATTCATTTGAAGACATGTTCAAAATGGCTTTAAAATAAGGTGTAGAACTAAGATGCATGGATTATGTATTAAAAATGTGCTTATTGTTTCCCTGACCTCTAAGGAGAATGTGCTACCCAGTCCACCACATCTACAGCTTCTAATTACAAATACATTTACAAAGACAGATATAGAACCCAAAACAAAACAAAAAAAAAAACAACATTAAGGAAAACATGGGGATTAAAACACACATTTTTGACAGTGGACATTGCCCTAATTGTTTCCTCTGAGGAGCCTGGAAGTAAAACTGGCTTTAGCCTGTAGGGCTTGATCTTCATTCATTCATTCATTCATTCATTCATTCATTCATTCATTCATTATCTCCCGCTTTATCCTCTACTAGGGTCGCGGTGGGGTTCCCCATGCCCATCCAGGGGAGAACGTCTCGGGCGCTGGGCAGATACACCCAGGACAGGGCGCCAATCCATCACTGGGTACACACTCACACACACTCTATATGGGGCAATTTAGAGAACTCAATTAACTTGATCCATGTTTTTGGACTGTGGGAGGAAACCGGAGAACCCGGAGGAAACCCACGCGGACACGGGAAGAACATGGAAACTCCATCCAGATGGGGTTTCGAACCGGGAATCCCTAGCGCAGAGAGGCGAACGTGCTGACCACTAAACCACCCTGGCTTGATCTTCAAACAAATGAAATTCAATTTAACAAATTCCAGGATTAAGGACTTTGTTTAAAGTGGTTCACCCAATTTCACTGTCAAAAAGTGTGTTTGAAGGCCCATGTATTTCTTAATGTCGTGTCTTTTGTTGTTGTGGGTACTTCATCTGTCTTTGTAGATGTATTTGCAATTAAAAGCTGCAGATGTGATGGACCGGGTAGCACAGTCTCCTCACTACACAAAGGTCCGAAATAGATTTTTTGGGTCATTGATGGTAGTGATGCGAAGTTCGGCTCCTGTGGCACGGCTCCCAAAGAGGAGCCGGCTATTTTGGCTCGTAATTTATTATCATCTGTAGCCTTATATTTTATTTTAACTTGTTAAATATGAATAATTTGTGTTTTATTAAACTCTTTTTCCATGTTCTCCCCGTGTCTGCGTGGGTTTCCTCCGGGTTCTCCGGTTTCCTCCCACAGTCCAAAAACATGGATCAAGTCAATTGAATTCTCAAAATTGCCTCATATAGAGTGTGTCTGTGTGAGTGAGTGTGTGCCCAGCGATGGATTGGCACCCTGTCCTGGGTCTATCTGCCCAGCGCCCGAGATGTTCTCCCCTGGATGGGCATGGGGAACCCCCCGCGACCCTAATAGAGGATAAAGCGGGAGAACTCTTTCCTTCTGGGGATGATACTTTGGCGCATGACATCACTTGTGCCAAGTGAGCCGGCTCTTCTTTGAAAGCCATGCCACAAGAGCCAGCACTCTGAAAAGAGCCAAACTTTCCACCACTAGAGCCAACAAACCTAAGAATCAATACAGGACCTTTGTGTAGTAAGGAGACTGTTCTGCCCAGTCTACCACATCTGCAGGTTCTAATTACAAACATATTTACAAAGACAGACATAGAACCCAAAACAGGAAACTGCATTATCGAAGTGTCCTCCCACAGTCCAAATAGTGCTAATGTGCAAAAACTCCCAATGAGAAAAATGTATAAAAATCCATATCAGATGAGTGAAAGTCATTACAGCTGCAAAAGATGAACCAACCTATAAGGTCCATACAGTCCATACATACTTTTGTCCATACAGTCTTTGTGTGTGTGTGTGTGTGTGTGTGTGTGTGTGTGTGTGTGTGTGTGTGTGTGTGTATATATATATATATTAGGGGTGAGCTGCAATATTCGCTGATTCGCTGATTCGATTCGGAGAACCATAGTCGACTATGAACCTCATAGTCGAATGTACCATTTTGACCACATGGGGGTGCCCATGGCTGCTGCTAAGCATTAGTTTTTTACATGAAATGTCTTTGTTTTCGTTATATATATATATATATATATATATATATATATATATATATATATATATATATATATATATAGGGAAAATCTGACGAATCAGATTCGACTATGAAAATCCTTAGTTGAAGACACCCCTAATATATATATATATATATGTATATAAAATATATATTTTGCACAATATAAAGAACTGCCACAATTACAAACTCTTTAAGAATTTTTAAAACCAAGGTTACCTCTCCACTCAATGTTAACTGTTTACAATAACCAAACTCAGGATTTACTCCATACCATTACTTGAATGTTTATTGTTTACTGTACTGTGTATCGTCCTGTATTTATTGTAATTCTTGTGTTTGCACACTTGCACTTTATGTTGGTTGTGTAGTAGCTGTTATGTGTAGCACCTTGTTCCTGGGGAACGCTGTCTCATTCCACAAATACTGTACTGTATATATATTATTTATATTGTGGAATGACAAATAAAATACTTGATATATATATATATATATATACCTTTATTTGTCCCACAATGGGGAAATTCACATTCTCAGCTCCAGATACATTAGAAGAAAGGTGAAAAAGGTATCTAGTCATTAGAAGAGATTTTAAAAAAACTAAGAAATATACCTTTAGCACAGAGAAAAGTGATCTTTTGTTGGGGTCTCATGTTTATTTATCAAAACAACCTAATTACACTGTTTTTAAATATGCGGGGAGATGGAATTGATTGTCATAATGAGAGAGAGCTATAATTATAACAAAATTTTGTTTTCCTTGCTGCAGATCACTACATTGGGGAATCTCTCTCCAGCCACCACAGTGTTTTTCTGCTGCGACATGCAGGAACGTTTCAGGCCTGCCATCAAGTACTTCGGTGACATCATTAGCGTGGGTCAGAGACTGGTGAGATTGAGTCTGTACCTCAGTTGCTCTCATTCCTTTACCTGTCCTTTTAGTAAATTTATTAGTTTTAAAAGTCACACTCTACAGACCTGCTTGCTCTTTATAAATACTGAACAGACCTTGTCTGGATTATTATAGAAGGCAGGATATACTTAGTCACATGACTATATTGTCTAAACAGACTTTTCATGTGACAGTTTTATTGCTATAATGTCCTTTTGTTACAGTCACAGTCAGTTTATCGTTTCATTCAGAAGACATGTGACTACAGTATCCTTGTTTAATTTCTTGTTCCTTCCGTCTGGATTGTGTTCTATTCTGAAATAAATCACTTTTATTCCAAACTGATTTTCATAATAGTTTAATCTTGTGTGATCAACATATACAGTTTCTAAAAGGTCATCCTGGTGCAGAAATGTTTTCACTGATGTATTGTAAATGCTATAAACAGACTTCTTGTAAAAACCACTAAAACCCAAAACCGCATCAAAGTAAAAGTCAATTTAAGTAAACTTTACTGACCGAGGTGTTTTGTGTTTCAGCTTCAAGGTGCACGCATTTTGGGGATCCCTGTCATTGTGTCTGAACAGTATCCCAAAGGCCTGGGTAGCACAGTGCAGGAGATGGATCTGACTGGGGCCAAAATGGTCTTCCCTAAAACGAAGTTCTCCATGGTTCTGCCTGAAGTGGAAGTGGCGCTGGCAGATATTCCAGCAGCTAGAAGCATAGTTCTTTTTGGAGTTGAGGTTAGCTGTTTGATTGTGTCAGTGGTTATTGTATCTCTGACAAACTGGATTGTCATTAGATTTTCCCACATTCATTCATTCATTATCTTCCGCTTTATCATATATTAGGGTCGCGGGGGGGTTCCCCCATGCCCATCCAGGGGAGAACATTTCGGGTGCTGGGCAGATACACCCAGGACAGGGCGCCAAACTATCGCTGGGCACACACTCACTCACACAGACACACTCTATATGGGGCAATTTGGAGAACTCAATTGACTTGATCCATGGTTTTGGACTGTGGGAGGAGAACGCGGGGGAAACCCACGCGGACACGGGGAGAACATGGAAACTCCACCCAAATGGGGATTCGAACCGGGAATCCCTTGTGCTAAGAGGCGAACGTGCTAACCACTAAGCCACCGTGCCGCCTATACAGTATATATACAGTATATATTTGAGGGCCAACATTGATAACCTTGGGGAATGAACCCCCACTCTCAGGTTGAGAGCCCAACACCCTGAACTCTGAGCAACTACTCCCTTGCGCTTGATGATATATAATGAAGATGTAATTCACAATATTAGCTCTGAACCAGCTCTTAATATTGTAATGAGAAATGGTTGCGTTACATTTACATTTAGTCATTATCAGATGCTTTTATCCAAAGCGACTTACAAATGAGAACATCACAAGACAGTAGTTATGAAGAAAAGCACCTACACTGTAGAATTATTAAACCTGATAGAACCCGGAGGAAACCCACGCGGACACGGGGAGAACATGGAAACTCCACCCAGATGGGGATTCGAATCGGGAATCCCTAGTGCTGAGAGGCGAACATGCCAACCACTAAGCCACCGTGCATTTTCCCACATATACAGTACTATTAAAAGGTTTGGAAAACCATCTTCTCAATCCATTGTCTATTTTCTCAACTTGCCATGAAGATAGACTTGTAGTTTTATAGCTACAGACGGTAGCACATCTGTTTTCTTTGTTTTTGTTAGTCTCCTGTTGGTTCTTAGTTCTCTATTGCCAGGACCATCACAGAACACATATCATGTGGGTGGTGTATTGTTTGTCAGTTCTGCAGTGACACTGATGCAGTGAGGGGGTTTTGGTGCAGCAGTCCTGCATTTGGTTCATTTAAACACCTCAGTGACACTGCTGGGATCGGAATAATGCACCAACCAAATAATACCTGCTCTGTGGTGGTACTATTGGGGTTCTGACCATTTAGAGAACAGAGTAAAGGGGACGGACACATGTACTGTACAGTAGTCCACAAACAGATGGACTACAGTCTGGTATTGTAGAACAAAGTCCATTTTTACGCTAAGTGGAACTCATTCATTCATTCATTATCTTCCGCTTTATCCTCTATTAGGGTCGCAGTGGGGTTCCCCATGTCCATCCAGGGGAGAACGTTTCGGGCGCTGGGCAGATACACCCAGGACAGGGCGCCAATCTATTGCTGGACACACACTCACTCACACAGACACACACGACACAGACACGCACGCATACACACTTTATATGGGGCAGTTTGGAGAACTCAATCGACTTGATCCATGTTTTTGGACCGTGGGAGGAACCCGGAAGAAACCCACGCAGACATGGGGAGAACATGGAAACTCCACCCAGATAGGGATTCGAACCGGGAATCCCTAGCGCTGAGAGGCGAACATGCTAACCACTAAGCCACCATACCGCCCTAAGTGGAACTGATCACATTAAAATAAGTGGAGCAAAAAGGAGGTGTGTCCAGACTTTTGACTGGTTCTGTATTATATTTAGTGGTGTAATAAAAAAAGTGAGTGTCTGACCTCATTTTTACTGCCCCGATATTAGCTTCATCTGTGTGTCTGTGTGTCTGGTAAAAGGTTTGCAAATGTTTTATGTATTTCACCCACTTCCCTTCATCCGATTAGCTGAAACTTTGCACAATTATTCATCGTCGAAGACAATTTTTTTTTACCAATTAATTAACTAATTAGTAGTAATTAATTAATTTGTTTTCTATGGATAAATTGCCTATTTTTCACTATAATTTATACTTCAGAAGCAGAATTAATTCATAATAATAATAATAATAATAATAATAATAATTTAATTAATTTAACATGATATAAGTAGTTTTATTTATTTATTATTATTATTATTTTTATTATTTTTTTTTTTTTTTACCCCTAACACTTTTGTTTTGTAGACCCATGTGTGTATCCAGCAGACAGCTCTGGACCTGACTGCAAAGGGATTTGAAGTGCACATTGTAGCTGATGCAACATCTTCAAGAAGCATGATGGACAGAATGTTTGCACTAGAGGTAAAGTCAGTATTGATGTACACAACTGCCTGCATCGCTATTTAGGTCTGTTCTAGAAATCATATTACATTGTTTTCAAACACTATTGGGAAACAAAAATATATGGTCTATTCAGAGTCTTTTTCACTTTGTCTGAAATACATAATGTAATTAATCTTGTAAAATATTGATCATTTTGCCTGTCAGAAAATATGCAAGACAATTTATTTCCACAAGGCGGCATGGTGGCTTAGTGGTTAGCACGTTCGCCTCTCAGCGCTAGGGATTCCCGGTTCGAATCCCATCTGGGTGGAGTTTCCATGTTCTCCCCGTGTCTGCATGGGTTTCCTCCGGGTTCTCCGGTTTCCTCCCACAGTCCAAAAACATGGATCAAGTCAATTGAATTCTCAAAAAAAAAAAATTGCCCTATATAGAGTGTGTCTGTGCGAGTGAGTGTGTGCCCAGCGATGGATCTGCCCAGCGTATATATATATATATATATATATATATATATATATATATATATATATATATATATATAGATATATAGTATAGTATATAGATATATATATATATATATATATATATATATATATATATATATATATATTCTAAATACACACTGCTCAAAAAAATAAAGATAACACTTAGGCAACACAATATAACTCCAAGTAAATCAAGCTTCTGTGAATTCAAACTGTCTACTCAGGAAGCAACACTGATTGACCATCAATTTCTCATGCTGTTGTGCAAATGAAATAGACACCGGGTGGAAATTATTGGGAATTAGCAAGACACACTCAATAAAGGAGTGGTTCTGCAGATGGACCACAGATAACTTCTCAGTACCGGTGTTTTCTGACTGATGTTTTGGTCATTTTTGAATGTTGATGGTGCTTTCACACTCGTCTTAACATGAGACGGACTCTACAACCCACTCAAGTGGCTCATCCAGGATGGAACATCAATGCGTGTCTATGTGTCAGCCACGTGAAATGATTGAATGAATATAAGAATGTCTGAATAACATTAACAAGCATTATTTATCACCAAAAGAAATTTAAGTTTATTTATTTTATAGAGCTTTTTGCAATAGTACATTGTCTCAAAGCAGCTTGTTATTCAGTGGTATGAGCCTGAACCCCCAAAGAGCAAGTCAAAGCGAAAATGGCAAGAAAAAGCTCTGTTGAGTTGGTTTATAAGGAAGAAACTTTGGGAGGCCCAAGGCTCAGTGTGGGACTCATCCTCCTGGCACGGCTGAGCAGCATGAGTGCAACACACTCATGTAGAGATTGTGTCGTGATTGGGTGTCCAATTTCAAAAATTAGAAACACTATATCAGTTCAGTTCAGCCATCCTGCTGGACTGCGATGCAAGTCGTCCAATAGAAATCCAGATTCTGTCCAGTAATTGTTGCTGTAGTGCTCTGGCAGCATTATAGATGAAATCACAAATGGTTCAGTATATGGTGTTGTACAATGGCATATCCCGGCTCTTGTTTCACATAAAACTCTTCTGTCCCACAGCGGTTGGCGCGATCTGGCATCATTGTCACCACCAGCGAGTCTATTCTCCTGCAGCTTGTAGCGGACAAGGAGCACCCAAAGTTTAAAGAAATCCAAAACATCATCAAGGCTAGTGCACCAGAGTCAGGTCTGCTCTCCAAAGTCTAACAGCAAAGCTCTTTCTCTTACTCTCACCATTAGTTTCCATCTTAACATCTGAGGTTTGGCCAAATGGCTTCAGCTTAATTAGGTGGAGGTGAAGATTTCCAAGTGAATCGGAACCTCGGGTATTCCTGACTGTTTCACACTGTAGTGTTTTATGATGGTGGTGGATTATTAGGATTCAAAAGCTACATATCATGCAGTTTACGTAGCAACACAGCTAGAGTATCATATATTATTATATTTTTTATTAAAGGTCAAAAGTTTGGACACACCTTCCTCCACTTATTGTCATTGCATCAGTTCCACTATAAAGATGGACTTTGTAGTTCTACAGTTTTCTGTTTGGGTTCTACAGTTCATACTGTGTACGTCCCCTTTACTTCTCTAATGGTCTTAGTTCTTTAGTTCTTAGTTCTCTAATGGCTCTTTAGTTCTCTAATGGTCGCGACCCCAATAGTACCCCCACAGAGTAGGTATCATTTGGGTGATGCGTTATTCCTATCCCAGCAGTGTCACTGAGTTGTATAACTAAAACTACAGCAGCACTGCTGCACTAAAACCCCCTCATCGTATCAATGTCACTGAAGAACTGACAATAAACAATACACCACCTAAATTATCCCTGTTCTGTGATGGTCTTGACAAACAGAACCAATAGAACAAAAACAAAGAAAACAAATGGACTACAGTCTGTAATTGTAAAACTACAAAGTCTATCTATTTGGTAAGTGGAGGAAATGGATAATGGAGCAAGAACAAAATTTAGTTTATAATTGTTTCCACAAATCATTCAGATTACTTGAATTCTATTTAATTGGGAACCATCTTACAGTAAAAGTTTGCAAAGCAGAATGTAGCATATAGGGTACAGATAACTTTGTGTTTAACACAGAAATTTGAACGCATTACACATAACATTGTTTATAGGTTCAGTTTCTGGTCATTTAGGAGAAGATGAGATGATTCTACAAATTTGGAATAAATCTTAATAGTAAATGTCACCAGCTCTGTAAATTACTGTGTGAATGGAAAGGTGCGTTTGTCAGTGAATCAGTGTCTGTCAGTTTTGTTTTGTTATTTCTTCCCAATACTGTACCTCTCCCTTTGCTGGTCATGGGTTGGAGCTTGATTATAAATGGTACGTATTAAGTTTTCTTAGCTTATTTGTTTATTTGGCCTCATGTGATTGGCTGATTGCAAAACAGCAGATGCACTTATTTGCATAGAGTGAAGTTTTGGTGAACATTTGTCTTATCCACTGTCATTTGTCTCATCCATTTTAAAAACCTTGCACAACTCTGAAAGATCTGTGTGTTGAGATGAACTGGATCATGTCGTTGTAACTTAACATGAATTGAATATAATAGGGGTGTATTCAACAAAGGATTTTCATAGTCGAATCTGATTCGTCAGATTTTCCCTATAGTCGACTGATAGTCGAATCAGTTAAAATTTCACCACAAGATGGCGCTATAAGCGTGGTTTTTAAAAAAGATTAAAAAAAAATATTTTACTTGTTTTTCTAGAGCACCGTAAATTGGATCCCTGTTCTGGACTTTTTTCCACTTCAAAGGAAAAACCTAAAACACTCAGATCAATGAGTTTTAGGATGATTAGGATGATTTTATTTGACAAAAGGCTATATATATAACGAAAACAAAGACATTTCATGTAAAAACTAATACTTAGCAGCAGCCATGGGCACCCCCATGTGGTCAAAATGGTACATTCGACTATGAGGTTCATAGTCGACTACGGTTCTCCGAATCGAATCGTCGAATCAGCGAATATTGCAGCTCACCCCTAGAATATAAACTCGGTAGCATTATTTACTAAATTTTCAGAAGATGCCTGACCGTAATCACCTGATATAAGTGAATTACAGTAACCAGTCCAAACTGGTATAAACCGTGTGAAATGGACAAATCCGGTACTGAAAACAGAACGCTGTAACATACGTTTGTGTTAGTAAGGTAGGTTCTCTTGCTGTGCTTATATCTAATGAGGTAAATTTCTGTGATGTTCATTGTGTCGTATAAAGCACAATCTTATAATCTGTGCAAATAATATATAACGATTGTTATTGTAACGATAAAATACAAATAAAATGGTTTTAAATGTGTGTAGTTAAGGTATCATAATATATAATGGCATTAAATTAGAGAAAGGCTCAAACACAATGTGAGTGATCTCTGATTAAACACTGAATGGTGAGGAGCGTCGAGGTTTAAATTGAAAGTGTGGTTAAAGTGTTTATTTCAGTGTTTTCTGTTAGATCCCTTTATTTCGGGCGATTGGATGGATGTGTGAGGTCAATGCTAAAAGACCACTGGAGTGGTGTTTTTATTTTGTAGTTGGCGCCGTGTTGGTTATGCCCATATTTGGCACTCTGGGTCTAAGCAGGATTTTTAATAGCAAATTAAAATGGTCCGGTCCTTAAATCTGATTGGCTTAGCTGTTTGTCCAACCGTGACATTATTGGCAATAACATACCTCAGACCGCGTTTCATTCGTATAAATGTGTGATATACAATATATTATTATAAATCATGTACCATAAATGGAAATACAGATTAATATATAAACAGAGAGCCGATTCCCGATCAGCACTAAACCTGTTGAGGCTGTTGTTTGTAAATTGTATTCTGTAAAATGGCCACTAGATGGCATTTTTGGATTGAAAGAAAAGTCGTATCTTGTTATTCAGCGATCAGTGTTTGCTTTAAAAACCGGACTAGATAGTATGTTTGTAACAGTTTTATAAAAGCAGTAAGGCACTTAAGGTTATGTGTTATTTTATATAAATCATGGCAAAGAGGTGTAACTGTACTCTGCTTTGTGTCAGGCCTAACAACACCTCTTTCCTGTAATTTATTCATAATAATGCCTTTTTGCTCTATAAAAACACTTATATTATATGTTACGGTATGTGGTACATTTGTGTCTTCAGAACCTTACACATTTTCTCATGTACATCACGGAATCATAGAAAGATGAATTGGATAGGAGGGAAAAGAATCCGTATTGGGTTCTTTCATTCATTCATTATCTTCCGCTTTATCCTCTATTAGGGTCGCGGTGGGGTTCCCCATGCCCATCCAGGGGAGAACGTCTTGGGCGCTGGGCAGATAGACCCAGGACAGGGTGTCAATCCATCGCTGGGCACACACTCACTCACACGGACACACTCTACATGGGGCAATTTTGAGAATTCAATTGACTTGATCCATGTTTTTGGACTGTGGGAGGAAACCGGAGAACCCGGAGGAAACCCACGCGGACACGGGGAGAACATGGAAACTCCACCCAAATGGGGATTCGAACTGGGAATCCCTAGTGCTGAGAGGAGAACATGCTAACCACTAATCCACTGTGCCGCCCTCGTATTGGGTTCTTTTCCTTTCCTTATCGCCCGCTTTATCCTCTATTAGGGTCGCGGTGGGGTTCCCCATGCCCATCCAGGGGAGAACGTCTCGGGCGCTGGGCAGATAGACCCAGGACAGGGCGTCAATCCATCGCTGGGCACACACTCACTCACACAGACACACTCTATATGGGGAAATTTGGAGAACTCAATTGACTTGATCCATGTTTTTGGACTGTGGGAGGAAACTGGAGAACCCGGAGGAAACCCACGCGGACACGGGGAGAACATGGAAACTCCACCCAGATGGGGATACAAACCGGGAATCCCTAGCGCTGAGAGGCGAACGTGCTAACCACTAAGCCACAATGACGCCCTCGTATTGGGTTCTAAACATCTTTATTTATCAAAAAACCCAATGAAGGGTTACAATTGCCAAGCTCAGCAGACCCAGATTGCCAAAAATGTGCATAACGATGGGCCCAGCTCTCTGCCTTACACTTATTTCATACAGTTACACTGCTGCCACGTGCAATCTATTAATGTTACTTTGTTTTGAGGGCTTTTATGCTGAGGTGAGTTAAGACTAAGGGGTGTTTAGCCTCGTGATGCAGTGCTTTTCACCTGTGGCATTTATTTAGTTTGTCTGTGTTACTTGTGTAAAATGTAAATGCAGAGTTAGTCCCTGACTTTGCATGTTTTTCTTTCTTGTTAAAGTGAATAAGGTCTGTACCTCAGTCGGGAAAAGAACAGTCAGCTGTTTGAAAGATGTTCTGTATGTGAATTTATTTTGTGTTAGAATTGCAACAATTAGATGAACCTGTTCAGTAAGATGTAAATGGTCAAGATAGTTTATTTTTAAAGGTTAAAATATTAAATGAATATGACGTGACCTGTGTGTGTTTGTGTTCTTTTATCAATATCAAATCCAGGTTTTGCTGATGGATCATTTTTACAGCACTTTCATTCATTCATTCATTCATTATCTCCCGCTTTATTCTCTATTAGGGTCGCGGTGGGGTTCCCCATGCCCATCCAGGGGAGAACATCTCGGGCGCTGGGCAGATAGACCCAGGACAGGGCGCCAATCCATCGCTGGGTACACACTCACTCACACACACACACACACTCTATATGGGGCAATTTGGAGAATTCAATCGATTTGATCCATGTTTTTGGACTGTGGGAGGAAACCGGAGAACCCACGCAGACACGGGGAGAACATGGAAACTCCACCCAGATGGGGATTCGAACCGGGAATCCCTAGCGCTGAGAGGAGAACGTGCTAACCATTAAGCCACCGTGCCGCCCTTACAGCGCTTTCAACTGAATACAATTTTATTTCAATTTCAAGGTTTTCTGCACAAACTAAAGGATTTCTTTAGGTCTTTTCTATTTTTGAAGTCCTGTTTCTGGAGCACAGTTAGACTTTATATGTGACTGTGGAATAGCAGGGTGGCACGGTGGCTTAGTGGTTAGCACGTTCTCCTCTCAGCGCTAGGGATTCCCTGTTCGAATCCCCATCTGGGTGAAGTTTCCATGTTCTCCCCGTGTCTGCGTGGGTTCTCCGGTTTCCTCCCACAGTGCGTGGGTTTCCTCCGGGTTCACCAGCTTCCTCTCACAGTCCAAAAACATGGATCAAGTCAATTGAGTTCTCCAAATTGCCCCATATAGAGTGTGTCTGTGTGAGTGAGTGTGTGCCCAGCGATAGATTGGCGCCCTGTCCTGGGTCTATCTGCCCAGCGCCTGAAACGTTCCCCCCTGGATGGGCATGGGGAACCCCACCGCGACCCTAATAGAGGATAAAGCGGGAGATAATGAATGAATGAATATATTTATATACTTTTCCAATCTTGAAAAAAATGTATCTGGTGTAGCATAAAGTGAACTGTAAAGCCTATTCAGATTATTCTTAAAATAGGGTTTGAACTAAAGTAATAAAAAATATAAATCAACATTTTGTCAAATTATTGACGTTTCTGTAAGAAGCCATGTAATGAGCAGGTTGATGTTAAATAAACCCTTTAAGGCCCCAATACAGTGTTGCAGGATTTAGGCTGATTAAATTTTTTGCATAAACATCATCCTTTACAATACATTTTGATGCTAGTATTATTTTTTAAAGCAGCTAATGACAAACTTATGAACAGTTTCCACAATTTGGAAATAATATGCTGCCCTCCTAAACTGTAATCACAACTCTGATTTCAAGACTAACTTAAACCATCAATAGGATTAGAGTTAGAAGCCAAAAATGAAGGGAATGAATGTATCATGTGTAAATGCAACATCTTAATCTTTAATATTTTTAGTAATTGCAAGCTCAGTGTCCACTCCCCACAGCAGGACTGTTTTTGATTTCAGGTTTTAGATGTGGACACTTGGTGGTGCTATAAGTTTGTATTACAGGCAAGTTTTACTGCTCTGCTTGGGTTTATATCTTTACAACAACAATTTTCATTCATTATCTTCCACTTAAGTTTCTACTAGGGTTCCCCATTTCCATCCAGAGGGAACGTCTCGGGTGCTGGGCAGGACAGGGTGCCAATCTATCCCTGGTCAATCACTCACACAGACACACACAAACAGACACTATATAGGGCAATTTAAAGCATTCAATTTACCTTGAACCAATGTTTTTGGACTGTGGGAGGAAACCGGAGAACCCTGAGGAAACCCACGGGGACACAGGGAGAACATGGAATCTCAACCTAGATTGGGATTCAAACCTGGATCCCCTGAGCTTAGAGGAGAACATGCTAACCACTAAGCCACCGTGCCTCACAATTGCTTATTATTTGATCTTTTATTTTTATGTATTTATTTTTTAAATATTTTATTTTTTTATATTTACATCTGAACTGTATCTTTAGTGGTTTCATAATGACATCTGATTTTCTGATATATTCAGCACTTTATTAATTTCTTATCATCATCCTCATCTCTCTCTGTCATTTCCTCCTGTCTCCACCTTGCTGCTAGAAATCTTAATTTAGATTTCAAGTTGTATAATGAATATTATTCATTCATTCATTCATTATCTCCCGCTTTATCCTCTATTAGGCTCGCGGTGGGGTTCCCCATTCCCATCCAGGGGAGAACGTCTCAGGCGCTGGGCAGATACACCCAGGACAGAGTGTCAATCTATCGCTGGGCGCACACTCACTCACACACACTCTATATGGGGCAATTTGGAGAATTCAATTGACTTGATCCATGTTTTTGGACTGTGGGAGGAAACCGGAGAACCCGGAGGAAACCCACGCGGACGCGGGGAGAACATGGAAACTCCACCCAGATGGGGATTCGAACCGGGAATCCCAAACGTGCTAACCGCTAAGCCTCCGTGCCGCCATAATGAATAATATAATAGCAAAAATATATAAATATAAATAAAAAATGTACATTAACTGAACATTTTGTACATACAATAAACACTACAGGGCTTACGATAAACACGATGGTTTAGTGGTTAGCACATTCACCGCTCATATTATATTGGGATTTGAACCAGGAATCCCTAATGCTGAGAGGCAAACGTGCTATATACTGGCATAATACATCCATCCATCCATCCATCCATTATCTTCTGCTTCATCCTCTACTAGGGGGGGGTCCCCATGTCCATCCAGGGGAGAACGTTTGGGCTCTGGAAGATACACCCAGAACAGGGTGCCAATCGATTGCTGGGCACACACTCACTCACTCACACAGACACACTCTATTTGGGATAATTTGGAGAATTCAATTGACTTGATCCATGTTTTTGGACTGTGGGAGGAAACCGGAGAACCCGGAGGAAACTCCATGGAAACTCCACCCAGATGGGGATTCGAACCGGGAATCCCTAGCGCTGAGAGGCAAACGTGCTAACCACTAAGCCAACGTGCCGCGAGTTTATAGTCACTACAGCAAATTTTGCAAAGTCTCCAGTTTGCAGGTTTAGCTTGTATTGCAGGTGTTTTGATGTAAAATATGAAGAGTTGTGGAATCTGTCAAGAACAACAGTACAGAGCCAACTCATCACATCAGGAGATACACAATTCAGGATTGGGAGCAAGTGAAAGGAAATAAAGAAAGGACGATTGACAGGTGGGCAGACAGAAGAGTGCGGATTTTTATACAGACTGAAAATAATGCAATAGTGTCAGTCAAAACTCTGACACTATGTCAGTCAGCCTTAGATCTGTTATGAGGGAGCCCCAAAGCCCCAACCATCCTCAAACGTTGTTCACGAGGAGGAGGTGGCCCTTCCACAAATCCCATTTCAGTCGAACAATTCCTATAGTTTATAGTTTATAACTATCACACAGGCGGCTTAGTGGTTAGCACGTTCGCCTCTCAGCGCTAGGGATTCCTGGTTCGAATCCCCATCTGGGTGGAGTTTCCATGTTCTCCCCGTGTCCGCGTGGGTTTCCTCCGGGTTCTCCGGTTTCCTCCCACAGTCCAAAAACATGGATCAAGTTAATTGAGTTCTCTAAATTGCCCCATATAGAGTGTGTGTGTGTGTGTGAGTGTGTA
This sequence comes from Corydoras sp. C115, assembly GCA_019802505.1. NCBI lineage: Eukaryota > Metazoa > Chordata > Actinopteri > Siluriformes > Callichthyidae > Corydoras > Corydoras sp. C115. The sequence goes on along the minus strand of JAFMOC010000021.1, from coordinate 6,433,547 downwards.
CCCAGCGATGGATTGGCGCCCTGTCCTGGGTCTATCTGCCCAGCGCCCGAGACGTTCTCCCCTGGATGGGCATGGGGAACCCCACCGCGACCCTAATAGAGGATAAAGCGGGAGATAATGAATGAATGAAACTATCACACAACTTTGCTCCATTTACCTCAGAGATCATCTAGTAGGTGAATGTTCTTATCTTATGCCTCATCATTCATTCATTCATTATCTCCCGCTTTATCCTCTATTAGGGTCGCGGTGGGGTTCCCCATGCCCATCCAGGGGAGAACTTCTCGGGCGCTGGGCAGATACACCCAGGACAGGGCGCCAATCCATCGCTGGGTACACACTCACTCACACAGACACACTCTATATGGGGCAATTTTGAGAACTCAATTGACTTGATCCATGTTTTTGGACTGTGGGAGGAAACCGGAGAACCCGGAGGAAACCCACGCAGACACGGGGAGAACATGGAAACTCCACCCAGATATGGATTCGAACCGGGAATCCCTAGTGCTGAGAGGAGAACGTGCTAACCACTAAACCACCTCATCATAACCATTAAAATCATGTCCCGAGTCCCAAACTCTAATTAGTAGATTATTGCAAAGTTTTATAGAATTTGGCCATGTCCCATGAATTTGATTGATCTGGTCTTGGTACTGATAATAAGCCTGTACCCTCTGATGGTTTAAAAAGATTTCATTGGGCTGAATCCTTTTAATATCAATAAGGAATTACCATTTTACGTAATTTATGATACCTTCAGATTTATAATGAAGTAAGCAGTTCTTGTAACGTGATCTATATGCACTTCAAATATGAGACTACAATAAATGTTATCATCAGGATTTTTTATTGCTCTTCTATATAAAAACAGAAAAAACGAATAATCTGAATTATTACATTTAATTGCCTTTGGCCCAGCAGGCCATCAGTAACAGAACATTATTTTTTCATCCATCGATTAATGTCCTGCACACAGTTTTACACAATTATTATCATTTGATTTCTCTGATATAACTGTATAAATATAACTATAAATTTATTAATGTATCATCAGCATTTCTGTTAATATTGTTTATGACCAATGTATATACAGTATATATATATATATATCACGTTAGCAAGTTTGCTTCTCAGCACTAGGGAGTTTCCATGTTCTCCCCGTGTCCATGTGGGTTTCCTCCGGGTTCTCTGGTTTCCTCCCACAATTGAGGGCCAAGGTCAATTGAGTTCTCCAAAATGCCCCATATAGAGTGTGTTTGTGTGAGTGAGTGTGTGCCCAGCGATAAATTTATATATTTACTGTATATATATATATATGTGTGTGTGTGTGTGTGTGTGTGTGTGTGTGTGTGTGTGTGTGTGTGGGGGCGGTACGGTGGCTTAGTGGTTAGCACGTTTGCCTCTCAGCGCTAGGGATTCCCGGTTCGAATCCCCATCTGGGTGGAGTTTCCATGTTCTCCCCGTGTCCGCGTGGGTTTCCTCCGGGTTCTTCGGTTTCTTCCCACAGTCCAAAAACATGGATCAAGTCAATTGAATTCTCCAAATTGCCCCATATAGAGAGTGTGTGTGTGTGTGAGTGAGTTTGTGCCCAGCGATGGATTGGCGCCCTGTCCTGGGTGTATCTGCCCAGCGCCCAAAACGTTCTCCCCTGGATGGGCATGGGGAACCCCACCGCGACCCTAATAGAGGATAAAGCGGGAGATAATGAATGAATGAATATATATATATATATGTGTGTGTGTGTGTGTGTGTGTGTGTTGAGTGTGTGTGTGTCTGATGAATGTATTTATGTATATTTTATAAATTACCTAAAGATCCTGGACTTGCTTTTGTATATTAAGCATGTATTAATTGTCTTGAGATATTAAATGAACTCTTCCCTGAAGAAGCTTGCTCTGAGTGAAAGATGACTTAAATCACACATCGAAATCAAATCCAAAAACATATTATTAACATAAGAATTAAAGTTTTGACTTTCCCAGTGTCCTGACCTAAATCTCAGTGGTAAGCATGTCCACCTCTCAGTGCAGGTTCGTATCCCAGTCTGCGTGGTGTTTCCATGTACTTCCCATGCCTGTGTGTGTTTTCAAGGTGAATTAGCTGCTTTAAATCTAAATGATCTATCTAAATTACCCCTATATAGTCTGTGTGTGTCTGTAATTAAGTGTGTGCCCATCAATGGATTGATGCCCTGCCCTGGATGTATCTGCCCAGCGTCTGAAACGTTCTCCCCTGGATGGGCATGGAACCCCCTCGCCCGTGACCTACTAGTACTAGTGCCTAGTAAAGGATTAAGTGGAATATAATGAGATGAGCCTACAGAAAGGATTTAAAAAAAATTTACTCTAGTAAAAGTTATGTTAAATATGATAATATTGTGTATAAAACTAAAAAAGAACATTATTTATAAATCAAACAAAATGTAAAAAATAAATTCAACAATGCAGTACAAGACAATAATCAGTGGTGATAGTATTAATAAAAAAACAGTACGGATCTGTGGTCATCTGGTCAGATATGATAAACCAGAAGTATCTCCTCAGTCCTTTCTTTGTAACACAACAACTGGCACAGTAATAATAATTACTACTATACAAACCGACAAAATAATTGAAGTCATTATTTTACAAATTTTGCTCTTTTTAAATTCGGCTTCTTTTTTTTTCAGCAGCGAATCAAAACCTGGGGTGTAGAGATCCTCCAGCCAGAAACTGAGCTTTTTGGGATCTTCCTAAAAGAAAAGAAAGAAAGTTTCTATAAAAGTAGCTCTGTGCGTCACACTGTGATGATTTCCCATGATGTTCTTTTGAATTACCAATGGCTCACAAAGGTTTTCCACACACATATCAGAGTTCAGTATGTGTTAGGACATGTAACCCACACGGAAAGCATGGAAACTCCCCCATATCAGAATTTAAACCTGGATACTGGATACTGTGAGGCAGGCATGCCCCCCAGTTTCATTATCCATCCATCCATCCATCCATCCATTATCTTCCGTTTTATCCTCTACTAGGGTAGCGGAGGTGGGGGGGGCATTTCTTGTCATTTTATTTACCTCATTATTTAGTATGTTGAAAGATATACAGATACACACGTTTAAAGCGTTTTCTTTTTTTTTTTGCCAGCAGTCAAAAGTGACAAGAAGCCTCCTTCACAATATTGAAAACACAAATTGAATAAAGAGTGATGGATTGCTTCTCCCACGTTGACGGCATGGCCTATATGCACTATGATGCTACAGAAACTATTTTTCATGATTCATAAGGCACTATGTTGGACAGACACATAAGTGCCATCCATCCTTCCGGGAAAAAAATAATTTCAGAATAATGCAATAAAGCAGAATAATGCATTCACCAGTCGTATTGTTTATCAGTCACCTGCTTTTTTAACTCATGTGGAACCTGAACACTTTTGATTTGTTGATATTACATTAAAACCCCTATTATTCATTCCTATCGCTGATCCAGTAGTTTAGAGTTAGGGGTGTGCTGGGTTTGGGGCTGGAGGCTTTTCATGATTGTCATTCCAGAACAGAGCCTCCACTTTCTCATTCCTATTAGGGCTCCTATTGCTCCTGTCGATTTCTTTAAGCTGCCTGTGTTTCGTGATTTAGGAGGAATCCAGATTACCTGACGATTACCTGAAGGAACACATTCACAGTTTAAAAAAGACAATGACGGAAGCTAAAATTCAAACCCCAGACCCTGAAGCTGTGCTGCTGTCCTTCAGTGTCATTATTTAACATTACATTGGATTGTTCCAATACATTCATTCATTATCTCCCGCTTTATCCTCCATTAGGGTCGCGGTGGGGTTCCCCATGCCCATCCAGGGGAGAACGTCTCGGACGCTGGGCAGATACACCCAGGACAGGGCGCCAATCCATCGCTGGGCACACACTCACTCACACAGATACACTCTATATGGGGCAATTTTGAGAATTTAATTGACTTGATCCATGTTTTTGGACTGTGGGAGGAAACTGGAGAACCCGGAGGAAACCCACGCAGACACGGGGAGAACATGGAAACTCCACCCAGATGGAGATTTGAACCGGGAATCCCTAGAGCTGAGAGGCGAACGTGCTAACCACTAAGCATATAAGCACTAATACATATAAAGCATATATTCTTTTGGACTTTTCCTTATATTGGTTAAAAAATGTTGTAATAACATTTTTAAATAGTGATATAACACTAAAGTGTTAATATTAGGAACCAGTATAGACGACGTGGGCAGCACAGTGATTGAAGCTTTGATGGTTACATCACATAATTTACATTGGGTCATTTAGCAGATGCTTTTATCCAAAGCGACTTACAAGTATACTGTAACAGGTGCCTAGGGTTAGGGTTAGGGTTACCTGGGTTACCTGTTACAGGGTTACAGGGTTACCTGTTCTGTGTTTCGTTCCTTTCGGTTGAGTTAATTAACGTTCATGTGTTATTAGTTTAGTTAATTAACTCCCTATTGTCATTGGTTTGTCTTGTGCACGTGGTCGGGTGTCTTTTTGTATTTATTTCCGTTGTTTCTCGTTCTCGGTGCTGGTCGTGTGTTTAATGTCACTAGTCTTTTCGTACCTCATGTTTTGTGGTGCACTGCACCTTTAAATAAACACGTTCTTCTGCTACCTGCGTGCCTGGCTCCCTTCAGCGCGTGTAAACGCGGCGGCTCTGCGCTTCCTATACGCAACCGCTTCAGCCCGAGGTAGACTATCGTGACATATACCAACTCGGTTGGAGTCAGAGCACAGGGTTGGTACAACACCCCTGGAGCAATGACGGTGAAGGGTCTTGATGAAGGACCCACAGTGGTAACTTCAGTGCACCAGGGATCTGATTTGCATCTCAGGGGATGAGGATAGTCCTTTCTGTGTGGAGTTTGTATCTTCTGTTTGTATGTGCATAAGCTGGATCTTAATACAGGGTTTATAGTAATGCAGTTTTTTTCTCATATGTAAGCCCCCGTTAGTTTAGCATGGTGGCTTAGTGATTAGCACATATGTCTCTCAATGCAGGAGGTTCAGGTTCGAATCTCAATCTCGATGGAGTTTTCATGTTCTCTTCGTGTCCGTGTGGGTTTCGCCCAGGTTCTCAGGTTTCCTCCAACAGCCCAAAAACATAAATTCAATATAAATTGGCTGCTCTAAATGGTTCCTATGTAGTGGGTTCTGAGTGAGCGAATGTGTTCCCAGTGATAAATTGGCGCCCTGTCCTGGGTGTATGTGCCCAGCTCCAAAATGTTCTCTCCTGGATGGCCATAGGGGACCATACCATGACCCTATTATAGGATTAAGCAGAAGATAATAGATGGATGGAGTTTCTAGGTGTGTGCCTAGTTTCTATCTGTGTGGATTCTATCTTTATTTGTGTGGATTTTATAGACTGGTTATTTGCTTTTTGACTTTTGAATACTGGGCGGCACGGTGGCTTAGTGGTTAGCACGTTCTCCTCTCAGCACTAGGGATTCCTGGGTTAGAATCCCAATCTGGGTGGAGTTTCCATGTTCTCCCCGTGTCCTCCGGGTCCTTCGGTTTCCTCCCACAGTCCAAAAACATGTGTCAAGTCAATTGAATTCTCCAAATTGTCCCATATAGAGTGTGTTTGTGTGAGTGAGTGTGTGCCCAGCGATGGATTGGCGCCCTGTCCTGGGTGTGTCTTCCCAGCGCCCGAGACGTTTTTCCCTGGATGGGCCTGGGGAACCCCACCGCGACCCTAATAGAGGACAAAGTGGAAGATAATGGATGGATGGATGGACTTCTGAATGCTGAAATCGGGTATGGCACACCACTTAACCCTAACTAGGTTAAAGTACTCAAACAAATAAATGGCTGTAAATTGTCTATTAAAGTAACGGCAAGTGATTTATTGCGAAAGAACTGTGTACAGGACAGACAAATTAAATACAATGCCATTTAATTGGTAAAACCTTGTAGTCAGTATAACCAGCAATGAATGAATAATTCTTAAATGCAATTTATCCATTATATATATATTATAATAAATCTATAATATATAAATATATAAATAATATATAAATCATGCAGCTCAGTACCTGTAGGTAATCAGCAAGGTGACCATGTAAAGAATTTCTGTCATAGTCCGCGATAGTCCAGGAAGGTCTGCATTGCTGATTGACCTCTGTGTCAATCGTTCTCATATTTATGAAGAGTGGGTTCTTTTTAATATTTGGTTTTAGGGTAACTGGTGTGATGTGCTGCTCCAGCTCTGTGTCTCTGAACTCAGGACTGCCCTCCAGTGCCTGCAGTCGTTCTGCCTCCCTCCTACCTTCTCGCTTTCCCTAAATTCACGAGACAGAGTGGACTGTGAGAAAAGAGACCGATGATTCTGTCAAACATATACTTGTGTTGAATTGTTAATGATTAGATTGAGGACATAATGTATTATGAATAATAAATGGGCAATAGGAATAAATTAATAGAAAAGATTAGGGTTGAGCTGCAATATTCGCTGATTCGACGATTCGATCCGGAGAACCGTAGTCGACTATGAACCTCATAGTCGAATGTACCATTTTGACCACATGGGGGCGCCCATGGCTGCTGCTAAGCATTATTTTTTACATGAAATGTCTTTGTTTTCGTTATATATATAGCCTTTTGTCAAATAAAATCATCTTAATTTCTAGAAAAAAAAAAGAAAAAAAAAGAAAAACAAAAAAAAGGTTTTCCTTTGTTAGAAAAACAAGTAAAATATATTAAAAAAAAATTTTTTTTAAAACCACGCTTATAGCGCCATCTTGTGGTGAAATTTTAACTGATTCGACTATCAGTCGACTATAGGGAAAATCTGACGAATCAGATTCGACTATGAAAATCCTTAGTTGAAGACAGCCCTAGAAAGGATTGAATATGTCTGGATGTGAGAGAACCTTTTGATAAATGCATATGGCTTAGTGGTTAGCATGTTCGCCTCTCAGTGCTGGGGATCCAGGTTCGAATTCCTATCGGGGTCAAGTGTTCTCCCTGTGTACATGTTCCTTCCACTGTCCAAAAACATGGATTCAAGGTAAATGTGCTGCTCTAAATAGCCCTCATTTAGTGAATGTGTGAGTGAGTGTGCCCAGCAATGGATTTGGCATTCTGTCCTGCATGACATGCCCAGCGCTCAAAATGCTCTCCCCTGGATGGACATAGGGAACCCCCAGCAACCCTAGTCCCTAGTATAGGATTAAGCAGAAGATAATGCAATGAGATGACCGCTTGTCAGTAAATCCTTATCTCATCTTATCATCTACCGCTTAATCTACCGATTGCTGACGAATACTGGATGGAACCTGACAAGGCGGTCCTGCAGGACGCCCCCTAATGGACTCACATATAGTTTTCCAGTTGTTAGTTTTTCCATTTGTTTAATATCTGTACATAGCTGTCCTACATTGTTGTTGCTGCCTGGCCGCTCAAGGAGGACGAGTCCCCCACTGAGTCTTGGTCCTCCCAAGGTTTCTTCCTTAAATAACAACATAACAGGGAGTTTTTTCTTGCCACTGTCGCTTCGGCTTGCTCTTTGGCGGTTTAAAGGCTTTTCATTCTGTAAAGCTGCTTTGTGACAATGTACTGTTGTAAAAAGCGCTCTATAAATAAATAACTTGAACTTGAACTTAATCCGGCACGGTGGCTTAGTGGTTAGCACGTTCGCCTCTCAGCGCTAGGGATTCCCGTTTCGAATCCCCACCTGGGTGGAGTTTCCATGTTCTCCTCGTGTGCGCGTGGGTTTCCTCCGGGTTCTCCGGTTTCCTCCCACAGTCCAAAAACATGGATCAAGTTAATTGAATTCTCCAAATTGCCCCATATAGAGTGTGTCTGTGTGAGTGAGTGTGTACCCAGCGATGGATTGGTGCCCTGTCCTGGGTGTATCTGCCCAGCGCCCGAGACGTTCTCCCCTGGATGGGCATGGGGAACCCCACCGCGACCCTAATAGAGGATAAAGCGGGAGATAATGAATGAATGAATGAATGAATGAATGAATGAACTTAATCCCATACTCGGGACTAGGGTAATGGGGGTTCCCTATGGCTATCCAGAACACAGTACATCGCTGGGCACACACACACACTCACTCACATAGACACACACTATTTGTGTAGAGACAATGTAGTGCAACCAATTCATGTTTTTAGACTGTGGGAGGAAATCAGAAATCTCGGAGGAACATGGAAACTCCATTAAGACCGGGATTTGAACCTGAATCACCAGCATCGAGAGGCTGATATGCAAACCACTTAGCCACCCTCAGTGATTACTATAAAACCCAATATAATGCTTAGACATTACACAGAATTCTAATAATCATTTGCAGCATTGCATTAATAAGCATTCCTGTAATATTCTGAAACGAATCCACAGCATGACTTACATTAATACAAGAACCATTCAAACATATTTCACAGTTATTTTTTATATTACCACTAATTTACCAAATGCTCTTAACTCAATCACAATTCTCTCACCATAATATGAACATATTTAGCTAATCAGCATGATGCCTTACCTGTGAATATACCCTGTTGTGCCACTGCCTCTGTCCAGAAAGCGCTGCACCAATCTGGAACATTCCATTAGTAACCGGTAATGTGCCCACATCAAGCTGGAGAAATTTCTCTGGGTGGTTATTGTTCGGGAGGACCGTGATGTCCATGTTCACTCAGCTCGCATGGATGTCGCCGTCTGACACAGCCTTACTGCACTCATTACTTATTAACAACCAGGTAAGTGTCAGTGGCAGGTGTGTGTAACTCGATCTAACCTGCAGCAGAAGGTCACACTCTTGGGTTGTTCACCGGGACACAGAACTGCACTTCCCCAGAAGAAAGAAATATCAAAAAGGAAACCTATTCATTTCTCTGAGGTTTTTCCTTGACAGCAATAAGATCAAATAGAAAGATGAAGGGGACTTCAGCATAAATCTCCTGCTGCTCCAATATGTCTCCGGATATAAAGACCTCAGTACCTCAGTGATCTCACACGTATCTTCTCTTGATTTTCAGTAGAGATTTTAATAAAGTCTCAAATTGTGCTTGGATTTGTCAAAGTAATTTACTTGTTTTTTAAAAGCAGGTCCCTAAATATTAATGCACCTTGATCTTGTTGTAGAGGGAAAAAAAAGGAGGGGGGGGGGAGGTTGCAGCATCCAATAACAATCAGGTTTAATAATTCTACAGTGTAGCTGGTTTTCTTCATAACTACTGGCTTGTGATGTTCTCATTTGTAAGTCGCTTTGGATAAAAGCGTCTGATAATGACTAAATGTAAATGTAACGCAACCATTTCTCATTAAAATATTAAGAGCTGGTTCAGAGCTAATATTGTGAATTACATCTTCATTATATATCATCAAGCACAAGGGAGTTGTTCAGAGTTCAGGGTGTTGGGCTCTCAACCTGGAGAGTGGGGGTTCATTCCCCAAGGTTATCAATGTTGGCCCTCAAATATATACTGTATATATATATATATATATATATATATATATATATATATATATATATATATATATATATATATATATATATATATATATATATATAAATAGCGGCACGGTGGCTTAGTGTTTACCATGTTCACCTCTCAGCACTAGGGATTCCCGGTTCAAATCCCCATCTGGGTGGAGTTTCCATGTTCTCCCTGTGTCCACGTGGGTTTCCTCCGGGTTGTCCGGTTTCTTCCCACAGTCCAAAAACATGGATCAAGTTAATTGAGTTCTCCAAATTGCCCCATATAGAGTGTGTTTGTGTGAGTGAGTGTGTGCCCAGTGATAGATTGGCGCCCTGTCCTGGGTGTGTCCTGGGTGACGTTCTCCCCTGGATGGGCATGGGGAACCCCAGTAGAGGATAAAGCGGAAGATGATGAATGAATATATATATATATATATATATACATATGGGATGCCAATCCATAGCTGAGCACAAACTCACTCTCACAGACACACACTATATGGGGCAATTTCGAGAAGGACAATTTAGAGCGGCCAATTCACCTTGAATCCATTTTTTTAGACTGTGGGATGAAACCGGAGAACCAGGAGGATGGGTTCCATATATAAAGGTTTAAAAATTGCACATGGTAAATAAACTTGGCACCTATTGCTAATTCCAGATGTGCTGTGTACAATAAGAACTGCAAAAAAAAACATTTACATTAATAAGGGGTAAAGGATGTGATCATTTATTGTTGGGAGTAGTGTTGGCAGTGTTATCTGACACCTGTGTACAGTCCCTTGAATTGATACTCAGCCACACTGAGTAGTGTGTCAGTTTTGGGCTAAGCTTTGTATACAGTACAATTTAAGGTGGGGTCAAAACTCGTGCATTATTTAAAAGTATTGATTAACATAGCTGCAAAATATCGCATCCTGTATGTTAGGTTCTCTAAAGTGACCACCCAAAATAAATGAAAAAAATGCTGGTGGTTAAAACTGTAAACGTTTTGTTTATACATGCATTTTAGACTCTGCATAATTTACAATGGATTAGCATGTATTTTTAATTACTTTAAATTCGGTAAGTAGTGAATCCAGCTGCATGGGAGCAGGTAAAATATTAAGGTCAGGGATTACTGCCTGTGTGTATGTGCTTGTGTGTATGAGGGAAAGAGAGACACACAGGGCACAGCTGTTCTCCTTTCTAACTATGAGGGACCATGAAACGTTTAAGCATTCAGGGTAAATTTGTCAGTGTCAATTTGCTGCTACTGTGAGCGCATAATAAACCCATAGAAACCAATTTGGCAGGTCCTAATTTTATCATGAATATTTGTATACATAAATATGGAAATGAACAAATGATTTACAACTCTTACCCTTGATAAACAGATTCCACATATTGTGGATGTTTTGCTGCACTAGGCAGAATACGTTGATTATATTAAGCTGAAATTATTGTCAAGCATCTAACTATATTTCAACATGTAGGTGTATATCAGCAGTCTCCGACCAGCTTTCCCATTCTAACTTTTTATTCAATCACCTCTGGAAGCTTACTGGTGAGTAAATGACGGAGCACTAAAATCCTCTAGACCTGAGTTTGAAATGTCTGCGCTTCATCAGATTTATAAAGGCCCATTAAATACACTTGCAGCCAGCAGGGCACAGTGGCAAAACTGACTACCTGGAGGGCTTCATAAATTCCACACTAGAAATTGTATATTTTCAATGGCTGGGCAGAGAACCCACATTTTTTCATGAAAAATTAGTATTGGTTTTACTTGCATCACTTATTGTGTTATGCACAGATAAAAATAATGCATTTAATTAAAACTAGATTATAATCCATATGACCATATTTCATTAACACAACTATCTTGCTGTACTGTTTGCTATTGGCATTAAGCACAATCTGGCCAATGTGGAAACCTAATGAGTGCACAGACAGTTTATGAACAAAAATATTAAGACAAATATTTAATTGCTAAATTAAAGTTTTTTTATTTATTTATTTAGGTACACTGCTACAGGTAGATACAATCAAGCACCTAGCCAGACAAACTAAAGCTGGACACACACACTGAACAAACACAATGTATAGGGGCAATTGCACAACAGATGTTTACACTCTTTTTTAATTTGACTATAGATATAATATAATATGATATGATATATAATATGATATACAGTGGGTTGCAAAAGTATTCATACCCCTTGAACTTTTCCATATTTTGTCACATTACAACCACAAACATAAATATATTTCACTGGAATCTAATGTGAAAGACCAACACAAAGTGGTATACAATTGTGAAGTGGAAGGAAAATTATACATGAATCAACATTTTTTTTACAAATAAAAAACTGAAAAGTGCGACGTGCAAAAGTATTCAGCCCCCTTTTCCCTGAGTGCAACCAATTGCATTCAGAAGTTGCCTGATGAGTGCAAATGACTCAAAAGGGTCCACCTGTGTGTAATCTTATCTCAGTACAAATACAGCTGCTCCGTGACGGCCTCAGATGTTGGTTAAGAGAATATTGGGGAGCAAACAGCATCATGAAGTCCAAAGAACACACCAGACAGGTTAGGAATATGGTTTTGGAGAAGTTTAAAGCAGGCTTAGGTTATAAAAAGATTTCCAAAGCTTTGAACATCTCACGGAGCACTGTTCAATCCATCAAAAATGGAAAGAGTATGGCACCACAGTAAACCTGCCAAGACAAGGCCGTCCACCTAAACTTACAGGCCGAACAAGGAGATCACTGATCAGAGAGGCAGCCAAGAGGCCCATGGTGACTCTGGATGAAATGCAGAGAGCCACAGCTCAGGTGGGGGAAACTGTCCACAGGACAACAATTAGTCGTGCACTACACAAATGTGGTCTTTATGGAAGAGTGGCAAGGAGAAAGCCATTGTTAAAAGAAAACCATAAGAAGTCCCGTTTGCAGTTTGCCAGAAGCCATGTTGAGGACACAGCAAACATGTGGAAGAAGGTGCTTTGGTCAGATGAGACCAAAATTGAACTTTTTGGCCACAATGCAAAACGCTATGTGTGGCGGAGAAATAACACTGCACATCACTCTGAAAACACCATCCCCACTGTCAAATATGGTGGTGGCAGCATCATGCTCTGGGGGTGCTTCTCTTCAGCAGGGACCGGGAAGTTGGTCAAAGTTGATGGGAAGATGGATGGAGCCAAATACAGGGCAATCTTGGAAGAAAACCTGTTGGAGTCAGCAAAAGATTTGAGACTGGGGCGGAGGTTCACCTTCCAGCAGGACAACGACCCTAAACATAAAGCCAGAGCTACAATGGAGTGGTTTAAAAAAAAGAATATTCATGTGTTAGAATGGCCCAGTCAAAGTCCAGACCTAAACCCAATTGAGAATTTGTGGCAAGATCTCAAAACTGCTGTTCACAAACGCTCTCCATCCAATCTGACTGAGCTTGAGCTGTTTTGCAAGGAGGAATGGGCAAGAATTTCAGTCACTAGATGTGCAAAGCTGGTGGAGACATACCCTAAAAGACTTGCAGCTGTAATTGCAGCAAAAGGTGGCTCCACAAAGTATTGACTCAGGGGGGCTGAATACTTTTGCACGTCGCACTTTTCAGTTTTTTATTTGTAAAAAAAATGTTGATTCATGTATAATTTTCCTTCCACTTCACAATTGTATACCACTTTGTGTTGGTCTTTCACATTAAATTCCAGTGAAATATATTTATGTTTGTGGTTGTAATGTGACAAAATATGGAAAAGTTCAAGGGGTATGAATACTTTTGCAACCCACTGTATGATATGATATAATATCCATCACACAGACACACACTATATTGGGCAATTTGGAGAACTCAATTGACTTGATCCAAGTTTTTGGACTGTGGGAGGAAACCGGAGAACCCGGAGGAAACCCATGATTCGAACCAGGAATCCCTAGTGCTGAGAGGCGAACGTGCTAACCACTAAGCCACCATAATATATATATAATATAATATAATATAATATAATATAATATAATATAATATATATAATATAATATAATATAATATGGGGCGGCACGGTGGCTTAGTGGTTAGCACGTTCTCCTCTCAGCACTAGGGATTCCCAGTTCGAATCCCCATCTGGGTGGAGTTTCCATGTTCTCCCCGTGTCCGCGTGGGTTTCCTCCGGGTTCTCCGGTTTCCTCCCACAGTCCAAAAACATGGATCAAGTTAATTGAGTTCTCTAAATTGCCCCATATAGAGTGTGTATCAGTGAGTGAGTGTGTACCCAGCGATGGATTGGAGCCCTGTCCTGGGTCTATCTGCCCAGCGCCCGAGACGTTCTCCCCTGGATGGGCATGGGGAACCCCACCACGACCCTAATAGAGGATAAAGCGGGAGATAATGAATGAATAATATAATATAATATAATATAATATAATATAATATAATATAATATAATATAATATAATATAATATAATATAATATAATATAATATAATATAATATAATATAATATAATATAATACATTTAGTGTATTTTGTGTTCTTTTAGTGCTTAAATCTGGAAGTCAAGTCAAGAATTTCATAGTACAATGTAACTGCTGTATCTTGTGCTGATGACAACAAACTCTTGGATCTTGAATCTTGAATTGAGAGCAGCCAATTGACCTTGAATCCATGTTTTAAGGACTGTGGGAGGAAACCGGAGAACCCAGTGAAAACTCTATCCAGATCTGATTCAAGCCACCATGAGACCCTATATACTACTATATCTATTTTATTTATTTATGTTTGTGCATGTGTGTATGTGTGTATATGTCTCTGCAAAAATGCTGGCTGGTGTTTAACTCATATAATTGTTATGGCTATAAAGGGATCTAATAAGGCTAAAAGCACATTATAATAAATGTTATCTTCATTTAGCATCAAGACATAAATTTAGCCCTAAGGTTTACACACACACACACACACACACACACACACACACACACACACACGGATCTAATTCAACTATGTTTTAGATACAAAAATTAAAACCTCTGTGATGGTGGTCACTGTATACACAATAGAGAGTTGTAAACTCGAATACATATATATACTTCCAGTACATGACAGGTGAGTTTATATACATATATATTCATTCATTCATTCATTCATTATCTCCCGCTTTATCCTCTATTAGGGTCGCGGTGGGGTTCCCCATGCCCATCCAGAGGAGAACGTCTCGGGCGCTGGGCAGATAAACCCAGGACAGGGTGCCAATCCATCGCTGGGCACACACTCACTCACACAGACACACTATATGGGGCAATTTTTTTTTGAGAATTCAATTAACTTTATCCATGATTTGGAGTTGTGTCACAGTTGTGTCGTTCCTGAACTTCAACCACTGTGGGAGGAAACCGGAGAACCCGGAGGAAACCCACGCAGACACGGGGAGAACATGGAAACTCCACCCAGATGGGGATTCGAACCGGGAATCCCTAGCGCTGAGAGGCGAAGGTGCTAACCACTAAGCCACCGTGCCGCCTATATATATTAGTGTTAGTGTTTAGCACGTTCGCCTCTCAGCACTAGGGATTCCAGGTTCGAATCCCTAGTTTCCATGTTCCATGGAGTTTCCATGTTCTCCCCGTTTCCGCGTGGGTTTCCTCCGGGTTCTCCGGTTTCCTCCCACAGTCCAAAAACAGGAATCAAGTCAATTGAGTTCTCTAAATTTCCATAAATAGAGTGTGTTTGTGTGCGTGTGTGTGAGTGTGTGCCCAGCGATAGATTGGCGCCCTGTCCTGGGTGTATCTGCCCAGCGCCCGAAACGTTCTCCCCTGGATGGGCATGGGGAACCCCCCCCCCCCCCCCGCAACCCTAATAGAGGATAAAGCGGAAGATGATGAAATGAAAAGAAATGAAAGATTATATATATAATCTCTCTCTATATATATACAGTTGTGATCAAATTTATTCAACCCCCACTGAAATAAAGTGTTTTGGCCAGTTTGACATTGATTTGGATCATGTCAGTCATCTTATTTACAATTATATCAAAGAGGCACTTATAAATTAGACAAATATAACATAATATTTATGATGGAATAACCACAAATGTCTTTACTGTGCTCACATCATTATCAGTTTTATTCAACCCCCTAGTGACATTATTTTTTAGTACTTAGTACAACATCCTTTTCCAGTTATGACAGCTTTCAAGCGTGAAGCATAGCTTGACACAAGTGTCTTGCAGCGACCTATGGGTATCTTAGCCCATTCTTCATGGGCAAAAGCCTCCAGTTCAGTCACATTCTTAGGCTTGCGCACTGCAACTGCCTTCTTTAGGTCCCACCAGAGGTTCTCAATTGGATTTAAGTCTGGTGATTGCGATGGCCACTCTAGAATGTTCCAGCCTTTCATGTTCAACCATGCTCTAGTGGACTTGGATGTGTGCTTCGGATCATTGTCCTGTTGGAAGGTCCAACGTCTCCCAAGCCGCAGGTTTGTGACTGACTCCATCACATTTTCCACCAAGATCTCCTGGTACTGAAGGGAATTCATGGTACCCTGCACACGTTGAAGCTTTCCTGTACCATTAGAAGCAAAACAGCCCCAAAGCATAATTGACCCCCCGCCATGCTTCACAGTAGGCAAGGTGTTCTTTTGTTCATAAGCCTGGTTCTTCCTCCTCCAAACATAGCGCTGGTCCATTGTCCCAAACAGTTCTAATTTAGTTTCATCTGACCACAGTACACTGTCCCAAAACCTTTGTGGCTTGTCCACATGACTTTTGGCATACTGCAGTCGACTTTTCTTGTTCTTTGGAGTCAGCAAGGGGGTGCGCCTGGGAGTTCTGGCATGGAGGTCTTCGTTATGCAGTGCGCGCCTTATTGTCTGAGCTGAAACTTCAGTGCCCACATCTGACAGGTCTTTTTTCAGTTCCTTAGCAGTCACGCGGGGATTTTTCTCCACATTACGCTTCAGGTAGCGCACAGCAGTCGCGGTCAGGATCTTCTTTCTGCCACGACCAGGTAACGTTTCCACTGTGCCCTTTAACTTGAACTTGCGAATGATACTTCCGATAGTGTCTCTTGGAATATTTAACAACTTCGCAATCTTTTTATATCCATTGCCATTCTTGTGAAGAGCAATAACCTCTTCTCTTGTCTTCTGGGACCATTCTCTTGCCTTCACCATGCTTGTAAACACACCAGTAGATGTCTAGAAGGAGCTGAGTATCACAGTCCTTTTAAATCTGCCTAATTGGTGCTTATCATGCTTGATTGCTGCTTGTTGACATCCACAGGTGTTTTCAATACCTGATTGAAAACACTGGAATGAACCTCTGTTCTTATGAGTGGTAGTTGTAAAGGGGTTGAATAATTGTGTCAATGAAGAAATCACAAAAAGGCCATTTAATACTTTATGACAAAAACAATTGATGCTATCTTGGTTGCATTTAGTTCTTTAACAAGTCCTTGTAAGATTTCATTATGAACACAATTACAAATGTGCACTGAATTCCATAAAACCCTTCGCAGCATTGGGGGTTGAATAAATTTGATCACAACTGTACTATATATATATATATATATATATATATATATATATATATATATATATATATATATATATATATATATATATATATATATATATATATATATATATATATATATATATATATATATATATATATATATATATATATATATATATATATACTGAAGTAATCAGTATTTCATATTACAGGTTGTAGCAGTGGTTTTTTCCATGGATAAAGTCATGGTAGTTCAGTGGATTGCACTGCCTCCTCACTGAAAAGAGGTCCTGTGTTTGAGGCCCAGGAGGGTGGCCTGTTCTGTATGAAGTTTCCAGATTTTCCTGTGTTTCAGAACATTTCTACAGTTTATAAACATAATAGTTACTCAAGTAGAAATACCACTTTGAACCTTTGTTATAATTATGATTATTTCTCTGTGAATCCTGCAACTGACTGGTATTCTGTCAATACCTTTTGCCCAATGATGGATTGGCACCTAAATTGTCCCTCTCTAAACTGCGCCTATATATAGTTTGTGTGTGAGTTAGTGTGTGCCCAATGATGGATTTGGCACCTTAATTGCCTCTGTCTTAATTGCCCCTATAGTGTGTGTGTGTGTGTGTGTGTGTGTGTGTGTGTGTGTGTGTGTGTGTGCACAGTGATGGATTGGCACCCTGTCCTGGGAGTATCTGCCCAACACCTGAAATGTGAAACTGGATGGGCATGTGGAACCCCCCTACCTGTATTCCTGAAAGATTAGGCAGAAGAAAATGAGATAACAATTCCTAATTGTATTGCCAGTATTTGTATAAATTGGTACTGTATTTTGTTACAGGGGCGGCATGGTGGCTTAGTGATTAGCACATTCGCCTCTCAGCGCTAGGGATCCCAATCTGGGTGGAGTTTCCATGTTCTCTCCGTGTGTTTCCTCCGGGTTCTCTGGTTTCCTCCCACAGTCCAAAAACATGAATCAAAGTCAATTAAATTCTCCAAAATTGCCCCATATAGAGTGTGTATGCCTGTGTGAGTGAGTGGGTGCCCAGCAATAGATTGGCACCCTGTTCTGGGTGTATCTTCGCAGCACCAGAAACGTTCTCCCATGGATGGGCATGGGGAACCCCCCCCCCCGACCCTAATGGAGGATAAAGCAGAAGATAATGGATGGATGGATGGATGTATTGCCAGTATTTTTATAAATTGTTACTGTATTTTGTTACAGGGGCGGCACGGTGGCTTAGTGGTTAGCATGTTCTCCTCTCAGCACTAGGGATTCCCGGTTCGAATCCCAATCTGGGTGGAGTTTCCATGTTCTCCCCGTGTCCACGTAGGTTTCCTCCGGGTTCTCCGCTTTCCTCCCACAGTCCAAAAACATGGATCAAGTCAATTGAATTCTCCAAATTTTCCCAAATAGAGTGTGTTTGTGTCTGTGTGTGTAAGTGTGTGCCTAGCAATAGATTGGCGCCCTGTTCTGGGTGTATCTTCCCAGCGCCCGAAACGTTCTCCCCTGGATGGGCATGGGGAACCCCCCCCCACGACCCTAGTAGAGGATGAAGCGGAAGATAATGGATGGATGGATGTATTGCCAGTATTTTTATAAATTGGTGCTGTATTTTGTTACAGGGGTGGCACGGTGGCTTAGTGGTTAGCACGTTTGCCTCTCAGCAATAGGGATTCCCGGTTCGAATCCCAATCTGGGTGGAGGTTCCATGTTCTCCCTGTGTCTGTGTTGGGTTTCCAGGTTCTCCGGTTTCCTCCCACAGTCCCAAAACATGAATCAAAGTCAATTGAATTCTCCAAAATTGCCCCATATAGAGTGTGTATGCCTGTGTGAGTGGTAAAGATAATGAATGGATGGATTTTGTTACAGTTTGTAGAAAAATCAGTAGTTTTACTTTTTGAAAGAATGCATTTTTGGGAAAATCCTAAATCATTGCTTTCTTTATGGTAAAAGGACGTGTTTCAGTTTTCTAATGAGAGGTGATGGAATGCAGCAGGAGGCTTTAAGGTCAGGGTGCGGTGCAGAAACAGGTAATGACTGACTGGGGGATAAAGAAGCCCTTTCTTCTTTCATTCACGCATACTAACCCAGCGCTGCCGTTTTAACTGACCTACCAGGGTTTCTAACATTTGAAAGCGCATAGGAGAATTCGAAATTCGCTGTGTTAGTCGGAAAGTAATTGAGTAAATGAGTAAATGAGGGGGCGGCACGGTGGCTTAATGGTTAGCACGTTCGCATCTCAGTGCTAGGGATTCCCGGTTCGAATCCCCATCTGGGTGGAGTTTCCATGTTCTCCCCGTGTCCGCGTGGGTTTCCTCCGGGTTCTCCGGTTTCCTCCCACAGTCCAAAAACATGGATCAAGTCAATTGAGTTCTCCAAATTGCCCCATATAGTGTGTGTTTGTGTGCGTGCCTGTGTGAGTGTGTGCCCAGCGATAGGTTGGCGCCCTGTCCTGGGTGTATCTGCCCAGCGCCCGAAACGTTCTCCCCTGGATGGCCATGGGGAACCCCCCCGCGACCCTAATACATAGGACAAAGCGGAAGATAATGAATGAATGAATAATGAATGAGTAAATGAGGGGAGTGGCGGCACGGTGGATTAGTGGTTAGCACGTTCGCCTCTCAGCGCTAGGGATTCCCGGTTCGAATCCCCATCTGGGTGGAGTTTCCATGTTCTCCCCGTGTCTGCCTGGGTTTCCTCCGGGTTCTCCGGTTTCCTCCCACAGTCCCCCATCTCCCACTTTATCCTCTATTAGGGTCGCGGTGGGGTTCCCCATGCCCATCCAGGGGAGAACGTCTCGGGCGCTGGGCAGATACACCCAGGACAGGGCGCCAACCTATCGCTGGGCACACACTCACTCACACAGACACACTCTATATGGGGCAATTTTGAGAATTCAATTGACTTGATCCATGTTTTTGGACTGTGGGAGGAAACCGGAGAACCCAGAGGAAACCCACGCGGACACGGGGAGAACATGGAAAGTCCACCCAGATGAGGATTCGAACCGGGAATCCCTAGCGCTGAGAGGCGAACGTGCTAACCACTAAGCCACCGTGCCGCCAGGATCAAGTCGATTGAGTTCTCCAAATTACCCCATATAATGTGTGTATGTGTGTGTGTCTGTGTGAGTGTGTGTGTGCCCAGCGATAGGTTGGCGCCCTGTCCTGGGTGTGTCTGCCCAGCGCCCGAAACGTTCTCCCCTGGATGGGCATGGGGAACCCCACCGCGACCCTAATAGAGGATAAAGCGGAAGATAATGAATTAATGTATAATGAATGAGTAAATGAGGGGAGTGGCGGCACGCGGAGAACATGGAAACTCCACCCAGATGAGGATTCGAACCGGGAATCCCTAGCGCTGAGAGGCGAACGTGCTGACCACTAAGCCACCGTGCCGCCAGGATCAAGTCGATTGAGTTCTCCAAATTGCCCCATATAGAGTGTGTCTGTGTGAGTGAGTGTGTGCCCAGCGATGGATTGGTGCCCTGTCCTGGGTGTATCTGCCCAGCGCCCGAAACGTTCTCCCCTGGATGGCCATGGGGAACCCTCCCCCGCGACCCTAATACATAGGACAAAGCGGAAGATAATGAATGAATGAATAATGAAGGAGTAAATGAGGGGAGTGGCGGCACGCAGACACGGGGAGAACATGGAAACTCCACCCAGATGGGGATTCGAACCGGGAATCCCTAGCGCTGAGAGGAGAACGTGCTAACCACTAAGCCACCGTGCAGCCAGGATCAAGTCAATTGAATTCTCCAAATTGCCCCATATAGTGTGTGTATGTGTGTGTGAGTGTGTGTGTGCCCAGCGATAGGTTGGCGCCCTGTCCTGGGTGTATCTGCCCAGCGCCCGAGACGTTCTCCCCTGGATGGGCATGGGGAACCCCACCGCGACCCTAATAGAGGATAAAACGGGAGATAATGGATGAATGAGTGAGTGAGTGAGGGGAGGCTGTGTTAGGTGAGGTGGCAGTGAACGCGGTGGGGTTGTGGAGTGATGTGGAGTGAAGCGCTCCGTTAGCTTCTCTCATGGCAGCAGCCCGTTATTTCGGGAAGACAGTCGCTCCGCCCAGAAACTGGCAGGAGAAAAAAAAAGAACTCGCCTCACTTTCACAGCCGCTCTCGTACACGCTGCCGCACTCGGTCGAAGCAGCTGAAAAGTCTGCAAGTCGGCGAAGCTGCTTCCAAAAAAGCCAAGTTCTTTAGGTTCGAGGCGTGCGGTGTAAACAACATGGCGAGGGAGCGCAGAACGCCACGGCTCCGGCGGCGGATATGCTCGCTGTAGTCTCCTAACTACTCAAGTGGAAAACTGGCTTTGCAGTTTATTCCTCGTTTGGAATCCCTATTTATTCTTTTTTTTTTTTTTAAAAAGGAATACTTTCGGCGTGTCTTCGGGAAATCAGAATAATAAAAGATGACAGGATTTCCGTCAGTAAAAGTAACCGCTGAAGCTGATATGATGGAGAGTTTACGGGCTGCTTTAAATCATTCCGGACTGAACTGCACTTCTGTGGCGAGCAGGAGAACCTTCATAGCGTTTTGAAAGAGCTGGACCATGTAAACGTCCCGAGCGGATTGAATGCCCGGTTTGCGGACAGTAGCCAACGTCCTGGTCACTGAAAGCTCCCCTGTGAGGGCGCACGGAACACTATGACTCCTGCTGGTCAAGCAGTCAAAGGTTTCTTAGTGTAAAAGCTGTTGATTATCTCTGGTTTAGTGAAACTACTCAGTCATCTGGATTGCAGCCATCATGGCTTTTGGATGTAGAAGGGCATGGACCAGTGTTCTGCTCGGGCTCGTGCTTGGTTTTACCACAGCCTCCTGGCTACTGGTCCCCAGGGTGACCGAATTGGGGGTCAAGACGAGAACGTCTTCAATGTGTTCACTTTACAGCTTTGGGAAAGTGTCCGACAAAGCGAGAAGCTTCACGACCACAAAGACCTGGCCGAAAAGCCAGCAGGGAGCATCCAGCCGAGAAGAACCAAATGATGTCGAGGACGAAGAAAAATTTGCAGACAGGACAAGTGATGAGGGAGCCATTCCCCAACCCCGACATTTCCTCTATATAGGGGTGATGACAGCCAAAAAGTATCTGGACTCAAGAGCTGTGGCTACCCATAAAACCTGGGCTTCTACTATCCCAGGGAAGGTGGAGTTCTTTTCAAGCCAAGGTTCTGACACCGTGCCGCCGACTATCAGTCGACCATAGGGAAAATCTGACGAATCAGATTCGACTACGAAAATCTGTAGTTGAATACACCCCTAGTTATAAGGACTAATATCTGAAGGTGTGGTAGCTCAGTGGTTAGGGTGTTGGGCTATCAATCTGAAGGTTGAGGGGTTCAAATCCCAGGTCCACTGAAGTTACCAATGTGGGTCCTTGAGCAAGACCCTTAACTCTAATTGCTCCAGGGATATTGTGATTAACCCTGTGCTCACCTTGTAAGTCGCTTTGGTTAAAAGCATCTGCTAAATGACCAAATTATGAATTATTATATAATTATTATAATTATTATATCTATTACATTGTGTGTTTTTCTTGGCTTTATATAAATAGTATTAAATGTACAGATTACAAATGAGTAGTCATTTCTCTGAGACACTTTAACATGAATTTTTTTTTTTTTTTCATAAATAACTCAAGTGCAACCATGCCCCATCTCATGTTTACTTCCCTGCTTGTTGGTTTTAGGAGAAAAACTGGAGCTCTTCTTGCGCTCACTTAACAGCAGTAAGCCTCTGTACCTGGGTCAGACGGGTCTGGGCACCACTGAGGAACTGGGCAAGCTGGCATTGGAGCCTGGAGAAAACTTCTGCATGGGAGGTCCGGGGATGATCTTCAGTCGTGCAGTGCTACGTGCGATGGTGCCACATATCAGCACCTGTTTGAAGGAAATGTACACCACCCATGAGGATGTGGAAGTGGGTCGGTGTGTCAGGCGGTTTGGTGGAACCCAGTGTGTCTGGTCCTATGAGGTAAAGCATAACACACCGATGTTTACATTCTTTTTTAAAGAATCAAATGGGAATGAAATAATTAGATGTGAGCATCTAAGGGCTACAAAAACTTGCTCTGGTTGTATAGTAGGATACCATGCCCCACTATACAAAATGCCCCACCCAAAATGCCCCACTGACTAAATATTGCGTAATTAATTTAACAAAAGTAATATTTAAATGGGCGGCACGGTGGCTTAGTGGTTAGCAAGTTGGCTTCTCAGCGCTAGGGATTCCCGGTTCGAATCCCAATCTGGGTGGAGCTTCCATGTTTGCCCCATGTCCGTGTGGGTTTCCTCCGGGTTCTCCGGTTTCCTCCCACAGTCCTAAAACATGGATCAAGTCAATTGAATTCTCATAATTGCCCCATATAGAGTGTGTCTGTGTGAGTGAGTGTTTGCCCAGCGATGGATTGGCGCCCTGTCCTGGGTGTATCTGCCCAGCGCCCAAGACGTTCTCCCCTGGATAAGCATGGGGAACCCCCCCGCGACCCTAATAGAGGATAAAGCGGAAGAAAATTAATGAATGAATATTTAAATGGAGCCGCACAGTGGCTTAGTGGTTAGCACGTTCACCTTTCAGTGCTCGGTTTCCTCCCCAGTCAAAAAACATTGATTCAAGGTAAAATTGAATACTCTAAATTGCCCATTATGGAATGTGTTTGTGTGTGTGTCTGCTTGAGTGAGTGTGCCCAGCGATAGATTGGCGCCCTGTCCTGGGTGTATCTGCCCAGCGCTCGAATCGTTCTCCCCTGAATGGGCATGGGGAACCCATTGTAGCCCCTAGTAGAAGATTAAGTGGAAGATAATGAGTGAATGAATGAATGAATGAAACATTTTAAACACAAAATGTAAACATTTTAAACAAAACCCTCACATCCTATGCAAAAAAGCATACATTCTTCCCGAACAAAATAAAAGGGTGCGGGAAAAAAAAGGGTCATTATCTTCCACTTTATCCTCTGTTAGGGTCGCGTTGGGGTTCCCCATGCCCATCCAGGGGAGAACGTTTCGGGCGCTGGGCAGATACACCCAGGACAGGGCGCCAATCTATCGCTGGGCACACACTCACTCACACAGACACACTCTATATGGGACAATTTGGAGAACTCAATTGACTTGATCCATGTTTTTGGACTGTGGGAGGCAACCGGAGAACCCGGAGGAAACCCATGGGAGAACATGGAAACTCCACCTCATTGTCTGGGGGCCCTATGCCAGCTTACCTTAATTCACAGTAGGGTATTGGTTGGGTTTCCCCAACCAGGGGAAAACATCTGGGTGTTGGGCAGATACACC
Source organism: Corydoras sp. C115 (assembly GCA_019802505.1). Taxonomy (NCBI): domain Eukaryota; kingdom Metazoa; phylum Chordata; class Actinopteri; order Siluriformes; family Callichthyidae; genus Corydoras; species Corydoras sp. C115. The sequence continues at coordinate 6,409,294 of JAFMOC010000021.1, read as the reverse complement.
CAAGACAGTGCCAATAAGACAGTGGCTGGACACACACACTCACAAATGGGGCAATATGAGTCACAACATATGGGGCAATGAAGGTAGGGGTAATTCAGAGCACCCAATTTACCTTAAATCCAACCCTAGCGCCACCGTGTCAACATGCAGTCATTGTCTGGAGGCCCTATGCCAGCTTACCTTAATTCACAGTAGGGTATTGGTTGGTTTGTCTGCATCTTCTGCTTAATCCTACACTAGTGTTTTGAGGGGGTCCCTATGCCCAACCAGGGGAAAACATCTGGGTGCTGGGCAGATGCACCCAAGACAGTGCCAGTAAGACAGTGGCTGGGCACACACACTCACAAATGGGGCTATATGAGTCACAACATATGGGGCAATGAAGGTAGGGGTAATTCAGAGCACCCAATTTACCTTAAATCCAACCCTAGCGCCACCGTGTCAACATGCAGTCATTGTTTGGGGGCCCTATGCCAGCTTACCTTAATTCACAGTAGGGTATTGGTTGGTTTGCCTGCATCTTCTGCTTAATCCTACACTAGTGTTTTGAGGGGGTCCCTATGCCCAACCAGGGGAAACCTCTGGGTGCTGGGCAGATACACCCAAGACAGTGCCAGTAAGACAGTGGCTGGGCACACACACTGACAAATGGGGCAATATGAGTCACAATATATGGGGCAATGAAGGTAGGGGTAATTCAGAGCACCCAGTTTACCTTAAATCCATGTTTTGGACTGTGGGATGAAACCAGAAAACTCCTGCATAAGATTTTAATTAGGACGTTTACAACAATAATTATTTGAAGAACATAATTCATAATCTTAAGTTTTTTAAAGAAGGGGTTATTAATAGGGTTGATGGACTCTACACTGATTGGTTGGTTACAGTGACACTGTTAAATGGACAGACCCTGTTACACATTTTTCTCCACTGTAGAATGGACACTTTGATTTAACAGTAAGGTGCAATGTGGTGGTAAAGTAATTTTTGAACCAGCCAGATTATTTAATTGGTATACAGCACTTTTTTTTTTAATATGTAAAGCATTGTTTCAATAGGCGGCACGGTGGCTTAGTGGTTAGCACGTTCACCACTCAGCACTAGGGATTCCCGGTTCGAATCATGGGTTTCCTCCGGGTTCTCCGGTTTCCTCCCACAGTCCAAAAACATGGATCAAGTCAATTGAATTCACAAAAATTGCCCCATATAGTGTGTGTCTGTGTGAGTGAGTGTGTGCCCAGCGATAGATTGGCGCCCTGTCCTGGGTGTATCTGCCCAGCGCCCGAGACGTTCCCCCCTGGATGGGCATGGGGAACCCCACCGCGACCCTAATAGAGGATAAAGCGGGAGATAATGAATGAATGAATTGTTAAAATATTCAAATTTACAAATATTGTTTTTTGCAGATGATAACTAAGTTACAGCATGAAATTGATGATACCAGCATGCCATTGCATGACAGTTCTGCATATATTATGTTGTAGGGGATGTAAAATCATCATATTGATGTGATTGTATTCTTCAAAGGGTTAGCTCCAGCATGATAAAGTGCTTTAGAGCAAATTTGCCATAAAATATCAAGATATGTGGTGCACTCTGAAACATTGCCATAATGTTTATAGACCATACACTCAGTTTTACATAATTATAACCACTTGAGTTTGAATATGATATTTAAAACTTGCTAAACTTGAACTGATAACGGCAAATCTCAAAATGTATAGACAGTTAACCATCAGGCGCTGCAAAACAGGGAAAACAATATATGCTTGTAGTTTTAGAGGCTGAAGATTTTCACAGGAGTGATAACCTACAAATTACTTTTATTTACTGTTTGGGAATAAGTGCATCTTGACCTGCAAAACGTACACACAACTACCTTGAGCTCCAGTATTTAACCCTGGGTGTGCATTAGTTTAAATTGTACCCAGTGGAACAAAAAATTGCTTTTTTTGTAACCTTCGTTTCTGACAGTGTACAGCACAGTATGGTTCTGTATGATTGCCAGTCAGGTTGCTGCAGTAATTCTTTGCACAACTTTTACACAGCTATAAATTAGAGGCAGAATGAAAATGCCTTGCCTTTGACTTTTATTGATCTTTACTAAACTAATATCTTTTTTGGGTACTCTATGTGAAGCACAGGCAATTCCATTTAACTAGTCATTAAAAAATTATACTTTTTAAAGATCTTCTGTAAAATTGAAGCAGCATGAGAGGTAATAATCATTTGTCTGTGGATTATGCTTTTTTTTGTCATTAAGGGGATGTTTAATTTGTCTCAGGACTTTCAAAATTTGAAGAGGGTCTTACTAACATTTCGGTTAGGTAGTTAAAGTCCATATGCTCAAATTCATTGCTTAGACAGTTATGTGTTTAAATTAGTGTTTAAATCTTTTAATTAAAAGTATTTATATACCAGGGGAATGTACAGAAGAAATGTCGTAGCTTTCTCAATTTGACATGCAGTAAAAACTAAATCAAGATTACATTTACATTTGGTCATTTAGCAGACGCTTTTATCCAAAGCGACTTACAAGGTGAACACAGGGTTCATCACAACATCCCTGGAGCAATGAGGGTTAAGGGTCTTACTCAAGGACCCACATTGGTAACTTCAGTGGACCTGGGATTTGAACCCCCAACCTTCAGATTGATAGCCCAACACCCTAACCACTGAGCTACTGAGCCACTGAGCTACCACTTAAACACAAGATGAACAAAATGGAGCCCAAATAATCAGAAATTGTGAATGGTATGCAGCCCAAACCTGGAATGCTCCTAACAAACACACAATACCAGTCCAAATTTGGACACACCTCTTTTTGCTCCACTTCCTTATTTTATCAGTTCCATTTACTGTAAAGATGGACTTTGTAGTTCTACAATTACAGACTCTTTGTGGACTACAGTACATACTGTGTCCCCTTTTGTTTGTTCTCTAATGGTCAGGATCCCAATGGTAGCACCACAGAGCAGGGATTATTAGTTGGTGCATTATTCCTATCCCAGCAGTGTCACTGAGGTGTTTAAATAAAACTACAGCAGCACTGCTGCACTAAAACCCCCTCACCACATTGGTGGTCAGTCAATGCAGAACTGACAATAAACAATACACCACCCAAATGATATCTATTCTGTGATGGTAATAGAGAAAAGAGAAGCAATAGAGAACAGAGAACAAACAGAAGACTAACAAAAGCAAAGAAAACAGATCTATCTGTAGTCTGTAATTGTAAAACTTTATATAACATCTATATGGAAAGTGGAGCAAATAGACAATAGAGCAGGGAGAGGGTGTGTCCAAACATTTGACTGGTACTGTACACATATACAGAATATATTACGAAAATAATCCCCAAACCAAGAAACCGAAAACTGAAAGCAGAACATAAAACTGCAAGTGCATGGGACTGGTAAAAAATAGTAAAAACTTGAAAGAGCCAGATGCTATCCTTAGTATCAAGTTATGGAACAAAAAATGAAAAAAAGTTAGGCAAACCCTAGACTTTAAGATGGTTTAATGGATTTAGTTTTAAAGCTATCTAGACAGAGGATAAGGTATATGCACATAGAACAAATATATTGTTAACACAGGAATAATAGAGTACTAATTACAAACACACGAGGATTACTGACAAAAGCAGAAATAGAAATTTAAAACAACCAGAAATGCAGAAGGAGTCTAATGAGATGTCAAAATGTTTATAAACTCTGGTCACAGACACAAGTTTAAAAGCATAGTTGCTATTGATTTAATAGATTTGGATATGACCTGTGCAAAAGCAGGTGACACCAAAAAAAAAACAGCCAAAAAAAAGTAAGAACAGATTTGTGGTAAAATGTCATATACTGTAATTATATAATACCGAATTATATATAATGTTATTTCCTGTAGTCATATAATACATTTACAATTAACAAAGCAATGCTTAAAAATGGAAGGATATCTATGAGTGAATTTAACAACCTTAGGTCACCTTGCTGTTTTGAAAACCACTGCTCAGATATTCGAGGTACAGCTGTGTTTACTCATGCACTTCATTTATTTTTATTTATGATACGCGGGGGGTGAGGCTGAGGGGCGAAGAAGAAATACTTATTTTGCAAAATGAACATCGGATGCATGTGACTTCTGCTAAAAAAGTAATTTAAATAAGTTTCTTTTTGAGGATGTGTTTAGTGACATTTAGTAAATCATCAGGATGTGCTTTCTATGACATCAGACTAAAGATTCAAACATAGACATTTTAAAATAATAGAAACTGTTTAGGACCACCATGATTTTAAGATTGGTGGACTCTGCAGACTCTTTTAAAAAACATTTAAAGACTTATCTGTTCAAACAGGCATTTGGGCAAATGGGCTAGCCAGTAGTCTTGGTTGTTGTGTTTTTATGTTGTGTAAATTGTGTTTTTATTGTGTTTATTCTCTTTTATTTTTATGTTTTATCCTTTTGTAAAGCACTTTGTGGCCTGTGCCTAAGAAAAGTGCTATATAAATAAAGTTTACTTACTTACTTACTTACTTACCATGGAATTAACTAGGACAAAGAACATAATTCACTTCAGCAGATCAACACTGGTTCCTCTTCTGTTGTAAACAGTTGGGTAAAAGCTATTGCATGATTTTGTGAAGTATGTGTAGTTCTGCTTATTAGTGGTCCAAATTTTTTCCCCCCAAACTATTGTGCCCTTTGCTTTTTATCAGTAGGCGTAAGGCAACATCCTTTAGTGTTTAAATTAATGCCATGTTTACTTGCGATTGGATGGGGTTATTTTTTGTTGAAAAGCATCTTTTTATAACTAAATATGGTAATATTATACAGAATTAATACAGAAACAGCTTGAAAAAGAGCAAGGCATTTTCATAACTTCAGCCACACAGATATTCACCAACAGCAGAATATCTAACAGAAATATTGTTGTAATGTTGTTTTCAACAGTACATAGTAAATTAAGAAGAAGCAGCATTAAAACTGTGAGGGCTGTGATATGCAAATTTTTGCACTTTATTTAACAGACCAATGGTAGTTTTTTTTAGACTGCAGCATAACACAAACAACCAATACAAATATCTCATATCATTTTATTATCTTCCACTTTATCCTATACTAGGGACTAGGGTTGTGGTGGAGAGGTCCCTATGCTCATCTAGGGGAGAACGTTTTGGATGCTAGGCATATACAACAAGAACAGGGTGCCAGTCCATCACTGGGCACACTCACACACACACATACAGAATATATAGGGGCAGTTTAGATAGGGGAAATTTAGAGCATCTAATTTTCCTTGAATCCATGTTTTGGACTGTTGGATGAAACCTGGAGAACCCGAAGTAAACCCACACAGACACGTGAAGAACACTTTTGATTTGGATTTGAACCTGATTCCCCAGCTCTGAGAGGCTAACCACTAAGCCACCATGCCTCTCCGCTAATACAAACATTTAAGGCAAAGGAAAATGGTTTCACTTGTGTGGTTCCACTTTGACAACCTGTGCACAACTTTAGTAGGCCCGTTTATGTTAAAACAGTCAGTTGCATCTAAATGTTCCTCATTATTTACATCATTTACAGGAGGTCAGATTTTGTTTTTATCTTTGTAATCTCCAGTTTTCCGAGTCGGGAGGGTTTTTAAGGCAGGTCGCAGATAACAGGTGTGATTTTTATTTGGATTGTTTTTTGAACCAAAGCTTGATGTGGATTCATGGTGTCATTAAAGGTATTTGGCTCCAGGCAGCTTTGCTATCTGGCTGTCGGAACTCCTTTCAGTCTCTTCATTATTTATAAGGTATGGAGACCAAAGTAACTGTACAGTAAACAACCGCAGGCCAGTGATCCAGACTTATTCAAGTGTATAAACCTGAACATCATATTAGCCTATTTAAAGTCACACTTTATAAATCTGTGATTTATTCCAATATGGAATACTTCAGAAAGTCGGTTACACCTAGAGATGTAAGTGCAGTACGATAACATCTGCATTTACTTCAATTTGTCAAGTATTTTACTTTACACAAGAGCTCCAGTTCATAAAAACTTAATGCCAGGGCTATATCTAGAAAGGATGTGGCTCTTTGTCTATATTCCTATCATCTAAAGCAATAAAGGATTTAAAGCAGATTTATATTAAAGTCTAATCAAGAATGCTTATTTTTCCAGATTTAATATTATTGTTGGAAAAGCTAAAGTTTGTGGAACCCCCTTTTGGCAAGGAGCCTGCCTTCATTGTAAGGAAAAGTTAATATACATATTGATTAAAGCACATTCTGCATACTCTCCCTTAGGCTGGAGCCAGGTTCAGCCCTCTTCAGTACTCTTTTTCTGCTCTTCACGAATGATGATGAGATTCTGGCACAATAATGAGAGCTATGCACATGTGTGATGTTTTATTCATCTCCGGCTGTGGTAATGATGGCATACTTATTATTGCCATTATATATTTTTTCCATGTTATATAAATGCCCGAGCTAACATTAAAAAAAAAAAAAAATGTTCCTTTAAAATGCATTCATAAATGAAACTTACTGTGTTATTTAGTGTTGGTGCATAATTTATCATGATTCGGCAATTTGTCACCTCAACCTAAGGCAGGCTTGATCCTACATTTATTTCTATATTTAGCCTCTTAAACCTAGTTGCATAAACATCACAATGCCACAGAGCAAAGTACAACCTCTCGTTGGCTTTCCAAAGAAATTCTCTGCAGTCTGAGCCAACTTCTCAAATCCAAGTCGATAAACACGAAGACATGAAAACAAAGCCTATATATATGACATGACTCCATAAATAAAAACAAGCAAAGCTCTCTGGATGTAACTACATTTTTTATACTATTACGTGTTTTGTCAGTAAGTCTACTGTGTAATAATAACATTAATGCATCACAATTGTATTGACATTTCCCATAGGGCTTCGCTTGCACTGAATCTTACTTGGATTGGGGTAAAGCTGATTCATAAAACCTTCAAACCATTCCCAATGCTTTTAATCGAGAGAGAAAATAACTCAATGCTCTAAACAATGAAGCATGAACATCTTTGTCATATTTTTGCCAACAAAACACTAACATTAACCAGAAACACTTTTCTCAGAGACTTCTACAGAACATATTGATATTCTTATTGCATAAACAGAGTAATAATTTATTAATGTATTGTTGTTTTTTATTGACAGTATACTTAATTGTTTGGCACACAGGCTTAGTGAGCATGATTATCATCCCAGCTGGGATGTCCTGAGTGCATTCTGCGTTTGCAAGATTTTATAAACATAAAGTCAGGTGTGCCCACACTTTTCTGGCCCGAGATGTAATTTTTCCAGTGGACAGCTCATCGTAATCGACCAGGATTCATCTTTTTTATTAAGCTTTAATGTTGAAACCTGTTTACACTCATCATGTTAATATTGTGGAATCAGCACAGAAAAGACTCGGGTTGCCATTTTCACAGAAATTGCTCTTTTATTAAACACACTCTGACAAATGGCATGGAGAGAACTTGCTTTTAGTACATCCTTTGGCCCAAGGACATAACACACATTTCCCCTAAATGGCAACCCCCCACCTGAATGAGCAAACACACTCAGCATTCTGCACAAATGTACAACAACCCCTGCCACCCACATTCCCCCGGAATACAACATGAACATTAAAAAAAGCATAAAACTTAGAACACATATAACTCGGCTGAAAAGCCTGCTGGGAAGTGGTAATAATAATAATTTGTCCTAGTTATGGTAACAGTATGCCAGTCAATTACATTGACCTGCCACCTTGATTGACGTATTGGCCTGCATAAATTGATCTATTTTTTTTTAAGTAATCTGTTTTGCCTACTCTGCTTACACTCAGTCATTAGTCCTCCACATCTTACCCATCTCTGCAGTGAAACACACACATACACACACATGAGTAAAGTGAGCACACATGCCCGAAGCAGTGGAAAGCCTTGTATATGACACCCCAGCAATTGAGGTTAGGTGCCTTGCCCAAAGGCATTCAGCCAAAATAATTGGTGGGACTGGGAATCAAACCGGGGTCCTTCAGGTCACAAGGTTGGTTCCTTAACCACAATCCTTCAATTGACTACTACATGCATGGGTTTCTTAAATCCAAAGTACTATTAAGATGAATTTGAAATATTGAAGTGTGTTTATGTATGAAATGTGTGTGAGTGTATAAACTGGCAACTTGCCGTGTTTCTCTACCTTTCTCTGAATAAGCGCTGGAGCTTTTCTTTTTAGGAAAAGAGCATATAAGGTAACAGACTGAATTATTATTCAGGCTTCATATATGTTATCCTGCATCAAGTCATCAGTGTTGCATATTTCTGAATGGCTCTGATCTTCATGCTGACCTTTTCTCATCTAAAACACATACCCATAAAAACCAACTAATAAAGGGTATGCTACAGAATAATAGGAGCAGTAAAATGGGACTTGCACTGGGTGGCTGTACACAGGGGTCTAAGAAATATTAGGCACTGTACCATACTACAATATTCAATCATATTTATAATGCTGGTTTTGAGTGGGTGGTTTGAAGCTTAGGGATAATTTTTACTCTTATCTGCTCTGAACATTCTGTCCTGTGTAGTGAGATATCACAGGGTCGGGGAGAAGTGATTTGCCCGTTTCATTGGTTTTACAAAGTTTAACAGTTATGTGTTTTGCTTTGTTCATACATTTAGACCAGATGTCTGACAGTTAAGAAGTGTGCTAATCAAGTTTGTGAGCCGTTTTGCTCAGTAATGGTGAAAAGACGTTTAACTGAAACCATTTGCAAGATTGTGATCAGGAAATTGCCTATCTAGTATAGTTTCCCCTTGAAAAGTGTTAGGCAAGGTGTTCAGAATGGGGATGGTTCAGGCCCCGTGCCACACATTCTGACAAAATAGTCTTTTGTGATCCTGAGGTGAAAAGGTACGATTTGGTATTTTTACTTGTGAAATGAAGTGGTTTTAATAAGGAATCATCCAAAAGCATTTTTTACAAGGGATCCTAGACTTTCTTCTAGACCTAGACCCCTCGACTTTCTTTAACAAGGATTACCATTAAATTGGTATTTTATTTGATAAGCAAAACGGATTCATTAGAAAGATTCACCATTCATTCTGCCATGCATGAATATTCCGTGCCCTTGAATTTTAATTACGTTTTTAATTACAACCTGAAAAATTTGTCCCAAATGGTCATAAACCAGCCTTAAATAGGCCATGATATTGTGATGAGAAGCCAAATGAAACTCAAAAAGAGCCAGGGATATCTGCAACTCAGATGGAAGAAACTCATGCACTCAATAAATCTGGCATTCATAAAATAGTGGCAAATAATTAATGCTTGAAAAACCCATAATAACCAATTTTTTAGGATTGTGAAAATACATATCCAAAAATCTCTGCTCCTAAAACTGTGTGGGCAATGCTGCCACTTTAAAACTGCTACATTAGGCCACGACTCTACTTTTTCATCCTAGTAACAACATCTCTTTAATGCAGGGGAAGTATAACATCATAGTGTGAGATTTTTTTTCTTCTTTTTTGTAGGTGCAGAGGGTAGGGCTGCCATACAGCAAGGTTCTGGGTTTGAGACCCAGGGTAACAATTCTTGTCAGTATCTTTGGTCCAAATTACATAGGCTGAATTAGAGAAATCACACTGTACACATATGTATGTGTTTGTTTGTGTTTCTGCCCTGCATTGGACCTGGGATCTGTCCAAGATGGTTTTTGGCTTCTTTTCCAGTGAGTACTGGATTCCTTACAACCCTTCAAGGTCCTAATTAGTATATGTGGCTTAGAAAATGAATGAATGTATAAATACATGTTTTTTTTAATCAGCAGGAGGATTGAAGACATTATGGAGCCTGACATTATGGGGAGTAGAGTATATTTTCCATATTTCCATAATTCATTTTACCTTAGCCACTGGCACTTTACTTTAGAATTGTTGTATATAAATCGTTGTACTTTATATTTGAGTATATTGCAGTTTTCCTTTGCTTTTAAGTAAGCACTTATTCATTTTTTGCAACTGTAACAACTGCAATTTAATTATTTTTGCAAATTGCTAAATCATTCACAAACTTTTAATAGTTTTGTATAATTTGCACATAGATGTAATTATTGATGTATCACATTGGTTCAGCTATTCCCATGTAATGCTAACATTACACCAAGTACCCTTTTTGTTCTTCATTTACTAATTAATTGCTAGATTTTATTTTATTTTATATTTACTAAGCACGGTGGCTTAGTGGTTAGCACGTTCGCCTCTCAGCACTAGGGATTCCCGGTTCGAATCCCCATCGGGGTGGAGTTTCCATGTTCTCCCCGTGTCTGTGTGGGTTTCCTCCGGGTTCTCTGGTTTCCTCCCACAGTCCAAAAACATGGAACAAGTCAATTGAGTTCTCCAAATTGCCCAATATAGAGTGTGTCTGTGTGGGTGAGTGTGTGCCCAGCGATGGATTGGCATCCTGTCCTGGGTGTATCTGCCCAGCGCCCGAGACGTTCTCCCCTGGATGGGCATGGGGAACCCCACCGTGACTCTAATATAGGATAAAGCGGAAGATGAATTTTTTTCTTTGGTTATACCTACAGTACAGGACATGATTACTATAATTAGTGGAACAAAACCTGCCAGCTTTTGAAGTTAATGCATTATTTAGTCATTAATTATTAAAACAGAAACATTTGTATGCTCCATTTCCTTTCAGCGGTATTGCAACTAGCTTTTTGACTGCTAACATCTGTTCAGTTGTACCGAAGTCAATACCGAAACAAGGTCTGATTCATAACAACAAAAGCAAGCCGTGATTATTTTGTCTGATTATTGTGGCGGTTGATTAAAAAGTAAGAATAGATTATGTCAAGGCTTAGTCATCACAATCTGGAAAATGTCAGGGATTTGCTAGCTGAGGTGAATGCCTGCATTTCCATATTTCTCAGATAACAATCAACGCAGGCGTATGAAATTAGCCCCAACTGCTTTTACCAGCAAATGCTGTCGATGCATTATGCAATATAGACTCCATATAGAGTTGTTTGAACTTGTATAAATATTTTCTATTAACCTGCTTGCTGGTTTAAATTTTGATGATGTCATGGGACTTGTTCAGACCTGGAATTATTAAGTGGTCTGATGGATTGAATCATAAGTGGACAGTACAGAGCAAATAAACAGACTCGAATCTGATCGAGGATGCTCTGAGATCAGATCACTCCGATTCCATTTGGAGGGCTGGGATGCATTAGGCCACATTTGTTCAGCAGTGTGTACAGACAGTCTCTGCAAAACCAAGGATGTAATCTCATTCCCTCTCATTTCTTTCATCGTTCATTCTCAACCTTTTTTTTTTTTTTTTTTAAATATCTTCTCCAACGTATTCGGCTTCCGACAGATGATGCATGGGAGGTGTGTGGCTGCCCAGGTTGCACTACATTCAGAGAGTTATTAAAGATAATATGCAGACTGCTTTAGTTATAGGCTTATGAAACAATATTGAATAAAGACTACACTATATTCAATATTCAAACACTATATAAAAATGATGCCTCTAAAGCAAACAGTGCCAGATTTCAACGCTTATTAAGTCCATAACACTGACTGCACTTTAGATGAATATAATAATTAAGCATATAATGCAGACTCCTGCATAGATTTAAACTTTATTAAACCATTTAATCATAAGCTTACAGTTTAGCTTAATCATTTTTTTGATGGTGCTTTACCCAATAACTAGTCATTTATTACATGCTTTTTAAAACGTTATCTATACATTTTAAACACTTATAAAAACTTATATTGTAGAATTTTAACTCTTATGTACATATTTTGGCGGCACGGTGGCTTAGTGATCAGCACGTTCGCCTCTCAGCACTAGGGATTCCCAGTTCGAATCCCCATCTGGGTGGAGTTTCCATGTTCTCCCCGTGTCCGCATGGGTTTCCTCCGGGTTCTCCGGTTTCCTCCCACAGTCCAAAAACATGGATCAAGTCAATTGAATTCTCAAAATTGCCCCATATAGAGTGTGTCTGTGTGAGTGAGTGTGTGCCCAGCGATGGATTGGCGCCCTGTCCTGGGTGTATCTGCCCAGCGCCCGAGACGTTCTCCCCTGGATAGGCATGGGGAACCCCACCGCGACCCTAATAGAGGATAAAGTGGGAGATAATGAATGAATGAATGTACATATTTTGAGGCATACCTGAATATTCACATTTATTAAATGTATAGATTGTGTGCAGATTCCACTTCATAAAGCTAAACACAGCAAGCTTTTTAATAAAAATGGCATATGTGTTGATTTGCATGTATAGTGGGAATATGATCGGAACACGTGGTTACTTGAAACCTATTTCTAATGCCAGATGTAAGTGCACATGCTTAAAGTTGTTCACTCATCATGAGACCAGCAGAGCCACATCTAAACAACCGTGTATGAACAGAGCCATGGCCATCGTTAATCCCATGGAGAGTAGATTGATGGTGCTTTAACAGAGGGAGGGGCGTTTAAGCACCCATATCATTTTGAGTTGCACTTACCAATCATGGGCTATTTTCAGCACTTGTATACATATACAGAGTTCCTTAAAGGGTTTCTCCATGTTCTTTCATGGCTAGCAACCTATAAAGATTTGGCAGCTGACAAAATATTGTGACGATTCACTTGACTGTATTGATTATTGATTATAATCCATCATGCATGTGCATCAACCATCCATCCATCCATCCATTATCTTCCGCTTTATCCTATACTAGGGTCACGGGGGGGTTCCCCATGCCCATCCAGGGGAGAACATCTCGGGCGCTGGGCAGATACACCCAGGACAGGGTGCCAATCTATCACTGGGCACACACTAACTCACACACTCTATATGGGGCAATTTGGAGAACTCAATTGACTTGATCCATGTTTTTGGACTGTGGAAGAAAAGCGGAGAACCCGGAGGAAACCCACGCAGACACGGGGAGAACAGACCGGGAATCCCTAGCGCTGAGAGGCGAACGTGCTAACCACTAAGCCACCGTGCCGCCCTTGTGCATCAACCAAACATTGAATAATAAAAAATGTAAAAAGAAAAAAGATCAAATATTACATTTACATTTGCATTTAGTCATTTAATAACATAACACCACAAGTCAGTAGTTATTGAGAAAACCATACAATGTAGAATTATCAAACCTGATCATTATCTGATCCTGCACCCACCCCCCCCTCATTTTTTAAATTCATTCATCCTTTATCATCCGCTTTATCCTCTATTAGGGTCGCGGTGGGGTTCCCATGCCCATCCAGGGGAGAACGTCTCGGGCGCTGGGCAGATCCATCGCTGGGCACACACTCACTCACACAGACACACTCTATATGGGGCAATTTTGAGAATTCAGTTGACTTGATCCATGTTTTTGGACTGTGGGAGGAAACCGGAGAACCCGGAGGAAACCCACACAGACACGGGAGAACATGGAAACTCCACCCAGATGGGGATTCGAACCGGGAATCCCTAGCGCTGAGAGGCGAACGTGCTAACCACTAAGCCACCGTGCCGCCTCAAATTATTATTCATTCATTCATTATCTCCCGCTTTATCCTCTATTAGGGTCGCGGTGGGGTTCCCCATGCCCATCCAGGGGAGAACGTCTCGGGCGCTGGGCAGATAGACCCAGGACAGGGCGCCAATCCATCGCTGGGCACACTCACATTTTTTTAATTATTATTATTATTTTTTCTTTCTACAACAGGTGCTTGTTAAAAAGATGCATTTGAACCTCTGAATTATGTATTGCAATTAAAAATGTTTTGCATTACGAGACTTGCATCATTAAACTTCAGTCAGTCTAATAATTAGCCACGTCTAATCACATAATCAGAAAAATATGTTAAATTGAGATTAAAAGCTAGCAAAACTGTATTATATAATTCCCCACTAAAATAAGCAGCAGTTTGTTATGCAGAATTAAAAGAACCATCTGAGTGAAGTCCCTCCTTCTTCCACCCACTTTCCCTCTGGAACACTACTCAAAGTGTTAATCTTGCCATCTGTACAAATTGGGTGCCAAAGACACCCGCCAAAAGGACGCGGCTTCTTGTTCACGTATCAGATTTTGAATTTCAGGGTCTTTAATGTCTCTTTGCTAATTCTTTTTTTTTTTTTTTTTTATAAATGTGGCATAAATAGCTATTACAAACACGAGCCAAGTTTTAAACCACTGGGAAATTCTTGGTGTTTAAGGGGTTACATGGCTTTAAGACAATTTCATGAGACAGACACAGTGATAATAATCTATGGGTGTAAAGCAGGGAGATGAAGATGAATACATTAGCTGTAATAATGGGTTTTATAAATCTTTGGAAATGTGTATAATACATACAGTAGTGGATGGATGACCAAGGTTTAAGATACTTTCTTTTGCAGGGTGTTTTAGTCAGGCCCTATTGCTCACTCTTGTAATGATGCCTTGGCAACCTATAATAATATGAAGACTATGGACTATGGCCAGTTTTTGTCTATTGAACTTTATTACTGATTTTTTGGAATGCTGCCACATAGGTCCTAAGTGTTTTTATAATGGTGGAATGTTGATTCATTTTTGAACAGATATTGTGATGGATGAAATCATATCGTTGGATGCACTTTATAACTTTCCGTGAAGATTTAATGCTTTTTAAATCGGATATTTGGAAATAGAAACAGGAGATGCTTAGGTCATCAAATCCTGAATGAATATTGTAGAATAGAATGTATTGGGCTAAGGGCGGCACAGTGGCTTAGTGGTTGGCACGTTCGCCTCTCAGCTGTAGGGATTCCCGGTTCGAATCCCCATCTGGGTGGAGTTTCCATGTTCTCCCCATGTCCACGTGGGTTTCCTCCGGGTTCTCCGGTTTCCTCCCACAGTCCAAAAACATGGATCAAGTCAATTGAGTTCTCCAAATTGCCCCATGTAGAGTGTGTTTGTGTGCGTGTCTGTGTGTGTGAGTGTGTGTCTGCCCAGCGCCGAAACGTTCTCCCCTGGATGGGCATGGAGAACCCCCCCCCCCCCCCCCCCCCCCCCCCGCGACCCTAATATAGGATAAAGTGGAAGATAATGAATGAATGAATGTATTGGGCTAATAAATATTAGCAACTGCAACATAGACTGAGCCCGGCCGCTCAAGAAGGATGAGTCCCCTACTGAGCCTTGGTTCTCTTAAGGTTTCTTCCTTAAAAAACAATGTAACAGGGAGTTTTTTATTGCCACTGTCACTTCAACTTGTCCTTTTTAAGCGCTTCAGGTGTATAATAATGTAAAGTTGCTTTGTGAAATGTACTTTGTAAGAAACGTTATATCAGTAAATTACTTGAACTGTATTCAAATTATTATTCATTCATTCATTCATTATCTCCCGCTTTATCCTCTATTAGGGTCGCGGTGGGGTTCCCCATGCCCATCCAGGGGAGAACATCTTGGGCGCTGGGCAGATACACCCAGGACAGGGTGCCAATCCATCGCTGGGCACACACTCACTCACACAGACACACTCTATATGGGGCAATTTTGAGAACTCAATTGACTTGATCCATGTTTTTGGACTGTGGGAGGAAACCGCAGAACCCGGAGGAAACCCACGCAGACACGGGGAGAACATGGAAACTCCACCCAGGTGGGGATTCGAACCGGGAATCTCTAGCGCTGAGAGGCGAACGTGCTAAACACTAAGCCACCGTGCCGCCTCAAATTATTATATAAATGACAAATGACTACTGGACGGCACAGTTGGCTTAGTGGTCAGCACGTTCGCCTCTCAGTGCTGGCGATCCAGTTTTTGAATCCCAATCTGAGTATTAATATTCTCTTCGTGTCCACGTGGGTTCCCTTTGGGTTCTCCAGTTTCCTCCCACAGTCCAAAAACATGGATTCAAGGTGAATTTAATGCTATAAATTGCCCAATATAGTGTGTGTGTGTCTGTGTGAGTGAACATGCCCAGTGATAGATTGGCGCCCTGTCCTGGGTGTATCTGCCCAGCGTTCAAAATGTTCTCCCCTGGATGGGCATGGGAACCCCCCCCCCCGCAAACCTAGTAGAGGATTAAACAATAGATAATGAATGAATGAATAATGACTACTGAAATGCTTGCACTTTGCGGTATGTTTGGGGAGGAGGAAGTGTGTGTGTTTGTGTTTGGTCTGTTCTGTGTGAGGGAATTAGTTCTGTCCATTGTGTTCTTCATTGTCTGTGTCTCGTTTATTGACGTCAGCTGTGTCTCCCTTCCCCTCTTCCTGTCGCAGAACGAGCATGCAGTGCAGTCTCATGCATAATCTTTTGTCTAAAGATAATTCTGTGTTTGGATACACATCGA
Source organism: Corydoras sp. C115 (assembly GCA_019802505.1). Taxonomy (NCBI): domain Eukaryota; kingdom Metazoa; phylum Chordata; class Actinopteri; order Siluriformes; family Callichthyidae; genus Corydoras; species Corydoras sp. C115. The sequence goes on along the minus strand of JAFMOC010000021.1, from coordinate 6,392,958 downwards.
AAATTCCTGTTGAAAGACCTACCCATCACTCAAGCAAATCTATGTATCATCAAGAACGAAGTTAAACTGAAATTAACCGCATTGCAGCACCTTAATTCTTAATTCTCAGCCATCTGTTTGTATATTTTGCTTGTGTGTTTGGGATTATTGCCTTTTGCTGAAGCCAGTTTCATCCAAACTCTTAGATATATAGCCTGACATTTTATACTTACTTACCAGTGAAATAAAGCCCTTTACATAAAATGTTGGGACTTGCATTCTGGAAAATTTGTTTATTTTTTTTTATGTTTTCCGCTTTTAAATTAATCAATCTCTTTGTAGAATTAAAGTAGAAATGTTTGGAAATGGTCTTTTTCAATTTATGAGCAGCAACAATTAATTCATTATCTCCTGCTTTATCCTCTATTAGGGTCGCGGTGGGGTTCCCCATGCCCATCCAGGGGAGAACGTTTCTGGCGCTGGGCAGATAGACCCAGGACAGGGCGCCAATCCATCGCTGGGCACACACTCACTCACACAGACACACTCTATATGGGGCAATTTTGAGAATTCAATTGACTTGATGCATGTTTTTGGACTGTGGGAGGAAACCGGAGAACCCGGAGGAAACCCACGCAGACACGGGGAGAACATGGAAACTCCACCCAGATGGGGATTTGAACCGGGAATCCCTAGCGCTGAGAGGCGAACGTGCTAACCACTAAGCCACCGTGCCGTCAGCAGCAACAATATACTGTATATATAATTATATATATATATATATATATATATCCACTCATCCATCCATCCATTATCTTCCACTTGTCCGGGTTTCGGGTCGCGGGGGCAGCAACCGAAGTAGGGTGACCCAGACCTCCCTCGCCCCAGCCACCTCCACCAGCTCGACTGGGGGCACCCCGAGGCGTTCCCAGACCAGCTGAGATATATAATCCCTCCAGCGTGTCCTGGGTCTTCCCGGGGGTCTCCTTCCAGCCGGCAGCCGGACTTGCCTGGAACACCTCCCTAGGAAGGCACCCAGGAGGCATCCTTATCAGATGCCCGAACCACCTCAACTGGCTCCTTTCGATGCGGATATATATATTTCCCCCGTTGCATTGTGACAACACATAGCATGAAAGTTGAACTTCAGGTTTTCTAAAGTTTTCACGTTTTCTGATCATGATGATTAGCATTGCATGACTACTACTTATCCTCTTAATTGCTACAGCAACTACAGCAAGGCTGTACTTTATTTTCACTTATTTTTGGTCTTCGTGAAAAAAAAAGTTTGTTTTTTCATCGCCTAATATAAACAGTAGGAAAAACAAATATTGAATGCATGCATATTTCTAGGTGAACATATTTCTGATAGCGCCACAGACATTAAATATTTACCAAATGTCAGTACCAATCTGGCTAATCCACAAATACAAACAAATCAATACAAATAAGTCCATGAATTAATTTTGTATAATAAAGTGGAATGACACAGGAGAAAAAGTTTTTGAACATGCTTGCTAAAATGTATTAATTATTTAGTAGAAACACCTACAGTATGCATTTGTTAGTAATAATAGCTTCAAGGCACATTCTGTATTGAGAAACTAGTTGCGGTCATGATTTTGGTTCATTTAGCCACACACACTCTTAAAATCTAGATGGACCTTTTTAATAAGTACTTATTATACTGATAATAAATAAATATATATACGGTGGTTTAGTGGTTAGCACGTTCACCTCTCAGCGCTAGGGAGTCCCAGTTCGAATCCCAATCTGGGTGGAGTTTCCATTTTCTCCAAGTGTCTGCGTGGGTTTCCTCCGGGTTCTCCGGTTTCCTCCCACAGTCCAAAAACATGGCTCAAGGTCAAGTGAGTTCTTCAAATTGCCCCATATAGAGTGTGTTTGGGTGAGTGAGTGTGTGCCCAGCAATACATTGGCGCTCTGTCCTGGGTGTATCTGCCCAGCGCCCGAAACACTTTCCTCTGGATGGGATGGGCATATATACATATATATATATAATATTTGTGTGTGCATGTGCTTGTAGGTGTGTATGTGTGTATTTTGTAGTACAATCATAAGAATGACACTATATAAAATAATAGTCTACTCCTCATTTATGGGTTTAATCATAACTATTCTTATTCTTATTCAGTTTCCGTGCACAGAGCTTCTGAAAGCCTCCTGCTAAATACAATTTTCCAGATTATAATAAATTACTGCAAAAATGGACATTAGCTGAAACTGATGCCATTCTCAGATTGTTTAAGATCATAATGTCTGACAGAATCTACTACAGAAAGCCACCAACACAAACTTCACACTATGTGTTTGCGCTTAGTCAGCACAAAAAAATCACACCCACATATATTTACACTCAGACACAGTGAAGAGTCATATGCAATGTGAGCTTGTCTCAATTCCAATGTGTCTTTGTTAGAGGCCGAACAAAACCATTTCTGTGTTAAAGAGCAGAATGGTGTGCAAAAGAGATCAGTGAGACAGAGGAGGTGGAGATGCTCACTTTATTTTGCTCTCTGTCACAAACAAAGGCAACAAACAAATGTATTCCTGACATGATTCCCCCCTACTATGGCACCTTGGTTACCAATGAACCATTTGTCATTCTTGGGTGTTTTTCTTAGTTTCCTGCAGTGGACTTGAGATGTCTGCGTTCGCTGATTCCATTCATAGACCTGACGGACGTGTATTGATTCACATTCTGTTTGCTAATGTTGCTCCCTCAACAACAGCAGCAGTGATCAAGTGTGACCAGTTTTTGTTTTAAAAGAGCCCTATATTACACCGCGTGCAAGGCACGTCAGGATGCACATTGGTAACTTACACCACGCCAACAGTCTCTTTTCACGCCTAGCGCCTACGTGGTTTGGTTTAAATGCTTTGAAATATATCTATGCAGATTGGTGTGGTGATATCCAAATGAGGTAAGTTCATATAAATTTCTAGCATTTTGCATTTTACATTTCCATTTCCATTTGGTCTTTTAGCAGACACTTTTATTTAAAGCTGTGCCCAGCGATGGATTGGCGCCCTGTCCTCTGTGTATCTGTCCAGCGCCCGAAACGTTCTCCCCTGGATAGGCATGGGGAACCCCCTCGCGACCCTAATAGAGGATAAAGCGGAAGATAATGAATGAAGGCGGCACGGTGGCTTAGTGGTTAGTACGTTCGCCTCTCAGCGCTAGGGATTCCCGGTTCGAATCCCCATCTGGGTGGAGTTTCCATGTTCTCCCCGTGTCTGCGTGGGTTTCCTCCGGGTTCTCCGGTTTCCTCCCACAGTCCAAAAACATGGATCAAGTCAATTGAATTCTCAAAATTGATCCATATCGAGTGTGTCTGTGTGAGTGAGTGTGTGCCCAGCGATGGATTGGCGCCCTGTCCTGGGTCTATCTGCCCAGCGCCAGAGACATTCTTCCATGGGCAGGTGGAACCCCACCGCGACCCTAATAGAGGATAAAGTGGGAGATAATGAATGAATGAAAGTATCCCATCTTAATTGTTGGGGTCAGAGTACATGGTTGGCCATGATACAGCACCCATTGAGCAATAAGTATTAAGGCTCTTGCTCAAGGACCCACATTGGTAACTTCACTGGTGGTGGGATTTGAACCCACAACCTTCAGATTGTCAGTCCAACACCCTAACCACTAAGCTACCACATTGAGTTTTCAGTGACAGGAAACACAGGTGCATCTCTGACTGAAAAAAACCTGGACAGACGTCACAGTCAGATGTTCAATACTATCTTGGCAGTGACTTGCCAACATAGGTGCCTGCCCAATGCCACTAAATGCCAAATAGCCACAGAACGCTATTAAATAGCACTGCATTTGTACAGAGAATGCATTTATGCAGTCTACACTATACTGTGTATTCTTGTTGCTGTTCTGAAGGAAAATAAATACCTCAGCGCATTGAGTCCAGGTAGCTGTGCCAGTGAAACAGCAATTTGCCAAAGTCGGCGTGCACCTGGCTCTTAAAGGGAACAGCAGGTGACACAGTGAATGGTTTATTGCCTGTACCCAAAAAACACCCACGAATAATGAAGAGAACTGTTCCCTTAGGACACTTTTACTGTTCACAATTGTGATACTGACCTAAATCTAAAATTGCCTTAAACCTAAAACTGCCCTAAATCAAGCTGCACGGTGCGTGATTGACAGCTGGCTAAAGTTCCCAAAGTCTTCGAATTTTTCATGGCGTGGATGTGATCGGTTGCTCTGTTTGTGTCCTTCTCAGATTTTATTGTTCTAGTGAGCCTAATCGTGTTTAAAAGTGAACATCTGTCTGTTGTACTACACCCGGCTGGTTTTATTATGTCTGTAAGCTACAGAAAAGGTAAGCTAGGCGAAAAAGACAAAACATTTCCAATGTACGGCACAGCGTGCGCAGTGTCTGCATCGAAAGCACTTTCATACCACATAAAACCATTTGATCGACAGAAAACGCTGGGAGCAAAATTCGAAATATATTTTACAGACTGAAATGTAGACACCAGTTGGGATCTGACAGTAATATCAGTAAACAAAATTGATTTTCCCAGCAGTATGCTGCTTTTTCAGTTTTGTTCAGACTCCCATTTCAGTTCTGCTTCAAGGTGAGATTAAAAAATGGATTGCATACTAAGTGCATGTGTTTGAGTGCTCAGTACAATACAATAACTACTCTCGTTTTTGGTTTTCCCTCCACGCTTTAGTTAGAGTTCTGGAGCTTAGAATGCAAGTTCGACCAGAACGTATGTTTTATTTATTTCTTCAGACCATCTGGGTGCCACGATTAAGCCTGAGCATACACCACGGTCAGCAATAACAAGCCCAGCACACCTTTATCACCTATTTCATATTTCATATCTTATTTATCATGCGTTCTGTCTACTGTGAGGACGGAAACTTGGGAACATAACACACTGTTTATGAATCCACCGTTTTAAAGCAGTCATTGTGATTTAGTACATTTGCTGCAGTGTTGGAAGCCAGTCTTTGTTTTTGGCAGCATTTAAAAGCTTTGCTAGCACACTAGTTTAGAATGCTGTATGACTGCAAATAATGCTGCAGCAGAGAACACTGGAGATAAATACTGTGTCCCCAGCCTTGAGTTTCAAGGTTGGAGTTGGATTTGTAGAAAACAAGCTGGCATTATGCCTATCACTCGAACGAATCTGTGAACATCAATAATCTGCCTCTTTTTTGTTCTGTGCCTTTACACAGTTTCTCGGGTGATGTGGCACACATTAAATCATCTCAGTGTCACAACAGTCTGCGGTGGCTGCATTGGGCAAGCACATGTCAGCTGCACTATTTAAAAGCTCAAATCATTTCCAGAACTGCCGGGACAGGAGAGATTCTCATCTTAGGGACTTCAGTTTTTCCGATCAGGATTGGTCAAAACGTTTTTGGGCTTTTTTAGATCAGTAAATCAGTAGATCACCTGCTTGTATGAGGGATATGCTTATGCCTGTAACCTCACAGCGCTCCTTGCGATCAGCCACACAGAACCTGCTGGCTGTTCCTAGGACTCGACTTAAACAGAAAGGTGACTGTGCGTTCTCTGTTTATTCTCCAAGGTTATGGAACACGTTACCTCTCGCTATTCGTCAGGCATCTTCAGTTTCTCTCTTTAAAGCTCACCTGAAAACATACCTTTATAGGCAGGAATTTGAATAATTGAGCTGCTGTTTTTAGCCTATTCATTCATTCATTCATTCATTATCTCCCGCTTTATCCTCTATTAGGGTCGCGGTGGGGTTCCCCATGCCCATCCGGGGAGAACGTCTCGGGCGCTGGGCAGATACACCCAGGACAGGGCGTCAATCCATCGCTGGGCACACACTCACTCGCACAGACACACTCTATATGGGGCAATTTTGAGAATTCAATTGACTTGATCCATGTTTTTGGACTGTGGGAGGAAACCGGAGAACCCGGAGGAAACCCACGCAGACACGGGGAGAACATGGAAACTCCATCCAGATGGGGATTCGAACCTGGAATCCCTAGCGCTGAGAAGCGAATGTGCTAACCACTAAGCCACCGTGCCCAGCCTATTTTTTGTTTTATAGATATGCATATGTTTATGTATTTAATGTCATGGTTTGGTAAATCTGTTTGCTTTTATGTTCTTTTTTAAGTTTTTATGTTCTTTTTAAGTTTCTTATTAGTTGTTGGGCGGCACGGTGGCTTGGTGGTTAGCACGTTCACCTCTCAGCGCTAGGGATTCCCGGTTCGAATCCCCATCTGGGTGGAGATTCCATGTTCTCCCCGTGTCCACGTGGGTTTCCTCCGGGTTCTCTGGTTTCCTCCCACAGTCCAAGAACATGGATCAAGTCAATTGAGTTGTCCAAATTGCCCCATATAGAGTGTGTCTGTGTGTGTGAGTGTGTGCCCAGCGATGGATTGGCGCCCTGTCCTGGGTGTATCTGCCCAGCCCCCGAGACGTTCTCCCCTGGATGGGCATGGGGAACCCCACCGTGACCCTAATAGAGCATAAAGCGGAAGATAATGAATGAATGTTTGCTTTTATGTTCTTTTTTATGTTTTTATGTTCTTTTTAAGTTTCTTATTAGTTGTTGGGCGGCACGGTGGCTTAGTGGTTAGCACGTTCGCCTCTTAGCGCTAGGGATTCCCGGTTCGAATCCCCATCTGGGTGGAGTTTCTATGTTCTCCCCGTGTCCGCGTGGGTTTCCTCCGGGTTCTCTGGTTTCCTCCCACAGTCCAAAAACATGGATCAAGTCAATTGAGCTCTCCAAATTGCCCCATATAGTAGAGTGTGTATGTGTGCGTGTCTGTGTGAGTGAGTGTGTGCCCAGCGATAGATTGGCACACTGTCCTGGGTCTATCTGCCCTGTGCCCAAAACGTTCTTCCCTGGATGGGCATGGGGAACCTTCCCGCGACCCTAATAGAGGATAAAGCGGCAGATAATGGGTGGATTATTATTCTTTCATTCATTATCTCCCGCTTTGTCCTCTATTAGGGTCGCGGTGGGGTTCCCCATGCCCATCCAAGGGAGAACGTCTCGGGCGCTGGGCAGATAGACCCAGGACAGGGCGCCAATCCATCGCTGGGCACACACTCACTCACACACACACTCTATATGGGGCAATTTTTGAGAATTCAATTAACTTGATCCATGTTTTTGGACTGTGGGAGGAAACCGGAGAACCCGGAGGAAACCCACGCAGACACGGGGAGAACATGGAAACTCCACCCAGATGGGGATTCGAACCGGGAATCCCTAGAGCTGAGAGGCGAACATGCTAACCACTAAACCACCGTGCCGCCGGGTGGATTATTAGTTGTTTAAAAATGTAGAGCACTTTGGTCAACACAAGTTGTGTTTATAGTGCTCTATAAATAAAAGTTACATACTCACTTACTAGTAACAAATAGTCCCATGTTATAAAATCTGTCTTTATGTTTCAAGCTGTGCTTTTCTATTACACACCCTGCCAAAAGCTTAGATTTCAGTAGGTCCCCAAAAGCAACTATATCCTGCATGTAACTGCATTAACACATTATACAAAATCCATTACTCTAGCATGTTTATGAATATACAGCCTCAGCCTAACTGACAGCTACTATTCAAATAACCTTACTTTTAATAATCCAGTCCTTAATAATTGGCAAATTCTCTTTAAAAGATGTGACATTTAAAACTGTTTTGACTTATTAAGCCACTTACCCTTTTTGGGAGCATGTGCACCGTTTGATTTAGACAAAACTACATGTTATTATCTTTAATGGAAACAAATTTGGAGTGTGGGCATTTACACTGGCTGGTATGCTGGGTGGAGACACACTGTCAGACCCCCTCAGATACACTCTTAGAGCAGCCAATTCACCTTGAATCTCATAGGAGTAACCTGGAGATTTGAACCTGGATCCCCAGCACTGAGAGGCAAATTTGCTAACCACTAAGCCACCAAACCTGCCTCATCTTATCTCATTATCTTCCACTTAATCATCTACTAGGTGGTTCCCTATGCCCATCCAGGGGAGTACGTTTTGGGGCACAGGGCAGATACACCCAGTACAGGGTGCCAGTATATTGCTGTGGAACTGTAGGAGGAACCCGAAGAACATAGAAACTTCACCAAAATTGAGATTCGAACCATCTCATGTCTAAATGAGATGTTCTAATCCCCAGCACTGAGAGGCAAATTTGCTAACCACTAAGCCACCAAACCTGCCTCAATTAGAACATCTCATCTTATCTCATTATCTTCCACTTAATCATCTACTAGGTGGTTCCCTATGCCCATCCAGGGGAGTACGTTTTGGGTGCTGGGCAGATACACCCAGTACAGGGTGCCAGTATATTGCTGTGGAACTGTGGGAGGAACCCGAAGAACTTGGAGAAAACCCACTCGGACATGAGAGAACACAGAAACCTCACCAAAATTGAGATTCGAACCTGGATCCCCAGCGCTGAGAAGCAAACTTTCTAACCACTAAGCCACCAAACCTGCCTCATCTTATCTCATTATCTTCCACTTAATCATCTACTAGGTGGTTCCCTATGCCCATCCAGAGGAGTACGTTTTGGGTGCTGGGCAGTATATTGCTGTGGAACTGTGGGAGGAACCCGAAGAACTTGGAGGAAACCCACTCGGACATTAATGCATAGTCACTGCATTAATGTTATTATCTAGGTTTTACGTGTTTTCTACTATTTTATTACTTATACTGTCGTATTTGTTGTAAAGAATCTTTGAGGTCCCAGAATAGCGCTATATAAATAAAATAGATAATGAGCTAAAAACAAGAGAGTGATAAATGCAGATCTGGTCCAGGGCTCCGAGGCAGAATGGCCTAAATGAGGAAGCTCTGTGACGAGTGAGGTCCTAAACATGGATTAGGAGATTAGGCCACAGACCAGTCTATAAACCCTCATCTGAAAGCCAATACACCAAGAAGGTGCATTGTTGGGGACATCAACAGGGAGTGAAGCGAAGTGCACTTTTTGGCAGTAGTGCCTTCAGGTGTGCCAGCAGGAATGCTTTCAGGTGTACCTCCAGGAACGCCATCTGTTCAGCTTCAGGCTTATACAGACTATTTCACAAATGCTTTTTACCTCAAATTTACTCCAAAGTAATTAAATGTGCTTTCAGTGTCAACAGAAACACACGTGCTCTCAATGCAAAGTGTTTCACACATGCTATCAAGGCAGAGGAGTTCTCCAGTTTCCGCCCACAGTCCAACAACATGGATTCAAGGTCAATTTAATGCTCTAAATTGCTTCATATAGTGTGTGTCTGTGTGAGCGTGTGCCCAGTGATAGATTGGTGCCCTGTCCTGGGTGTATCTACCCGAAACCCGAAACGTTCTCCCCTGGATGGGCATGGGGAACCCCCCCACCCCCACGTGACCCTGAAAAAAGATTAAGTGGAAGATAATGAATAATGGAAAGACTGGACCATCACATGTGTATGAGCTTTGTGGACATTACATTAAAAAGACAGATTTGACAGATTTGAACTACCCCATCATGAAATCTCTCAGCATTAGGGATTCCCGGTTCGAATCCCAATCTGGGTGGAGTTTCCATGTTCTCCCCGTGTCCGCGTGCGTTTCCTCTGGGTTCTCCGGTTTCCTCCCACAGTCCAAAAACATGGATCAAGTCATTTGGATTCTTCAAATTGCCCCATATAGAGTGTGTCTGTGTGAGTGAGTGTGTGCCCAGCGATAGATTGCCGCCCTGTCCTGGGTGTATCTGCCCAGCGCCCGAAACGTTCTCCCCTGGATGGGCATGGGGAACCTCACCACGACCATAATAGAGGATAAAGCGTGGAGATAATGGATGGGTGACTAGAAAGATAGGCGTCCATACTCATTCGATGTCATTTTCCATCTTTAAACACTTATTAGTCCTCTGAATTTGAACAATTGGATCAGATTATTATGCTCTCTGTATCATTAGATCATCTTAGTACCTCATTGTATAAATATCGATGCCAATGTTCTGTGAAATGAAATCGAAATAGAAAATGCTAATGATTTCATCATCCAGGATTTCATGCAAGAGATTTAATGCCTTTTTGTATTATGTTTGGCAACATATCAATAGACAACAGCAATTATTGGTAATAAAATATCATTCAGTCACAGACAATATACAACTAACTGCAGTTTAGTCTTGGAATACTTTTTCATGTTGTTATACTATACTTCTGTAATATGTTCAAGCTTGTGGCTCAACGAACAGCCGGGTTATGAAACTGAAAGGCTTTATTTCGCCAGAGAATAATACAAATGAAACACGAATTACTGGACTTTAACAGCATTCGACAGTCCCAAGACATGGATGGCAGGGTTGCGTCTGCCGCAGTCTCCCTTGCCATCTCCCTGCTTCCATCCTCTTTTCACTGTCAAACAGCAGTAGAGATATTTAGCCAACTCAATCCCAGTCAAGTACTACCATTTACCTGATCTGCATCCCTGGGTCTGCCTCCCGTCCACAAAATCCACCCTTGCGCCACAATTACTTTATATCCATCCATTATCTTCCGCATTATTCTCTACTTGGGTTGCCCATGCCCATGGATGGGGTTCGTCATGCCCATCCAGGGGAGAACGTTTTGGGCACTGGGCACACCCAGAGACAGGGCGGCAAAATATTGCTGGGCACACACTCACTCACAAAGACAAAAACACACAAACGTACTCTATATGGGGCAATTTGGAGAATTCAATTGATCCATGTTTTTGGACTGTGGGAGGAAACCGGAGAACCCGGAGGAAACCCACGCAAACAAAGGAAGAACATGGAAACTCCACCCAGATGGGGACTCGAACCGGGAATCCCTAGCGCTGAGAGGCGAACGTGCTAAGCCAACCGCTTTATCCTCTATTAGGGTCGCGGTGGGGTTCCCCATGCCCATCCAGGGGAGAACGTCTCAGGCGCTGGGCAGATACACCCAGGACAGGGCGCCAATCCATCGCTGGGCACACACTCACTCACACGGACACACACTATATGGGGCAATTTGGAGAATTCAATTGACCTTCATCCATGTTTTTGGACTGTGGGAGTAAACCGGAGAACCCGGAGGAAACCCACGCAAACAAAGGGAGAACATGGAAACTCCACACAGATGGGGATTCAAACCAGGAATCCCTAGCGCTGAGAGGAGAACGTGCTAACCACTAAACCACAGTGCCGCCCCACAACCATATATATTCTTTAATTGTCTTGTGAATTTCCCCATTGTGGAACAAATAAAGGTCTATCTTATCTTATCTTCATAAAAAATGAGGAAAACCAAGTAGGCGGCACAGTGGCTTAGTGGTTAGCATGTTCTCCTCTCAGCACTAGGGATTCCCGGTTCAAATCCCCATCTGGGTGGAGTTTCCATGTTCTCCCTGTCTCTGCGTGGGTTTCCTCCGGGTTCTCCGGTTTCCTTCCACAGTCCAAAAACATGGATCAAGTCAATTGAATTCTCAAAATTGCCCCATATAGAGTGTGTCTGTGTGAGTAAGTGTGTGCCCAGTGATGGATTGGCGCCCTGTCCTGGGTCTATCTGCCCAGAGCCCGAGACGTTCTCCCCTGGATGGGCATGGGGAACCCCACCGCGACCCTAATAGAGGATAAAGCGGAAGATAATGAATGAATGAAAACCAAGTATTGCAAAAAATGTATGGACCATTATTCCAGCAAACGATTGTGTAGAAAATGAACACAAATAAGAAAAATGCCCGTCTGTCACTATTGACTCACCGTTGCTCAGGTTTGCACCGAATCGTCTGTAGAATAAAAGACGGAAAGGATTTTTTCGTGTACATGGTATTGTACTATACGAATGAAAATGATGTCGATTATGCCGTTTTAACTCTGTCCTTCTCTTACTTCTCCCTCTTTCTCTCTCTATTCACACTCACTCCCTCGCTCACTCCATGAATGGCACTATTTATGCATTCGGCATGTGGAGAAGAGGAGTATGATTTATGGCGCTGAGGCAGTTGAAGCGGGATATGTTAATGAGAGTGTTAGTGAAGGGCACTGAGGTAGGCTTTGTGCTCCGTTACCCCTCTGCTCTCCAGCACTAGATTGCCTACATGGCCTGCATTAACATGCATTCAGCTCAGCTCACCTACCTAACAGGGTGTTAAAGGGAATCCAGTGCAATAAAATCTTATCATCTGCCACCGCCAGTGTAGCATTACACCTTAAACTGTGTTTGCGCACTAAAATTTTGGTCCATTTAATAATAAAGTAAAATGAAGGGTGGCACGGTGGCTTAGTGGTTAGCACGTTCGCCTCTCAGGACTAGGGATACCCGGTTCGAATCCCCATCTGGGTGGAGTTTCCATGTTCTCCCCGTGTCTGTGTGGGTTTCCTCCGGGTTCTCCGGTTTCCTCCCACAGTCCAAAAACATGGATCAAGTCAATTGAGTTCTCCAAATTGCCCCATATAGAGTGTGTCTGTGTGAGTGAGTGTGTGCCCAGCGATGGATTGGCGCCCTGTCCTGGGTCTATCTGCCCGGCGCCCAAAACATTCTCCCCTGGATGGGCATGGGGAACCCCACCGCGACCCTACTAGAGGATAAAGCGGGAGATAATGAATGAATGAATGAATAAAATGAAGGGCGGCACGGTGGTTTAGTGGTTAGCACGTTTGCCTCTCAGCACTAGGGATTCCAGGTTCGAATCCCCATCTGGGTGGAGTTTCCATGTTCTCCTCGTGTCTGTGTGGGTTTCCTCCGGGTTCTCCGGTTTCCTCCCACAGTCCAAAAACATGGATCAAGTCAATTGAATTCTCCAAATTGCCCCATATAGAGTGTGTCTGTGTGAGTGAGTGTGTGCCCAGCGATAAATTGGCGCCCTGTCCTGGGTGTATCTGCCCAGTGCCTAAAACGTTCTCCCCTGGATGGGCATGGGGAACCCCACCGCGACCCTACTAGAGGATAAAGCGGGAGATAATGAATGAATGAATGAATAAAATGAAGGGCGGCACGGTGGTTTAGTGGTTAGCACGTTTGCCTCTCAGCACTAGGGATTCCAGGTTCGAATCCCCATCTGGGTGGAGTTTCCATGTTCTCCTCGTGTCTGTGTGGGTTTCCTCCGGGTTCTCCGGTTTCCTCCCACAGTCCAAAAACATGGATCAAGTCAATTGAATTCTCCAAATTGCCCCATATAGAGTGTGTCTGTGTGAGTGAGTGTGTGCCCAGCGATAAATTGGCGCCCTGTCCTGGGTGTATCTGCCCAGTGCCTAAAACGTTCTCCCCTGGATGGGCATGGGGAACCCCACCGCGACCCTAATAGAGGATAAAGCGGAAGATAATGAATGAATGAAAGTAAAATGAAACATTGCAAGGTGTAAAATGTATTTTAGTATGTTATTATATGCGATTAGGGCAGCACGTGGCTTAGTCTTTAGCATGTTCACCTCTGGATATCCCGGTTTCGAATCCCAATCTGGCTTGAGTTTCCATGTTCTCCCCGTGTCCGCGTGGGTTTCCTCCGGGTTCTCCGGTTTCCTCCCACAGTCCCAAAACATGGATTCAAGGTAAATTGAATGCTCTAAATTGCCCCATATAGAGAGTGTTTGCGTGAGTGAGTGTGCCCAGTGCTAGATTTTTCCCGTGGATTCGCTTGGGAAGCACCCCATCAAACCTAGTAGAGGATTAAGCGAAAGGTAATGAATGAATGAATGAATGAATAACAATCAGCATCAAAGTAGAAGTTAACAGCTTGAAGAAGAGAAAATATTTTGGAATATTATACGGTGTCCATGTGGTTTCCTCCGGGTTCTCCGGTTTCCTCCCACAGTCCAAAAACATGGATCCAGGTCAATTGAATTCTCCAAATTGTCCCATATAGAGTGTGTCTGTGTGAGTGAGTGTGTGCCCAGCGATGGATTGGCGCCCTGTCCTGGGTGTATCTGCCCAGCGCCCGAAACGTTCTCCTCTGGATGGGCATGGGGAACCCCCCCGCGACCCTAGTAGAGGATAAAGCGGAAGATGGATGGAACTTGTATGCCATTGTAATATATTAGCATTGCGTCCTGAGTGTGAGCAAACCAAACCTTAAATTTAATCATCAAACCCAATCACAGTCTGAGATCTGAAACTATAAAGGGATTACATGCACGTTAAAACTCATCCAAAAGCCTCAGGGATTGCAGCGAATACTTTCGTTGAACACTCCTACCTTTATTATCTGTAAAAGCTCTCTGAAACAGCGCTATTGTGCCAACAATAATTCCGCAATGGATCTAATCCTGTAATAAAAAGACTAAAGTGCCAGGTAGTATAATTGTACCATTATGGTATCAAAGTGCTGCTACATTGTGAATACACAATTTTCTCATATTCTCTCTTACGTATTAAAGAGGCTTGGCCGACTTGCTGGATAGATTTGTTCTCTACCACGTAGTGACATTTAGCATCTCAGGATGTACAAAGTTGCCGACGTACAGGACGAAGGTGCAAAAAGAGAATATCATCTGTGTTTTTGTGTCATATTTGCCCTTTAGATAAGCAGGAGAGAGCCTGGTGATGACTTTAGCACTTTTGCATGACAGCTTTGAATTGATTTTTTGTTGTTGTCTTGCATTATAAAATGCGAAACGAGGTCAATCTACTGAGAGTACTTCTGACACAGCATTATGTTGACTAATGCATTGTGCCACAGAGACTCCGTCCAACCATAGTTAAATCTTCGAAACGTGGTAAAACTGTCAGCATAGGACTGAGTGATCGATAGCGTCTGTTATTCCTGTGCTTCATTGAAAATGCAATAGGAAACATGGAGACACCATAGACTTAGCTTAAGAAGTAACGAGAAAATAATGAATGAAGTAATTAGTTTGAAACAATTGCTCATTCATTCATTATATTCTGCTTAATCCTCTACTAGGGTCGCGGTCGGGTCTCCCCATCCAGGGCGCCAATCTATCACTGGGCACACACTCACTCACACAGACACACTCTATATTTATCAATTTTGAGCTTTCAATTGACCTTGAATCCATGTTTTTGGGAGGGAACCCCCACGGACATGGGGAGAACATGGAAACTCCATTCAGACTGGGATTTAAACCTGGATCCACAGTGCTGAGAAGAGAATGTGCTAAGTCACTGTGCCTAGAAGATTAGCATGGCCCCTCTCTCCAGCACTCGAAACGTTCTTCTCTAGATGGGCAGGGGGTACCTCCCCTCTCTACGAGGCTGTAGAGGATTGAGGAAATTAATAAGATGGGATAATATGTATTAGTGGGCGGCACTGTGGTGGTGGATTAGTGGTTAGCACGTTCACCTCTCCGTGTCTGCGTGGGTTTCCTCCGGGTTCTCCGGTTTCCTCCAACAGTCCAAAAAAACATGGATGAAGTCAATTGAGTTCTCTAAATTGCCCCATGGGGAACACCCCCCCCAACCCTGGATAGTGTACAGATCGATATTAAGGGAAATTAAAACACTTGCGTGTCTGTGTAAGTGAGTGTGTCCAGCGATGGATTGGCGCCCTGTCCTGGGTGTATCTGCCCAGCGCCCGAGACCTTCTCCCCTGGATGGGCATGGGGAACCCCCCCCCCCCGCGACCCTAATAGAGGATAAAGCGGGAGATAATGAATGAATGAATGAATGAATGAATGAATGAAAACACTTGGTTGACTGTATAAGACCTAGAGATAGATTTAGCTTGGTTCTAGAATGGTTGTACATTATTCTGCTGTGCAGCAACACCTGCACAAATCTGACCTTCATATGAGATTCATTTAAAAAGACCTTTCCTGCATTCTCACTGAGGGATTTGATCTTTCCAGAAAAACATACTGTTCACAAAACACAACACACAATCATGATAAGGTCAAAATGATAATATTATATTTTATATAATATACCAATGATCATTTTTCAGAATATCTATCTGCACCATTTAAAACACAGCGGTAATAAACTCTACTAATGCTTCTGTCAGTGATAAATATATTTTGGAATTTGTGACATTCAAATTAATTGTTCCCTTCAGTGTGGTGGAACGGATTTCTTATTATATTATAAATGCCAGGTATAGTTTAATGAAATAGTTTGGTAATTGTGTGCATAGTTAAAGAACCTCCATGTCATTATGTCATGTCGTTTTTGGTACCAGCTTCTCACCTGTTATGTTGCTACCTTTTGTTGAATGTTTTTTTTTTTTAATTCTTCATGCATAAAATTGACACTATGATAGACACATCATATAATTTGTTCTGTCAGCACAGGCACTTGGTATGCAGTTTTGTTCATTTTGTGGTTTGGTGAGCAGAACATGGATCCATATAATTACTGCTTAGCAATGTTCCATGTAAAATTTGGTTACTTTACAAGGAAAGCATACAAAATCACAACCCCATTTTGTACATTACATCTGCAAAATGTAATTTCAACAATATTTCAAGTTTAATTGAGTTTGTCTTGCCATATCTTTATTATTTTGCTCTAGCCATGAAGCTCTCTGTTAGTTTAATGCCAATAATATGTGCATTGTTGTGAATAAATAATGGGAAAAAGTGTTATTACTTCACGAGTGCCATTACAAGCAAACAACTATAAAAAACATGTTTTTATTGAAACCAAAATCATTAATAAACTGGTCTTCCTTCATTTTTAAGATTTTATATTAAATTTGATTACTGAGTAACAGGATGCCCATCTAGGATGCCCATCTTAAAATAAGGCGGCACGATGGCTTAGTCGTTAGCACGTTCGCCTCTCAGCACTAGGGATTCCCGGTTCGAATCCCCATCTGGGTGGAGTTTCCATGTTCTCGCCGTGTTTGCGTGGGTTTCCTCCGGGTTCTCCGGTTTCCTCCCACAGTCCAAAAACATGGATCAAGTCAATTGAATTCTCAAAAATTGCCCCATATAGAGTGTGTCTGTGTGAGTGAGTGTGTGCCCAGTGATGGATTGGCGCCCTGTCCTGGGTCTATCTGCCCAGCGCCCGAGACTTTCTTCCCTGGATTGGCATGGGGAACCCCCCCGCGACCCTAATAGAGGATAAAGCGGGAGATAATGAATGAATGAATAACATTAAAATAATGTATTGATACAAATGTGTAGCAGTCAGAGATGTGTAACTATTTCCTCTCTCTTTGGTTTTTTATCACCTGCCTGGTATGGTAAAAGATGAGGGCATTACCCAACCGCATAGTCAGAAATCCAGAAAGACAAGAAATCGTCAATCCATTCATTCATTCATTCATCATCTTCCGCTTTCTGATTGCTTTTTTAAAGTGCTTACAAACTCACTATATAAAAAAACAAGGTTTGATTCATGAATGTGTTTATTCATTCATTCATTCATTCATCTTCCTCTTTATTCTCTATTAGGGTCGCGGGGGGGGGGGGGGTTCCCCATGCCCATCCAGGGGAGAACGTTTCGGGCGCTGGGCAGACACACCCAGGACAGGGCACCAATCTATCGCTGGGCACACACTCACACAGACACGCACACATACACACTCTATATGGGGTAATTTTGGAGAACTCAATTGACTTGATCCATGTTTTTGGACTGTGGGAGGAAACGGGAAAACCCGGAGGAAACCCACGCGGACACGGGGAGAACATGAAAACTCCACCCAGATGGGGATTCGAAGCGGGAATCCCTAGTGCTGAGAAGCGAACGTGCTAACCACTAAGCCACCGTGCTGCCCAAAACAAAATGAATTACCAGTAATTAGTTAATTAATTGGTCATTTTTCATGTGTTTTTTCACAGCTGTGCAAAGTTTCTTTTTACCAGACACACAGACAAACAGATGAAGCTAATATAGGGGTGGTAATCACAAGTCGCTCTTCTTTTGCGAAGTGCAAAACAAGGATACGCCATCCAGAAAATATTCGATGAAATTGGAACATATCTGGTTCCAGAGTTGGCTGCACCAACACCCAATCAAGGTCATCTGTCATTTCATAATGAAAGGGATTAGTATGCATGGTCAATACCTTTCCAAAACTGCGAGCCTCAGATGTTTCTCTGTAGCTTTGTTGTGTTTGCGGTTGTGAAAAACAGTCTTTGGCTCATCAATTGGTTTATTTTTAGTATAGGAACATGTTTTATTAGGTTTGTTGTTGATCCCTGACATCATCCAGCGCTATCATTAAACACCACAAACAGCCACAGAAACCTCTAGATGGGCTTTTAGTCAAATTTATATAATTGTTGGGCTTTATTACATGAATCATACAAGCTGATAAACCTGTGAGCAAAAGATACTTACTCTCAATTATGAGGCTGGCTGTAGAGCACTTAAATAATCTATAAGCAAATGATGCCACATCCTGCTTTATCTAAAATAAGAACATTAGTAGGACATATTGTTTCTAAGTGTAGGTTGCATTTGAAATTTACAAAAAGATGGATTACTATGAAATTACTGAATGAATTTAGCATATCTCGGTGGAGTTTCCATGTTCTTCCCGTGTCTGCGTGGGTTTCCTCCGGGTTCTCCGGTTTCCTCCCACAGTCCAAAAACATGGATCAAGTCAATTGAGTTCTCCAAATTGC
Organism: Corydoras sp. C115; assembly: GCA_019802505.1. Taxonomy (NCBI): domain Eukaryota; kingdom Metazoa; phylum Chordata; class Actinopteri; order Siluriformes; family Callichthyidae; genus Corydoras; species Corydoras sp. C115. Next base: position 6,374,478 of record JAFMOC010000021.1, on the reverse strand, counting down.
CCATATAGAGTGTGTATGCGTGCGTGTCTGTGTGAGTGAGTGTGTGCCCAGCGATGGATTGGCGCCCTGTCCTGGGTGTATCTGCCCAGCGCCCGAACGTTTCTCCCCTGGATGGGCAGGAGGAACAACCCCCCCCTAACCCTCATAGAGGATAAAGCAGAAAATAATGGATGGATGGAATATGTATTAGTTAGCAGAACTGTGCAGATCAATTTTAAGGGAAATGAAAACACTTGGTTGACTGTATAAGACCTAGAGATAGATTTGTGTATCTGCCCAGCGCCCGAGACGTTCTCCCCTGGATGGGCATGGGGAACCCCACTGCGACCCTAATATAGGATAAAGCAGAAGATAATGAATGAATTTAGCATATATGATGTTGTAATCAGAATATATAACTAGGTACGTTGCATATTAACTGTATCTTATCATTATTCATGAAAATTCAAAGTAAAATTGTGAAAATACAAATTATATCAAACTAGTAGTTTGCATACTAACACAGAACGATGCCGTGCCCTGTGTTCAATAGCATGACCTTTAATTCCATGTGAGCAGATTGAAAGTGCAACACAAATGTCATCACTTTTTAATTATTTGCCGACACTTGAAATTTAATTGCGTAGTCAATTAGAAATGCCTGCCAAAAATGTTTTATTAGGAACTTGCCCCTTCTAAGTGCATGTAGCTATAATGGAGCTGCTGCCAATGAGTAGTGAGTGTCATTACCACACAGACTTTCATCTATTAATACCGTGGATGTTAATTGTGTGGCTGTTAATTAAATCCTAATGTAATGTCTGAATTACGGATAAAGAACATTTACTTTGTGGAAGCCCACTTTTCACCATACGGAATGATTAACATTCATTAAAAGTTTTTTAAAGTAGTTTTAATAAATCAAGAAGGCACAAGAGGGCCTGAATTATTGTGAATAAATCACGGGAAGAAGGTGTTATTACGAGTTCAGTTACACACAATTTATAATAATGCGCAACGTCGCGGGCCTGATTGCTTTTTTAAAGTGCTTACAAACTCACTATATAAAAAAACAAGTCAACCAAGTGTTTTCATTCATTCATTCATTATCTTCCGCTTTATCCTCTATTAGGGTCGCGGTGGGGTTCCCCATGCCCATCCTGGGGAGAACGTCTCGGGCGCTGGGCAGATACACCCAGGACAGGGCGCCAATCTATTGCTGGGCACACACTCACACAAACACACTCTATATGGGGCAATTTGGAGAACTCAATTGACTTGATCCATGTTTTTGGACTGTGGGAGGAAACCGTGAACCCGGAGGAAACCCACGCGGACACAGGGAGAACATGGAAACTCCACCCAGATGGGAATTCGAACCGGGAATCCCTAGCGCTGAGAGGCGAACGTTCTAACCACTAAGCCACCGTGCTGCCATGCAATGTGTTTATTGAAAGCAAAATCATTAATAAACTGCTCTTAAGTGACGTAATCTAGTCTAGTGCCATTTAGTGGCCAAATTACTGGAAACAGTTTATAAAAAACATCGGGAAAATATGTATGTCACGCATTGATACGAATGTGAAGCCATCAGAGGTGTGCATTATTGTCATTAATGTCACGACTGGACAAACGATTCATTCATTCATTCATTCATTATCTCCCGCTTTATCCTCTATTCAGGTCGCGGTGTGATTCCCCATGCCCATCCAGGGGAGAACGTCTTAGGTGCTGGGCAGATAGACCCAGGACAGGGCGCCAATCCATCGCACACACTCACTCACTCAAGCACACTCTATATGGGGCAATTTGGAGAACTCAATTATTATCCATGGTCTGGACTGTGGGAGCGGAGAACCCGGAGGAAACCCACGCGGACACAGGGAGAACATGGAAACTCCCCATGGGGATTCGACTCGGGAATCCAGGGGAGAAACCATCTCAGGCCGCCTTACAAACGATTCATTCATAGATTCCCCCGCTTTACATTAGGGCGCGGTGGGGTTCCCCATGCCCATCCAGGGGAGAACATCTCGGGCGCTGGGCAGATAGACCCAGGACAGGGCACTCCACGCTGGGCACACACTCAAGCACACTCTATATGGGGCAATTTGGAGAAATCAATTAACTTGATCCATGCTTTTGGACTGTGGGAGGAAACCGGAAAACCCGAAGGAAACCCACGCGGACACGGGGAGAACATGGAAACTCCACCCAGATGGGGATTCGACTCGGGAATCCCTAGCGCTGAGAGGCGAACGTGTTAACCACTAAGCCACCGTGCCGCCCTACAAATGATTCAGCCAATCATATTTAAGAACAGAAAGTACCCGTTTTAAAATCATATTATTGTCAGGTTTTCCAGAGCAGCCTATTTTAGCTTGACACATCTGTTTCTGTTGTTAACCTCCATATCACTATAATCTTAGCCAGAACAGATTAAAACCCGTCGGAGGCTCTGATGTTCTCGCGTATTTAAATCCAAACAAAGGAGGCATAATTGCGTTCGGAGAAAGTGAGCTAACAAACTGCCACTTTGTGAAGAGTTACTAACCCCAGGAACATCTTATTTTTCAGCTTTTTGTGATTCAGTTCATTTTGTTCCTTCTTTCTTTTTTATCTCTTCGAGGCAAAAACTTTTCGTGAGTAAAGTCTTCAGCTTAAGGTTCCGTGTTGGTAATGTTGAGTACACCAAATGCCTTAATTAAGCCTAACCCTTTTTGTAATTACTCACTTCAGCTGCAGAGAGAATCAGCACACAGAGCGTCTCACACCGAGCTGGATGAGAGAATGACTTCTCCTTTCAGCGGCGGGAACAGTAGAAACAGCTGTGTATATTATGGGATGTTAGGAGAGTCGTTGAACACTCGAAGCTCCAGCACTATTTTTAAGCCTGAATTGCTAACCTGGACCATGTCAGAAGCCTATTGTGTCATTTTGTAGGCGGATTATTAGCGTGGGCTGCATGTGTGTTAGGTTCTCCTGTAATGAAATCCAACCTGTTTTTTAAGATGAAGTTGGAGTGCAGCTCAATAGAACCTTCTCAGCCCAATCTCAGGAATAAAAACGGGAAAGTCATTATATTGAATTGCTGCTTGGCCTCAGTATGCAGTCTGTCTGAAAAGCAGACTCTTTTAACAAATGTGAAATGAGGCCATGATACTGAGTTACAATCAAAAACTTCTCACTAAAAGAATTACACCAGACTCGACTTACCAGCCTCCATTTTTATGAAATAATGACATAAATTTAAAGCTACATTACATAGAACATCTGCTGAATTGCTGAATTTATCTAGTTAAAATAAATTGCTTATTAAAATCTCATTTGCTATCGACTGCTCTGGGTTGTGCATATTATATATACAGTATTCCTTTCATTCATTATCTCCCGCTTTATCCTCTATTAGGGTCGCGGTGGGGTTCCCCATGCCCATCCAGGGGAGAACGTCTTGGGTGCTGGGCAGATAGACCCAGGACAGGGCGCTAATCCATCACTGGGCACACACTCACTCACACAAACACACTCTATATGGGGCAATTTTGAGAATTCAATTGACTTGATCCATGTTTTTGGACTGTGGGAGGAAACCGGAGAACCCGGAGGAAACCCACGCAGACACGGGGAGAACATGGAAACTCCACCCAGATTGGGATTCGAACCGGGAATCCCTAGCGCTGAGAGGAGAACGTGCTAACCACTAAGCCACCGTGCCGCCTATATATAGTATATTAAACATTCATTCATTCATTCATTCATTATCTCCCGCTTTATCCTCTATTAGGGTCGCGGTGGGGTTCCCCATGCCCATCCAGGGGAGAACGTCTCGGGCGCTGGGCAGATAGACCCAGGACAGGGCGCCAATCCATCGCTGGGTACACACTCACTCACACAGACACACTCTATATGGGGCAATTTTGAGAATTCAGTTGACTTGATCCATGTTTTTGGACTGTGGGAGGAAACCGGAGAACCCGGAGGAAACCCACGCAGACACGGGGAGAACATGGAAACTCCACCCAGATTGGGATTCGAACCGCGAATCCCTAGCGCCGAGAGGGGAACGTGCTAACCACTAAGCCACCGTGCCGCCTATATACAGTATATTAAACATATTAATCATAAAGCATTAAGATTTTGTTCTTGAACACATTTGGTTTATATCAGTGATTCTCAATTATTTTCTGTTAAGCCCCCCTAGGAAGAAGAAAACATTTTGCGCCCCCCCCCCACACACACGCACACTCACCTCACCCCCCCCCACATGATTTATCCCCCCAAATTTATCAAAAAGGGGATAAATTATTTTTACACCTCCACTGTAGTATGTTATAAATACACCTCTTTTATAACAATGTATCCTTATTAACAATAAAGAAAAGAAAAAAGAAAAAAATATAGATCAACTTAGAACAAAGAATAATTTTATTAACTTTGTTTTTTAGTTTGTAACAGAAACGGATAAAATCCTTATTTAAACGAGAAACATTTTTGAACTGACTGGCATTTGATACTGAAAAATGAAATGAAATAAAATCAATAAATAATAATAAATTCAAATTCATCAGCAACATTCATTCAGGATCACAATTTATTAACTTTAACCTACAAAACAAAAATGAATACAACAATTTGTGCTGTTTGTTTTTTTTTTGTTTTTTTTTGAGGAGGTCAGAACTAATGTCTCCAACGCGTCTGTTTTGCAGCACAGCTTTTCTGAAGCAGTTTTAATAAAGCGGGATGATTGCTGGCTCTACGCGTCACGTTTACGATTTAAAAACTCAAGCGGTTATCAGCGTGATTGGGGTGTAATGTCTTTAAGTGACGCCTTCATTTATTTCACGCTGTCCACTGCCAACATTTTAAGACACAGAAGACACACCGGTCTTTCTTCGTCTCCCACCTCAGTTACAGTGAAGTTACAGTTACAGTGAAGCCACATTCGCTTCGTCATTTAGTTTTCGGTTGACTTTTGTTGCTCTCGTTATCTTCGTCTCTCTCCGCCATCTCTGTTAAATATTTCTCCATGTTGTGTCTTGAGGGTTCAATGCACTTAATATCACTTGCTCTGTGATATCTTGTGATGCGCCCCCCCATGCACTGCCCTGCCCCACTATTTGAGAAACACTGGTTTATATTGATTTACTTGTAAGGAACTGTAAGATTCCAAACAATGAAAACACAGTTATTTGATTTTTAAACCTGATCTTTCATCCATTGTCCATCACAGGACAGAAACACATCACAGGTCGCTGCATTCACTGCTATGCTGAAGTGACCTAAATCCAATTTCCTGCCCTAATTTGACTGTTTGATGGTTGGAAAGCCATGCCAACATCTTTGTGCCTGTGCAGTAGTAAAAGTAGCGAGCTTCTTGATGTATGCTTTGGTATGTAGGGATCATGTGGAAATCTGAGGTAGAACACTATTGACTTTATGTGTGGGATGTGGAATGTGCTCACGCCCTGAGGTAATTTATATTGATTTGATTTTGTATATTTAAATATACTTTTAAAAATATGAGTTGTCTCTTGTGTCTCTTGTCATTGTGTCTGTTTCCTGCATGCTCTGCAATGCAATGTGTTTTCTAACAAAGTCCATTTTTAAGTTCAGCAAAAGTTTTGGTTCACATGCTCTAATAAATAACTAGATCCGAGGTTTTAAACTGTGGTACGCGCAAAGTAGCACAATGTGGTACGGCAGATAATGCAATACTTTATATTCATTCATTCATTCATTCATTCATTCATTCATTCATTATCTCCCGCTTTATCCTCTATTAGGGTCGCGGTGAGGTTCCCCATGCCCATCCAGGGGAGAACATCTAGGGCGCTGGGCAGATACACCCAGGACAGGGCGCCAATCTATTGCTGGGCACACACTCACTCACACAAACACACTCTAAATGGGGCAATTTTTGGAGAAGTCAATTGACTTGATTCATGTTTTTGGACTGTGGGAGGAAACCGGAGAACCCGGAGGAAACCCACGCGGACACGGGGAGAACATGGAAACTCCACCCAGATGGGGATTCGAACCGGGAATCCCTAGCGCTGAGAGACGAACATGCTAACCACTAAGCCACCGTGCTGCCAATACATTATATTTTCCGATATATTTTATAAACTAAGGGCGGCACGGTGGCTTAGTGGTTAGCACGTTCGCCTCTCCACGTTATGGATTCCCGGTTCGAATCCCAATCTGGGTGGAGTTTCCATGTTCTCCCTGTGTCCGTGGGTTTCCTCCGGGTTCTCCGGTTTCCTCCCACAGTCCAAAAACACATGGATCAAGTCAATTGAATTCTCAAAATTGCCCCATATAGAGTGTGTCTGTGTGAGTAAGTGTGTGCCCAGCGATGGATTGGCGCCCTGTCCTGGGTCTATCTGCCCACCGCCCGAGACTCTCTTCCCTGGATGAGTATCCCCCCGCCACAACCCTGGTAGAGGATTGAGCAGAAGATAATGGATGGATGGATTTTTTACACTGAGGTCTGTAATTTGGCCACTTGATGGTGGAATTTCATTGGTAGAGAAACCAGAAACATGATCAGTGTTCACGTTTAAAAACCGGACTTGATTACATCGCAAAAGTCCATCTTATTGGCGTTTTTGTTTCCATTAATGCAATTATGAATCAAACTTTTTTTTTATTATAGTGTTTGTAACTGTTTTATAAAAGCAATAAGCCACTGAAGGTTGTGTATTCATTCTTTCATTATCTTCTGCTTAATCCTCTATAAGGGTCATGTGAGGGAGGGAAGGTTCCCCATGCCCATCCAGTGAAGAACGTTTCGGGCGCTGGACAGATACACCCAGGACAGGACGCCAATCTGTCCATGCTCACAAACAGACATACATACAAACTCACACACTATAAAGGGCAATTTAGAGCATTTATTCATTCATTCATTCATTCATTATCTTCCGCTTTATCCTATATTAGGGTCACGGTGGGGTTCCCCATGCCCATCCAGGGGAGAATGTTTCAGGCGCTGGGCAGATACACCCAGGATAGGGCGCCAATCTATCGCTGGGCACACATTCACACACACACACAAATACACTCTACATCGGGCTATTTGGAGAACTCAATTGATTTGATCCATGTTTTTGGACTGTGGGAGGAAACCGGAGAACCCGGAGGAAACCTCCGTGGACACGGGGAGAACATGGAAACTCCACCCAGATGGGGATTCGAACCGGGAATCCCTAGTGCTGAGAGGCGAACGTGCTAACCACTAAGCCACCGCGCCGCCCCTTAGAGCATTTAATTCACCTTAAATCCATGTTTTTGGACTGTGGGAGGAAACCGGGGAACCCAATGGAAACCCATGGGGAGAACATGGAAACTGCACCCAGATCTGGATCCCCAGGGCTGAGAGGCTCTGAGAGGAGAATAAATCATGGGAGGTGTAACTGTATTCCTCTTTTATTTTTATTTATTCACACTAATGCATGGTCTCTCATACCTTATTGCTTTAATATACAGTACACCTAATTAATGTTTGCCATGTTGTTTAATGATGAAAAACACAGGTGGTATTTTTTGGTGTGATAATGGCTGCTGCTTGGTCTGAAAAGTTTAAGAACCACTGAACTAGATTAATTAAATGCAATGGCTTCACTCTGTATCATAACTTTACCTTAAATCAGTGATTCTCAATTATTTTCTGTTAAGCCCCCCCTAGGAAGAAGAAAACATTTTGTGCCCCCCCCACACACACGCACACTCACCTCACCCCCCCCCCATAATTTATCCCCCCAAATTTATCAAAAATGGGATAAATTATTTTTACACCCCCACTGTAGTATGATTTGTCTATAAATTTGTTCTAAGTACACCTCTTTTATAACAATGTCTCCTTATTAACGATAAAGAAAACAAAAAAGAAAGAAATATAGATCAACTTAGAACAAAGAATAATTTGATTGACTTTGTTTTTTAGTTTGTAGAAACGAATGAAATCCTTATTTAAACTATTTGAACTGACTGGCATTTGATACTGAAAAATGAAATGATATAAAATCAATAAATTCATCAGCAACATTCATTCAGGAGCACAATTTATTAACACTTTAACCTACAAATCAAAAATGAATACAATAATTTGTGCTGTTTTTTTTTTTTTTTTTTTTTTGAGGAAGTCAGAACTAATGTCTCCAATGCGTCTGTTTTGCAGCACAGCTTTTCTGAAGCAGCTTTCATAAAGCGGGATGATTGCTGGCTCTACGCGTCACGTTTACGATTTAAAAACTCAAGCGGTTATCAGCGTGATTGGGGTGTAATGTCTTTAAGTGACGCCTTCATTTATTTCACGCTGTCCGCTGCCAACATTATAAGACATAGAAGACACATCGGTCTTTCTTCGTCTCCACCTCAGTTACAGTGAAGTTACAGTTACAGTGAAGTTACAGTTACAGTGAAGCCAGGCGCTACATTCGCTTCGACATTTAGTTTTCGGTTGACTTTTGTTGCTCTCATTATCTTCGTCTCTCTCCGCCTTTCTCTCCTCGTCTCTGTTAAATATTTCTCCATGTTGTATCTTGAGGGTTTGTTCAGTACACTTAATATCCCTTGCTTTGTGATTTCTTGTTATGCGCCCCCCCCATGCACCGCACTGTGCCCCCCCAGGGGGGCGCGCCCCACTATTTGAGAAGCACTGCCTTAAATATATGTAAAATAAGGTTACTATTATGTTCATAGTGGCCAAATAATATCGTAAATCTTTAATTATTTGGTGTTTTTATGTAGTACTGTATCATAATGTACACCAATGTTATTTACAGTTACAGGAAAGGAGGAAAAGACTATTCAGATTAAACTGGATATGCATACTAATGCCTAAATAAATAACCACTGGCTGAAAGCTTGCATCCCTTGTGCTGGTTCTGCTGTTCCGCCGCCCACTGCTATGTGCACTCATCACCTTTCTCATCCCTCTGGGACTTCAAGCAGCACCAGAGTGCTTGTCAGCCACTGCCCATTTATCACTTGCATGAAGCAGCAGTTGGGTCATCACTTTTAGCCTGGTAGTAATGGCATACTGTCTTCCAGGTCTGTGTGTTCACTAAAACAGAAAATGCCTTACAACCTTTGGATGCACAGATCAGACCAGATCATACTGTACTATTTACCATGTCTTACTATGGTGCTGAAAAACTTTGCATCTGCTCAGATAGTTGATGTTGATTATGTTTATTTATGACTTTATTACTTGCTGTAGGCTTTGTATTTTTTCTTAAGCGCAATTTTTATAGTACGATGTAACAAGGGGTGGATATCAACGAGGATCAGAGACAATGTGTATTTAAAATCATACTTTTTTGATACTTTATTTAATCTTTAGTTAATTAGTGCTGACTATGGTGTGCACATGTGGAGACTGTTTCCACTCTCACCGCTCACCTGACCTTTGCCAATGTGGGCGGGGTCTGTCTACTTGGCTCATGAGGTACAGTGGTTGCGCATGTTATTGCTCACTGGCCTCCCACCTGTTGCAGACAGACAGAAAATGCCTTACAACCTTTGGATGCACAGATCAGACCAGATCATACCGTACTATTTACCATGTCTTACTATGGTGCTGCAAAACTTTGCATCTGCTCAGATAGTTGATGTTGATTATGTTTATTTATGACTTTATTACTTGCTGTAGGCTTTGTATTTTTTCTTAAGCGCAATTTTTATAGTATGAGGTAACGAGGGGTGGATAACAACGAGGATCAGAGACAATGTGTATTTAAAATTAGGGGTGTATTCAACTAAAGATTTTCATAGTCGAATCTGATTCGTCAGATTTTCCCTATAGTCGACTGATAGTCGAATCAGTTAAAATTTCACCACAAGATGGCGCTATAAGCATAGTTTTTAAAAAACTATTTTTTTTTTATATTTTACTTGTTTTTCTAACAAAAGAAAACCTTTTTATTTGTTTTTCTTTTTTCTTTGAAATTAGGATGATTTTATTTGACAAAAGGCTATATATATATATATATATATATATATATATATATATATATATATATATATATATATATATATATATATAATGAAAACAAAGACATTTCATGTAAAAACTAATGCTTAGCAGCAGCTATGGGCACCCCCATGTGGTCAAAATGGTACATTCGACTATGAGGTTCATAGTCGACTACGGTTCTCCGAATCGAATCGTCGAATCAGCGAATATTGCAGCTCACCCCTATTTAAAATCATACTTTTTTGATATTTTAGTTAATTAGTGCTGACTATGGTGTGCACATGTGGAGACTGTTTCCACTCTCACTGCTCACCTGACCTTTGCCAATGTGGGCGGGGTCTGTCTACTTGGCTCATGAGGTACAGTGGTTGCGCATGTTATTGCTCACTGGCCTCCCACCTGTTGCAGACAGACGAGCAATGAGACTGTCGCTGCTCTTCTCTTCAAATGCGACAGCCTGCCATGGTCCAATGCACCTCCCTGGCATGTCGCCTCATTACGTGCATAACAGCTGGGCACCAGGACTGCAATCAGAGCTGCCTGCTATGGCAGCAGTAACGTCAAAGCTGGAATGATGTGACCTTAAATATTGTAGTTGCTGATTAAATTTTTAATATGTGGCTGAACCTGTGCCATCACATCCAAGAGGGCAGTGTGTGTGTGTGTGTGTGTGTGTGTGTGTGTGTGTGTTTTCATCAATGGCATTGCGTCATGTTACTATAATAATTACAGCTGTATTATTTATGAGGCATTCTCAGCGCTGAGATCCAGGTTCATATCCCAATCTTGGGGAAGTTTCCATGTTCTTGTGTCCGCATGGGATTTATACAGGTTCTCCAGTTTCAGAACCCCCCCCCCCGCGAACCTACTATAGGGCGGCACGGTGGCTTAGTGGTTAGCACGTTCGCCTCTCAGCACTAGGGATTCCCGGTTCGAATCCCCATTTGGGTGGAGTTTCCATGTTCTCCCCGTGTCCGCATGGGTTTCCTCCGGGTTCTCCGGTTTCCTCCCACAGTCCAAATACATGGATGAAGTCAACTGAGTTCTCCAAAATTGCCCCATGTAGAGTGTGTTTGTGTGCATCTCTGTGTGAGTGAGTGTGTGCTCAGTGATAGATTGGCGCCCTGTCCTGGGTCTATCTGCCCAGCGCCTGAAACGTTCTCCCCTGGATGGGCATGGGGAACCCCCCCCCCCCCTAATCTAAAATAGTGTGTGTGAGTGAGTCTGCCCAGCAATTGATTGGTGCCCTTTCTTTGGTGTATCTGCCCAGCACCTAAAATGCCCAAAGCTCCTCTGGGTAGGTATGAGGAACCCCCCACCCCCACGACCCTAGTATAGGATTAAGTGGAAGATGATGAGATGAGAAGCAGTGAGTTATGCTGTTTGATCTCAGCAGTGGGATTTGTATGTTCCCCACATGGCATAAAAAGGCCATCTAAGTTTGGACACGCTGCCCAGACCCGTCCATACAGGGCAAGCAAACCAACCAATTTTCTTGGGCCCCAAGCTGGAATGGGGTCCCCAGACAACAACCAGCTATAAACTGCGTGCAACGAGAAACTGTGTGAACTCAACTTTAAATTCTGTGATGGTCATTGCAGTAAAGTGCAACAACACTGTTATTGGAATCCACTTCTGAGAGGCCCCTCCCACTAATTGCTAAATTGATTGGAAATCTTGTAGTTTTTATAGGTTGTTTGTGCAGAATGCATGCTGATCTTTGCTTAGTATGTTTAATTTTAAATATTACTTTTGTTAACTTAAATAAGTGTGCGCAGCGATAGATTGGCGCCCTGTCCTGGGTGTATTTGCCCAGCGCCCGAAACTTTCTCCCATGGATGGGCATGGGGAACCCCCCCACGACCCTAATATAGGATAAAGCGGAAGATAATGGATGGATGGATGGAAGGTTGTGGAGCATTTTGCTTGGGATCCCCAAACTATCCCTTGAAACTGCCTTGATACTGCCTGAATCAAACTCAGAACAAAAACAGAACCCAGATTAGATAGGGGAAGTTAAGAGCTCCTGACATCGTCCAGGAAACAATGAATAGCTAGTGCAAAAACAACAGAGAAATCGATCCGAAAACAATCCAAACGAGTTTGGAACATGTGAAAGCTACAGAGCTCTATCTGCACACAGAGAAGCTACGAAAAAAGCCAGAAAGGAGGAGGGTTAGCATGGCCTGCATGGAAAACTTCCACTGTAGAGCACCATAAGTGAAGACTAGAGACAGGAAATATCGAAATTTCAAAAAGGCTTCATTACCCATAACTCTGACGTATGCTTTCCAGCACTGGCTTTAATAATCATTAATATAAAATTCCTATCACGTCTCGCTTTCTTCTCTGCAGCTCGCTCTTCTTTTATCTCCCCACTTACTGTCAAATAAAAAGAACAGATAATTTGCTAATCAGACAATGTGGGGGTGCAGCCTTTACCTGAACTGCATTCCTGACCTCGGATTCACAGCTGAAGCATGACCTTGCCCTATGCCACATCCAGCAACCCAACAAAATTAACCTTGCTGGAGTGGAGAACAAAGCAGGCTTAAATCTGAAAATGGACCCAGTCCAGAACAAGAACCAATAATCAGCTGATATTACTTATCAGAATGAAAACAGAAAACAGGAACTGACAGTTCTGCTATACAGTCTAGAAGTGTAGGCAGCAGTTAAATAAAAAAAGGTCAAGAGAAAAGGCCATTCTGAAGTTCTCTGGAGCTCACATGTGCTTGCAGTTCTTACAGATGGTAGAATATAAAGTACAAAAAGAGTCAATAATAAATTTGAAGCAGTGATTTGAGCTTTGCTTAAAGACCCAACAGAGCTGTGCTTTGATCTTTTAATAAGACACAAAGTCCTAAACCGTTAATGCCCTCATGTTTAGTACATTCCAGTTTTGTGAATGTTGAACTGAAATTTAATAGTAACTTTAATAATGCAAATCTGTTATATAAAGAGGCTACACATGCTTTTTATAATTTTTTTTGCCTGACTATGTTAAAAGTAGGGGTGTATTCAACTAAGGATTTTCATAGTCGAATCTGATTCGTCAGATTTTCCCTATAGTCGACTGATAGTCGAATCAGTTAAAATTTCACCACAAGATGGCGCTATAAGGGTGGTTTTTTAAAAAAAAATATATATATTTTGTTATATATTTTATATTGTTAAAGCGCACACATCATTTAAAAAAAATATTAACAGAAATTAGGATGATTTTATTTGACAAAAGGCTATATATATAACAAAAACAAAGACATTTCATGTAAAAACTAATGCTTAGCAGCAGCCATGGGCACCCCCATGTGGTCAAAATGGTACATTCGACTATGAGGTTCATAGTCGACTACGGTTCTCCGAATCGAATCGTTGAATCAACGAATATTGCAGCTCACCCCTAGTAGGGACACCAACGGAAAGGGGGAACAAACGAAAACGAATGTACCGAAACAAAGACGTGCACGGGGGAGAGGGAATTCGGAAACTAAGTAAGAAAAACACCCGGTCACGTGCACAAAATCAACCAATCACCCAACGGAGTCCATGAGTAAATTAAATGAGGGACAATAAATATATATATATATATATATATATATATATATATATATATATATATATATATATATATATATATATATATATATATTCTTACTTTTATTTTATATACATATATTTATATATTATATTTATAGTTGTAGTTGTATATTCTATATTATATATATTATATATATATTCTATTATATTTCACATATGTATATACTGTATTTTTATGTTATTTTCTTCTTTAAAATTTAAATTTAAATTATAACTTTAAAATAACAGGGTAATCGGGGTCCATGACCCATAATTTCGTTCTTGTCTCATGTACCACATGTGATATTAATGATAATAAAATTTTCTTGAATCTTGAATCTTAACTTCAGACTGTGGTAGCACAGTAAACTGTTGTAAATAGACTGTTTTCTGTGGTTTTAAGAAATAGGTTAGTATTTTTTTCCATACCGGAAGTGTTTTAGCTGTTTTGTTGTGAATCTGATCTACAAGTCAAACCATGCTTGTTTGTATCTTTTCCATTTATATTGTTATTAAGGATAAAATTAAACACTGATCTAGGTTCATAAAGCAAAGAACTACCACAAATTAAACCACATCTTCTTTGTCTTTTTAATCTTTTTATTGCTTTATTTAATTAGCATATGAGTTTTCGATGTGGTATTTTCTAAGAAGGTAATAAAGTAAAAAATGTTATTTATACGTGCCAAAAATCTGTGTATAAATATTTAATTTGTACCTCAAACGTTAAGCAGCAATTTCGGTGAGAATCATAAATAATAAAATATTTGTCCAGTGCTGTAAACATATTTGGAAAGATTTAGGACTGTAGAAGTGAAACCTACGAACATGGCTTGGGACAATTTAATGGGGAGCTTTTATAGTTTCATGTCAGCAAACCTTCAGTTATTAAATGAAAAAATTAAATTCTTAGCCATTACATACAGCTGTGACATTGTTTTAAAATTCTAACCTTCCAGGATTGAAAAGTTACAAAGACTTGATTCCGTTTTCACCCTTTGTACGTTTTTAAGCGACTGCATAACTAAGCATTTATCTATACCCTTCATACTCCGGAAACATTCTTCCCTTTTAGACTGTAATGGATGAGCAGTGAATTTTAAAAGATGCTCGCGATCCATTTATAAAGACATTTAAAAGGCTGCAAAATTGAGATTGCCCTGTTTCTGAGTGCTTTTAAAGTTATGTTAATGTATGCGAGAGCATTTTGGTGGTACGCTGCTGCTTTTTAGGGGCTTGGTTTATTCCCAGGTGAGCTGAGGTTGAAAAACGCTTTTAAAAGCAGGAATCTGCAGGCCTTCCTCAAGCCTCTCTTATTGATTTATAGCCTCAGTTAAGCTATATAATACCCGAAACAGCTTTTTGAAAACTGATCAAGAATCTGTTGCTAAGCCTTAATCTGAGACAGAGAAAGTTTCACTAATCCTGACCTTTGTTTTACACATTAGTAATATCACATTACAATACACTATTTTAACATAACTTTTTATGCTGTTGCACTCGGCTAACAAAGTTTAATGAGAGGGTTTGAACAGTGACAGCACACACGTCAAAACTATACATTCATCCATCCATCCATTATCTTCCGCTTTATCCTCTATTAGGGTCGCGGGGGGGGGTTCCCCATGCCCATCCAGGGGAGAAGGTTTCGGGCGTTGGGCAGATACACCCAGGACAGGGCGCCAATCCATCGCTGGGCACACACTCACTCACACAGACATGCACACATACACACTCATTATGGGGCAATTTGGAGAACACAATTGACCTTGATCCATGTTTTTGGACTGTGGGAGGAAACCGAAGAACCCGGAGGAAACCCATGTGGACACGGGGAGAACATGGAAACTCCACCCAGATGGGGATTCGAACCGGGAATCCCTAGCGCTGAGAGGCAAACGTGCCAACCACTAAGCCACCGTGCCGCCCTGCTATACATTCATTCATTCATTCATTTTCTTCTGCTTAATCCTCTACTGGGGTTGTGGGGGGTTCTCCATGCCCATCCAGGGGAGAACATGTGGGGATCTGGGCAGACAGGGTGTCACATCACTGGGCACACTCACTCACACAGACACACACACAGTCACACTCTATTTGGGGCAATTTAGAGCATTTTAGAGCAATATACCTCCCCATGCCCACATACATGATATAGAGGAGAATTTAAACAGGAGAAATTTAGAGCAACCAATTTACATTGAGTCCATGTTTTTGGACTGTGGGAGGAAACCGGAGAACCCGAATCCGAACTGTTTTATAAAAGGAATAAACACTTGAGAACACTTGTGCGTTATTGTGAATAAATTGGAATTTAATAACACCTCTTTCTCGCAATTTGCTCATAATAATGCACACCCTCTCGTACATTATTGTTTTAGTATATCATGAATAGGGGGCGGCACGGTGGCTTAGTGGTTAGCACGTTCGCCTCTTAGCGCTAGGGATTCACGGCTCAAATCCCCATCTGGATGGAGTTTCCATGTTCTCCCCGTGTCCGCGTGGGTTTCCTCCGGGTTCTTCGGTTTCCTCCCACAGTTCAAAAACATGGATCAAGTCAATTGAGTTCTCCAAATTGCCCCATATAGAGTGTGTATGAGTGAGTGAATGTGTGCCCAGCGATGGATTGGCGCCCTGTCCTGGGTCTATCTGCCCAGCGCCCGAGACGTTCTCCCCTGGATGGGCATGGGGAACCACCCCGCGAGCCTAATAGAGGATAAAGCGGATGATAATGAATGAATATATCATGAATATAAAGTGGTCAGATGCGTGTATTATTGTCAATAATGTCACGGTTGGCCAAAAGGCTCAGCCAATCAGATTTAAGGACCGGAACTACACTTTTTATAATTAAAGACCATTAAAACAGTGCACATGCTTTTAGAAGTGCATGCTATTATAATGCCTGCTTTAACAGCTTCCTCTAATTGCACATTAGCCACACGCAAAGCCCTAATGTGGTGAAATAAACTTCTCCAGACCTCAGGATGCAACATGCATTAAATATGAGTCGGCTATACTAGTATCATGACTTCAGTTGATTATCATTGCACACGCGGTTGTTCAAGATGTTTGATCAGTGAATTCCATATTAAAAAACTGACAACATACCAGATAACCCGCTGAAGGTTATTGTAAAACACCTTGCAGCATGCCAACTACACCATCCCCCGATGTTAATAAGCATATTTCTGATAGCGCCTTGAAAGGTTCGTTTGTCTGTGGCTTTGTGCAGTAAGACAGTGAAGTGCTTACTGTCTGATTTCCCGAATCTGCGTGCTCTGGCAGCATGTATTCTCAGAGTGCAGATTGTTTATGGTACATCGGTTTCTCTTATGTTTATCTCCAGAAAACGCCTGTGAACGATACATTAGATGTGCTGCTGACTTGAAAGAGAAACTCGAGAAACAGTTTGTGAATTCAATTTATTCTGGATACTCATCAAGCTCAACTCGCACCGTGCTGTGGGATTCTCCCCACAGGCTGAGCCTTCAAAGGCCTGTCTGCTGAAATGAATTCCTCCGCCTTGACACGACTCTGCTCCCACTGGTTTCGACAGAAACCTGTTAATCCTTCAACTGCGATGCTTATTTCCATCTGCAGACCAAATGCAGCTAATTTGGACGTTTACGCTACTGGGTCAAAAATAGCTGGAAAGCCTCGCCCTCACAGCTGTATCTGATTGTTGAATTTGTCAGTTTGCTTAAATGAAACGTTGCGCTTCGCTTTTATGTGGCTATTATAAGGTTTTCCAAAGGATTTTGGAGTGTGTTTGTCATTTTTGAATTCCGACTGATTCCAAAAGACGAGCCTTTTACCAATGTTCCAATTTATTGTGGACGGCAGGGTGGCGTGGTGTTTAGCACGTCTGCCTCTCAGCGCTGGGGAGTTAGGTTCGAATCACGATCTGGGTAAAGTTTCCACATTCTCCCTGTGTTCATGTGGGTTTTCTTCAGGTTCTTTGGTTTCCTCCACAGTCCAATTGGCTGCTTGAAATTGCCCTACCTTAATTACCCCTATAATGTATGTGTATCTGTGTGAGTGAGTGTATGCTCAGCGATAGATTGGTGCCCTATATGTCTCTGCCTAGTGCCCGTAACGTTCTTCCATGGATGGACATGGGAAACCACTCCATGACCCTAGTCCAGTGATTCTTAATTATTTTCTGTTAAGCCCCCCCCCAGGCAGAAGAAAACTTTTTGTGCCTCCCGCACACTCACCCCCCCCCCCAGTACATGACAAAATGGGGTGAAAAAGTATTTTACACGCCCACTGTAGTATCATTTGTCTATAAATTTGTTAGAAGTACCCCTCTTTTATAACAATGTATCCTTATTAACAATAAAGAAAACAAACAAACAAAAAAGGAAATATAGATCAACTTAGAAAAAAGAATAATTTTATGAACTTCGTTTTTTAGTTTGTAACAGAAACAAATAAAATCCTTTTTTAAACTAGAAACATTTTTGAACTGACTGGCATTTGATACTGAAAAATAACATGATATAAAATCAACAAATAATAATAAATTCAAATTCACCAGCAACATTCATTCAGGAGCACAATTTATTTACACTTTAACCTTTTATTCATTCATTATCTTCCGCTTTATCCTCTATTAGGGTCGCGGTGGGGTTCCCCATGCCCATCCAGGGGAGAACGTCTCGGGCGCTGGGCAGATACACCCAGGACAGGGCGCCAATCCATCGCTGGGTACACACTCACTCACTCAAACACATTCTATATGGGGCAATTTTAGAGAACTCAATTAACTTGATCCATGTTGGACTGTGGGAGGAAACCGGAGGACCCGGAGGAAACCCACGCGGACACGGGGAGAACATGGAAACTCCACCCAGATGGGGATTCAAACCGGGAATCCCTAGCGCTGAGAGGCGAACGTGCTAACCACTAAGCCACCGTGCCGCCCCCGCCCACACTAACCTACAAAACAAAAATGAATACAATTTGTGCTGTTTTTTTTTTTTTTTTGAGGAAGTCAGAACTAATGTCTCCAACGCGCCCATTTTGCAGCACAGCTTTTCTGAAGTAGCTTTCATAAAGCGGGATGATTGCTGGCTCTACGCGTCACGTTTACGATTAAAAAACTCAAGCGGTTATCAGCGTGATTGGGGTGTAATGTCTTTAAGTGACGCCTTCATCTATTTGGCTTCACGCTGTCCGCTACCAACATTTAAAGACACAGAAAACACCGTTTTTTCTTCGTCTCCCACCTTCGTTACAGTGAAGCCAATCGCTACATACACTAAGACATATTTCTTCGTTTTAGCTTTCGGTTGACTTTTGTTGGTCTCATTATCATCTCTCTTCGCCTTCTCTGTTAAATATTTTTCCATGTTGTCTCTTGAGGGTTTGTTCAGTACACTTAATATCACTTGCTCTGTGATTTCTTGTTATGCGCCCCCCCAGGCACCCCACTATTTGAGAAGCACTGCCCTAGTCCCTAGTATAGGATCAAGTGAAAGATAATTTATATGAGAACTGGAAACCAATAAAGGACCTTCCCTTTAACCCTATCAAACTATTGCTTTTAAACAGGAGTACCACCTTACTGACGCTGTATATTACGTATTCCATTGTTGTTTCAAAGTTAGAATCATATTATAGGCTAAAATATGCTGCCTTCATATCCAGGGCATAAACATTGACCTTCATTGGAACCAATAAGAAAATCAATCGCCGTTAAATGTCAGTTCTTCAGTGTTTCTAATTTTGTCTTTACCCTGCACACAAGCACCGGTAGCTGAATGTGTAGATTTATTTTTTTTTTGTATTCTTCACTCACTCACATGTGAAGCAAAATAAACCTGTCACATTATTTATTGATCTACAGATGATGGGTGCAATCTGCTGTTTTATGCTTCTGGAGATCTAAGATGAGAACCGAATATGGCCTCATATAGTATGTGTTTGTGTGAGTGCCTGTGTGAGTGTGTGTGCCCAGCGATAGCTTGGCGCCCTGTCCTGGCACGTGAAATGTTCTCCCCTGGATAGGCATGGGGAACCCCCCGCAAACCTTGTAGAGGATTAAGCAGAAGATAATGAATGAATATGGAATTTGAAAATGAAAAGTGTCCAAATGTTCTGGAGTTTGGTTTTGATTTTGATAGATAAAATGAATCTGTAATATCCATCCATCCATCCATTATCGTCCGCTTCATCCTCTATTACGGGTCACGGAGGGGTTCCCCATGCCCATCCAGGGAAGAACATCTCAGGCGCTGGGCTGACACACCCAGGACAGGTCGCCAATCAATCGCTGGGCACACTCACTCACACAAACACACTCTATATGGGGCAATTTGGAGAACTCAATTGACTTGATCCATGTTTTTGGACTGTGGGAGGAAACCGGCGAACCCGGAGGAAACCCATGTGGACACGGGGAGAACATGGAAACTCCACCCAGATTGGGATTCGAACCAGGAATCCCCAACGCTGAGAGGAGAACGTGCTAACCACTAAGCCACCGTGCCGCCCGAATCAATAATATAAATAATATAAAAAAAGATTTCAGTTTATGTAATTAATGTTTGGCAACTATGTTCTTGGCCTGTGTAGGGCATTTGAGTCGTAAACATGTTGGTTTAAATCTGTTCGTCTCTCTGTTTTCCTTTTTTATATGTTATATCCCCAGAGTATACCTCAGTGACTATTATACTGTTCAGCAGGGTATACAGGTGTACTGATTGTGCATGCTGTACAGTCCGTGTACTGACAGCAGTGACCTTCAAAACAGCTGTGTGGTCTATAAGAGCTGTAATTTTTTCCCCTCAGTGATAAAATACTTATAGAAGGACATTTATAGAAACTAATTATTAATTTTGAGTTACATTAAAGAAAATTTGTTTTCTGGCAGGGGCGGCACGGTGGCTTAGTGGTTAGCACGTTCGCCTCTCAGCGCTAGGATTCCCGGTTCGAATCCCCATCTGGGTGGAGTTTCCATGTTCTCCCCGTGTCTGCGTGGGTTTCCTCCGGGTTCTCCTGTTTCCTTCCACTAGGGCTGTATTCATCTAAAGATTTTCATAGTTGAATCTGATTCGTCAGATTTTCCCTATAGTCGACTGATAGTCAAATCAGTTAAAATTTCACCACAAGATGGCGCTAAGGGCGTAGTTTTTAAAAAAAAAAATTTTTTTCATATTTTACTTGTTTTTCTAACAAAAGAAAACCTTTTTTTTGTTTTTCTTTTTTTTTTCTAGAAATTAGGATGATTTTATTTGACAAAAGGCTATATATATATAACGAAAACAAAGAAATTTCATGTAAAAACTAATGCTTAGCAGCAGCCATGGGCGCCCCCATGTGCTCAAAATGGTACATTCGACTATGAGGTTTATAGTCGACTACGGTTCTCCGAATCGAATCGTCGAATCAGCGAATATTGCAGCTCACCCCTACCTTCCACAGTCCAAAAACATGGATCAAGTCAATTGAATTCTCCAAATTGCCCCATATAGAGTGTGTCTGTGTGAGTGAGTGTGTGCCCAGCGAATGGATTGGCGCCCTGTCCTGGGTCTATCTGCCCAGCGCCCGAAACGTTCTCCCCTGGATGGGCATGGGGAACCCACCGCGACCCTAATAGAGGATAAAGCGGGAGATAATGAATGAATGAATGTTTTCTAGCAGGACAGCACAGGTGGCTTAGTGGTTAGGCTTAGTGGCCTCACAGAGCTGGGGATTCCAGATTCGAATCCCAATCTGGATGGAGTCTCTATGTTCTCCCCGTGTCCGTGTGGGTTTCTTAACACATTCCAAAAACATTCCAAAAACAAGGTAAACTGAATGCTCTAAATTGCCCCATATAGAGTGTGTTTGTGTGAGTGAGTGTGTGCCCAGCGATGGATTGACGCCCTGTCCTGGGTGTGTTTTCCCAGCGCCCAAAACATTCTTCCCTGGATGGACATGGGGAACCCCTCCGCGAACCTAGTAATAATGGATGAATATATGTTTTATAGCAGAATTAACACAATGATTTGTGAGTTGAATATGTAATGAATTTGTAATTCTTTGTTGTTGTTACTTGACACTGCATGCTGGTAAATGTGGGCTCTGCTGTACCCAACAACGCGAGCCAAAAAACAACGGGAGCTTTAAGTCTCCCTTATGTGTGTTTGTCTATATTTCTGAGCTGATATTACTGACTTTAACTGTCTCTCAGTTAGTGGGTTCGGTTAAAAGAAATACTTGTGTCAATGTGTCATTCATTCATTCATTCATTATCTCCCGCTTTATCCTCTTTAGGGTCGTGGTGGGGTTCCCCATGCCCATCCAGGGGAGAACATTTCGGGCGCTGGGCAGATACACCCAGGACAGGGCGCCAATCATTCGCTGGGCACACACTCACTCACACACACACACACTCTATATGGGGCAATTTTGAGAATTCAATTAACTTCATCCATGTTTTTGGACTCATTCATTCATTATCTCCCGCTTTATCCTCTATTAGGGTCGCGGTGGGGTTCCCCATGCCCATCCAGGGGAGAACGTTTCGGGCGCTGGGCAGATACACCCAGGACAGGGCGCCAATCCATCGCTGGGCACACACTCACTCACACAGACACACTCTATATGGGGCAATTTTGAGAATTCAATTAACTTGATCCATGTTTTTGGACTGTGGGATGAAACCGGAGAACCCGGAGGAAACCCACGCAGACACGAGGAGAACATGGAAACTCCACCCAGATGGGGATTCAAACCAGGAATCCCTAGCGCTGAGAGGTGAACGTGCTAACCACTAAGCCACCGTGCCGCCCTCAATGTGTTATGTCCATGAATAAAATAAAAAAGGCAATCGACTACGGCAGAGGGGAGTAAAAAAAAAACTATATGCATTGTGAGTCAAGCCTTTTCTTTTGTTTGCAAGTGAAAGGTTGTTAAATCGTTTTAACTGCCTCCAGAGTGTAGAAAGGATGAACTTGTAGTCAATTTTCAGTCAATTACAGTGGTTATTACAGTGATGTTTACCTATTTCAAATAAAATGTAATGTTAGAAATATGATATAGGGATGGAACAGTGGTGTAGTGCTTGCACATGCACCTCTCAGCGCTGGCGAGCCAGGTTTAAATCCTGGGTGGAGTTTCCATGTTCTCCTCATATCTGCATGGGTTTCCATCCACAGTCTAAAAACATGGATTCAAGGTAATTTAGCTGCTTTGAATTGCCCCCATAGTGTTTGTGTGTGTGTCTGTGTGATGGATTGGAACCCCCTGCACCTCCACTATCCTAGTCCCTAGTATAAGATTACAAGAAAAAATATAATATATAATGATATTTTTTTACACTGGCCCTAAAATAGATAGCGAGAACGCAGTGGGGGAGAAAGCTAAAAATATACACGATCCAGTATCTACTTAAAAGTATGAGAACTTTTGTTTTTATTGTCTGATGGAACTCTCTTGTGCAGCAGTAATAGCTAACTAAACATTTTTGGTAACATTAGACATGAACCACTTACTTTAGTTCTCTACTCAGAACTTTGAATTGGCCGTTTTCATGCAATAACTTTTTGTAACCATATTCATTAAAACATTGTGTGTGTTTAGTCTTGTTGTCTTGCTGCGTGACCCAGTTTCTCTTGAGAGAGAGATGTCATAATACTGTTCTGTGGTAAACCAGTCTGGCTGAGTTCTAGCAAAACATGCCAACATGGTTCATAAAGAGAAAAGTTGTTTTTTGCTGGAATACAGTTGTTTTTTGATATACACAGCACATTTCTATAGTTATAATGACTTTGTAGAAGCATTCAGATTTGCTTATCTTAAGCCAACTGCAACAGCGATGTTAGTTTTGCTGTGTGTTATATTTTCCTTTGCATCTATGCAATGCAATGCTTTGTCAAGGATAAGCAGTACTAATAATTGATGTGATGTAGACATTCTGCTACTTAGAAATTACCCTGGGATCATTTTGTGATCCCACAGCGAGAAGGGTCAGGCCAGGGTCTGCTTTAGGTTTACGTTTTGCTCAGATCTGCATATGATTTCCTTCCTCAGTCGAAAAACAAGTATGGAAATTCATTTCAGATCTAAAATTTTCCCAAAGTATGAATGTATGTGAATTTTGTTTTTGCTGTGTAATGAACTGGTCAAGGGTGGCACGGTGGCTTAGTGGTTAGCACGTTCTCCTCTCAGCACTCTAGGGATTCCCGGTTTGAATCTCCATCTGGGTGGAGTTTCCATGTTCTCCCCGTGTCTGCATGGGTTTCCTCCGGGTTCTCTGGTTTCCTCCCACAGTCCAAAAACATGGTTCAAGTCAATTGAGTTCTCCAAGTTGCCCCAAATAGAGTGTGTTTGTGTGAGTGAGTGTGTGTCCCCAGCGATAGATTGGCGTCCTGTCCTGGGTGTATCTGCCCAGCGCCCGAGATGTTCTCCCCTGGATGGGCATGGGGAACCCCACCGCAACCCTAATAGAGGATAAAGCGGGAGATAATGGATGAATGAATGAATGAATGAACTGGTCACCTGTCCTGCATGTTTGCCCCTCCGTTTACACACTGTTATCTTTAAGAGGATCTAGAACCTTTCTAACTTGTTATTGTCTAGATTCTGATAGTGTTAGTGTGTTTGTATTCTAGTATTCTTTGTAAATTTCTCTTTTGTGTTGAGTCTTAGTACTTGTTATTTGTTGGGGTTATTGCCTGGTGAGTCACTTCAGTGTTTAGCCTCAATGCTTTTTTTATATTTGTTATTGAATAGAGCTCCAATCCACTGTTTTGCTTCAGTGCTTCTTATTTCACATGTTTATTTCATAAAGCTGCAATAATTCTATAGCACTGTATTTTCTTTGTTTATCTACACTTTCTGGTTTACTTTAGTGTAGCCTTTAGTGTGTATGTATATATATATATATATATTAGGGGTGAGCTGCAATATTCGCTGATTCGACGATTCGATTCGGAGAACCGTAGTCGACTATGAACCTCATAGTCGAATGTACCATTTTGACCACATGGGGGTGCCCATGGCTGCTGCTAAGCATTAGTTTTTACATGAAATGTCTTTGTTTTCGTTTTATATATCGTATATATATATATATATATATATATATATATATATATATATATATATATATATATATATATATATATATATATATTAGCCTTTTGTCAAATAAAATCATCATAATTTCTAGAAAAAAAAAGAAAAAAGAAAAACAAAAAAAGGTTTTCTTTTGTTAGAAAAACAAGTAAAATATTTATTATTGTTATGTCTTCTTTTATTGTTTTTCTTTGTAAGGTGACCTTGAGTGTCTAGAAAGGCGGCATCAAATAAAATGTATTATTATTATTATTATATATAAAAAATATTTTAAAAACCACGCTTATAGCGCCATCTTGTGGTGATATTTTAACTGATTCGACTATCAGTCGACTATAGGGAAAATCTGACGAATCAGATTCGACTACGAAAATCTGTAGTTGAATACACCCCTAATATATATATATATATATATATATATATATATATATATATATATATATATATATATACAGTATATACACATACCGTATTTTCCGGATCATAAGGCGGATTATAAGCCGCTGCCTCACGAGTTTTAGTAAACGTGTGTTCGCCGTCTATCATCCATCGCTCCCACGCCTCCCACAACTTTACTTTAAACACCCTGTTTACGCCAATGTCCAGCAGTCGGAGTTCTTTATTTAATCCTCCTGGAATGACGGCAAGCTCCCAATTAATTTTTGGTCGCACAACAATAATTTTATAGAATTTGGAACTCAGTACACGTATAAGGTGCACCGGATTATAAGGCGCACATCCGATTTCTTGGAAAATTTTAGGCTATTAGGTGCACCTTATAGTCCGGAAAATACGGAATTACCAGTCAAAAGTTTGGATACAACTCCTTCTTGCTTTCTAGTTCTTATAATTACAGACTGTAGTCCATCTGTTTTCTTTGTTTTTGTTAGTCCCCTGTTGGTTCTCTGTTCTTTATTGGTCAGCACATCACAGAACAGGTATCATTTGGGTGGTGGGTTGTTTATTGACAGTTCTGCAGTGACCCTTAAGCAGTGAGGGGGTTTTAGTGCAGCAGTGCTGCTGTAGTTTAATTTAAACACCTCAGTGACACTGCTGGGATAGGAATAATACACTAACCAAATTATGCCTGCTCTGTGATGCTACTATTAACATCCCGACCATTAGAATTAGAATAAAGTAAAGGGGACGTACACAGTATGTACTGTATTCCACAAACAGATGGACTACAGACTGTAAATATAGAACTAAAAAGTTAGTTTTTATGGTAAATGGAGCAAAAAGGGGGTATTTCCAAACTTTTGACATCTAATGTATATATTCATAACTTTCTCATCTTTGCCTTGTTATATTCCAGGTCCCCCCCACACACACACACACATTTCTAGTTGCAGGGTATTGGATTAGTGCAAGTCTTATAAATAAAATATACTCCCCTGTACTTATTGTTATGTAGAATTGTTGTAAAAAGAAATACGGAGCTGTGCGTTTGTCTGTACTATGAGTAGAAGTCAAAATCACAGCATCTCTGAAATAGCATGACACTTTCTCAAAGGCCTGCATGAGCAGTGTTTGCTTATCTGGGTTTGAAAATAACATGGGCATGAAAAAGTCCAGACTCCAGCGCATGCTTTGTGATGTAGTGCAGCGTGTTTACACAGGCAAGCGTTTGCACTTTAAAGGCATAAGCTGAGGAGAGAACGGGAGGTGAATAACTGAGCTGCTAGACTGAGACTTGTGATCGCATAATTGATCTACAAGCTTGTTTTGAAGAATTTGGCGTTCCAAGATTAGATACTCTTTAAATTATGTTTCAATCATATGAATTCTACATAAAGGGAATAAAGAAAGAAGGGTAAAGCTGAAATGTGTATAGTTATAGTTGGTTACATTGCAGCTATGTAGTTTGTCTACTGGATAAAAGTTAAGAAAATGCAATCTTAATTAGATTGTAGCTTTAAACTAGAGTTTTACTACAAATCAAAAACTTAGGAAAAGTCATAGCTAATGAGAAGTCTGTTAATTTCTGTCATGTGGTATATCTCATCTTATCTCATTATCTTCCGCTTAATCCTATACTTGGTTCGCATGGGGGGGGGGGGGTGTTTCCATGCCAATGCCCAGTTACAGCCAGGACAGGGCGCCAATCACACAGACAATATAGAGGCAATTTAGATAACACTGCCACCGTGAGCTCATGTAATATATTTTTGCTCAGAATTAAAATGACCTCTGGAGACAGTTTAAGCTACTTTGATTTAACCAAGCTTTTCAGTTTTAGGGTCCTCAAATCAGCTTGCATAAGATTTTCAAAAGCATGATCATTTATTAAATCACATTGCACACACCATATTATAAGCCACTGTGGATTGAGCAAAACTTCCTGAGCATTTTGCAAAATTACTTTCAACAAAAGAGGAAGTTTAGATAGGTAGGTAGGTAGGTGGGTGGGTGGGTGGGTGGGTGGGTGGGTAGGTAGGTAGGTGGGTGGGTGGGTGGGTGGGTGGGTAGGTAGGTAGGTGGGTGGGTGGGTGGGTGGGTGGGTGGGTAGGTAGGTGGGTAGGTGGGTGGGTGGGTGGGTGGGTGGGTGGGTAGGTAGGTAGGTAGGTAGGTAGGTAGGTAGGTAGGTAGGTAGGAAGGAAGGAAGGAATGAATGAATGAATACTTTATTTATCCCGAAGGAAATTTAGCAGCCAGTAGCAGTAACAGTACAATAAATTAAACAGTATTTTAATAGAGGGAATTAATTTAAAATATATATATATTTACATTTACAGTTATAAAGTGTCAAAATATGTAATAATATCCATCCATTATATTCCGCTTCATCTTCTATCAGGGTCGCGGTGGGGTTCCCCATGCCCATCCAGGGGAGAACGTTTCGGGCGCTGAGCAGATACACCCAGGACAGGGCGCCAATCTATCGCTGGGCACACACTCACTCACACAGACACAAACACACTCTATATGGGTCAATTTGGAGAACTCAATTGACTTGATCCCTGTTTTGAACCCGGAGGAAACCCACGCGGACACGGGGAGAACATGGAAACTCCACCCAGATGGGGATTCGAACCGGGAATCCCTAGAGCTGAGAGGCGAACATGCTAACCGGACGGAGACCTAAGTGATACTGTGCAAAATACAAGAGATAGTTTTTATATGTTCTGTTGTTCTTATTTGTATTTCCTGCCCAAAACAGTTGTATTATAAAGCCTGATGGCCCTCGGAACAAAAGATCTCCTCAGTCTGTCTGTAGAGCAACTCAGTTTAGGATCCTAATCTTAAATGATCTAGTCAATCGAGTCACCTCTGCAGCAAAATTATTACAAGTACTACAAGAGTTCTGAAGAGAATGCCCTTTAAGAACAACACTTTATCATTGGGTAACTAGTACTATTTTAAAGGTACAGGGTTTGTACAGCACATGCATTGTGTTTGTTTAGCTTTTGCAATATATTGCTTTTTAAAAGCTTATTAATTGTATCTCCTTATTTCTACCCATCTTCTAGTGCCTTAAAATAAAATAATTTTCACACTGCCATTATCAGTTAATGTAATTAGTGTGTTAATATAGTTAATACTTTTTGTGCACTCAAGCAAATACTACATGTATCTGTCGCCCCCAACAGTTACAAACACTCAATTACAGTTTACAGTCCTGTAAATCTGTAAAAAAAAAATCTTTTGTATGATTTTCCTAATTTAAAGGAATTAGTAAGTAATTAGTAAGTAATAAAATTTTTATGCACATTTGGGCAAAATGTTGTTACAGTTACATTATCGTCAAGCAATTTATAACATTTGCTCTTTCAGCGGCGGCACGGTGGCTTAGTGGTTAGCACGTTCGCCTCTCAGCGCTAGGGATTCCCGGTTTCGAATCCCCATCTGGGTGGAGTTTCCATGTTCTCCCCGTGTCTGCGTGGGTTTCCTCCGGGTTCTCCGGTTTCCTCCCACAGTCCAAAAACATGGATCAAGTCAATTGAATTCTCAAAAATTGCCCCATTTAGAATGTGTCTGTGTGAGTGAGTGTGTGCCCAGCGATGGATTGGTGCCCTGTTCTGGGTCTATCTTCCCAGTGCCCGAGACGTTCTCCCCTGGATGGGCATGTGGAACCCCCCCGCGACCCTAATAGAGGATAAAGTGGAAGATAATAAATGAATGCTCTTACAGCTGTGTCTTAATTTCAAATCCTGTGTTGATAGACCTTTAAAAAGTATTAAATCCTGCATGATTTTGGTATTTCCCTACCTTTCTTTCTATGATTGCTGGGTTTGGTTTATTAAGGTGAATGGTAACAAACGATAGAGTCATGGGGCAATTTTAACATCTTAGTTTTATCAGTATGTCTTTGGAATGTGGGAGGAAACGGGAGTATCTGGAGTGAATCTACGCAGGTACAGAAGGGACTCCACACAGAAATAACTTCAGTTCACCCCAACTGGGAATTGACCTCGGGCCCTTGTTGCTGTGATCCCATATGATTGTTGACATAGTGGAATAACCTTTAACCATTCTGTTGCTAAAGTATTTACACAGTAATAATAAACCAATAAAGCATGAGAAGGCGTGCATTATTATAAAAAAATCATGGGAAAGAGGTGTTGTTAGGCACGACGCATAGCAGTACTGTTATACCTCTCTCCCGTGATTTATTCAAATTGCTTTTATAAAACGTTTACAGGTCACAATAGAGTAAAAAACAAGGTTAGATTCATAAATGTGTTTATTGAAAGCAAAATTGTTAATAAACTGGTCCAATGCGATGTAATCTAGTCCTGTTTCTAAAGTGAATGCTGATTGCTGAGTAACAGGATTCCGGTTTCTCTAACGATCAAATGCCATCTGGTGACCAAAAACATCGGGAAAATTATGTTTTGTATATCACGCATTGATTTGAATGTGAAGCGCTCAGAGGTTATTATTGTCAGTAATGTCATCTGGAAAAATGGCTTTGCCAATCATACTTAAGGACGGAAACTACACATTTTATAAAGAGTAATAATATTACCATAAAACAGGGGTGCCCACACTTTTCTGGCCCGAGATCTACTTTTCCATTGGACAGGTCATCGAGATCTACCAGGGTTAATAATTTTTTTAGGCTTTTATATTGAAACCTGTTTACACACATCATGTTAGTATTGGGGGGGCACGGTGGTTTAGTGGTTAGCACGTTCTCCTCTCAATGTTAGGGATTCCCGTTTCGAATCCCAATCTGGGTGGAGTTTCCATGTTCTCCCCGTGTCCGCGTGGGTTTTCCTCCGGGTTCTCCAGTTTCCTCCCACAGTCCAAAAACATGGATCAAGGTCAATTGAATTCTCCAAATTGCCCCATATAGAGTGTGAGTGTGTGCACAGTGACAGATTGCCCCCTGTCCTGGGTGTATCTGCCTAGCGCCTGAGACGCTCTCCCATGGATGGGCATGGGGAACTCCCCCCCCCCCCCTTCGCAACCCTAATAGAGGATAAAGTGGAAGATAATGGACGGATAGATGGATGTTAGTATTATCGAATCAGCATAGAGAAGACGGCTTCAGATTGCCATTTTTACAGAAATTGCAGCAAATAGCATGGAGAAAACTTAGTTTTAGCACACCCAAACACAATGGAAGTGCAATGGCTAATTGCAAATTGGCAAATCAAGCAAAGACATTTTGAGTTTGACATTGCAAAAAAATATTCATCCTCCCACTCTAAATGAAAGTGGTATTTTGGTTATTCTGGAGCGAAATCCTTCACTCGTCTAGTCAGTCAAATAAAGAGCAAAAACTATCTAATGTAAAAAGAAACTGTCTAATGTAGATGATTCGTGATCCAGTGCTTCAGATGTAGGCACGGGGGCGTTGCCACGGGACGGTTTTTGGAACAGCGAGAGAGACAGGGGGGGGGGGGTCGCGATTCGTAATAAATCACATTGTGTGTTAAAATGCGTGCATGCGTGTAAATATGTGATTTTGTAAATAAGTGATACGTGATTTTGTTTTAAAACCTCCATCGTGATCGACCTGAGACCCCTGCCTTAAAATACCCCTTTACCTTTAAAGCTAAAATATCTAGTTAATTTTTTTGATGTTAAATCTGTTTTGATCATTAACAAATTCCTTCATCCTTTTCCTTCTGTGCAGATGCAGGAACTATTCTATGAAAACTATGAACACAAGAAAGGCTTCATTGAAGAACTCCACAGCAGCAAGATTCACAATGCCATCACACTGCACCCCAACAAGCGCCCAGCATACCAGTACCGGCTCCACAATTACATGCTGAGTCGAAAGATCTCACAGTTGCGCTACCGATCCCTTCAACTGCACCGTGAAAGCATTAGCATGAGCCACTACTGTAACTCTGAAGTGCAGTGGGAGGACCAGCAGCTGGGGGCGCCACCCTCCTTCACACGCTACCAACCAGCTGAACGAGAAGATGTGGTGGAGTGGGATTACCTGACTGGGAGGTACTTGTACTCTGGTAGTGAGCGAAATATGCCTCGGCAGGGCATCGGGAACCTTCTGCGCTCTGCTTTAGAAGACACAGTGATCCAGGTCATGGAGATGATCAATGAGAACTCTAAATCTCGAGGCCGAGTCATCGATTTTAAGAAGGTGCAATACGGTTATAAACGGGTGAATCCTCTGCATGGTGCCGAGTACATCCTGGATCTTCTGCTGCTCTATAAGAGGCACAAGGGTAGGAAAGTGACGGTGCCTGTGCGGAGACATGTCTACCTGCAGCAGTCCTTCAGCAGGCCTTTTTTCCATGAACCAGAGGAGCTGGGCGTCACTGAGCTAGTGGAGGCGATCAACAGTGACTTTCAGTCTTTTTCTCTTCTCTCAAATTCTCTTAAAATCTTTTCTCCATTCCAGTTTTCAGTGTCCGGCAAGGAGATGCGAGAGCAGAAGAAGGTCCACATCCTTGTGCCGCTGACCGGCCGCTATGACACATTTGTGCGCTTTATGGAGAACTTTGAGAAGGTCTGCCTCACATCAAACCAAAATGTGAAACTGATCATCATATTGGTGGATAATGATAGCAACCAAGACCGGGAGAAG
Organism: Corydoras sp. C115; assembly: GCA_019802505.1. Lineage (NCBI taxonomy): Eukaryota > Metazoa > Chordata > Actinopteri > Siluriformes > Callichthyidae > Corydoras > Corydoras sp. C115. The sequence goes on along the minus strand of JAFMOC010000021.1, from coordinate 6,342,868 downwards.
CATTTGGAGCTGATTAAAGAGTATCATAATAAATATCCCAAAGCAGACCTGTCGGTAATTCCAATGACTGGAGAGTTTTCAAGGGGACTGGCCTTGGAAATGGGGGCTTCGGGGCTCGCCAATAACTCCCTGCTCTTTTTCTGTGACGTGGACCTGATTTTCAATAGTGACGCTCTCCAGCGTTGTCGAGACAATGCCATCGCAGGGAGTCAGGCCTACTTTCCAGTGGTCTTCAGTCAGTACGACCCTAAAATAGTTTTTTCTGGGAGCCATCTCGAAGAAAACACTTTTCTCTTCACCAAAAAGACTGGTTTCTGGAGAGACTATGGCTTTGGCATTACTTGCATATTCAAAAGTGACCTGCTGAAGGTTGGAGGTTTTGACACATCGATACAAGGCTGGGGACTAGAAGATGTGGACTTGTTTACAAAGATTATTGGCTCTAGTTTAAATGTGTTCCGCTCCCAAGAACCCGGCATCGTGCATATTCATCATCCTGTCCAATGCGATACAAATCTGGAGCCCAAGCAATATAAAATGTGCCTAGGGTCCAAAGCGAGTACATATGCATCCGCGATGCAATTAGCCGAACTTTGGCTGCAAAAACACTTAGGTGTAGGATACAACAGAACTTCCTCTTGACATCCCAGCCATCTGTCAGTGTCAGTGGAGATTACCTCAGTTCCTCAGTACCTGAATGCTAACGACTGATAGACGTGTGTGTCAGTGTCTGAGCAAGTGTGTGCAATCAAAAGGTACCCCAGTGTTCTGTGACGCAGCATCTTCCAAAGTTCATTTAGGAGAGGTAATGACTTTGTGCTCATTGATGCAAATCAGCAGATACTCAGGAGCATATTTCTCCTCACATTGCTGAATATTTGGATTGTTGTCATTGAGCTGTACAAAAAGTGCTCTTGTCATCAGGTCTAGGTAGAAATACAATGTCTAATAAATTATTAATAAATTAATACATTACCACGACAATGATAATAAAAGAACCAGGAATGTGCTTTAACGTCCCCTTTGAGGTAGGGGACTGGTGAGAAAACTATTATTATTTTCCTTTGCTGCAGTATTTTACAATTTATTGTATGTAGAATATTCTAGCTACAGTGAAATCTTAATATAAGGGTACTGGTTACCTTTCGGCATTTGTTGTGAGAAATCTATTTCTTTCCTGTTTTTGAAGCTGATGTGCAGCCCTGCTTAAAGCAAATGATCCTTTTACTTTTTGACTTAAGTTGTTATTTTTACAGCTTCAATATGATACCTGTTATTTTAAATAAATATTGCAATGCAAAACTTTGATTTTGTCTGTGTGTGTCATTGTCTTTTGAAAAGTGGATACATTCATTCATTCATTATCTCCCGCTTTATCCTCTATTAGGGTCACGGTGGGGTTCCCCATGCCCATCCAGGGGAGAACGTCTCGGGCGCTGGGCAGATACACCCAGGACAGGGCGCCAATCCATCGCTGGGCACTCACTCACACACTCAAACACACTCTATATGGGGCAATTTAGAGAACTCAATTAACTTGATCCATGTTTTTGGACTGTGGGAGGAAACCGGAGAACCCGGAAACCCACGCGGACACGGGGAGAACATGGAAACTCCGCCCAGATCGGGATTCGAACTGGGAATCCCTAGCGCTGAGAGGCGAACGTGCTAACCACTAAACCACCGTGCCGCCCCGAAAAGTGGATACAGTCAGCTGCAAAATTGCTGGCAGACCTCGAAGGAGTAGACGGAAATGTAATACATTTTTTTTACACAGTGTTTACATTTGTGGCAATTTACATCAAACTAATGGAGAAGCTAAGATCATTTAACATTTGGGAAATCAGGAATTTGTTCTGGGCGGCACGGTGGCTTAGTGGTTAGCACGTTCGTCTCTCAGCACTAGGGATTCCCGGTTCGAATCCCCATCTCAGAATCAGAATCAGAATCAGGTTTATTCGTCACATGCGTAGATATACATGGTACAGCCAGCAGTGAAATTCTTACCTGACCTCTCCACAGAAATTTCATTCATTCATTATCTCCCGCTTTATCCTCTATTAGGGTCGCGGTGGGGTTCCCCATGCCCATCCAGGGGAGAACGTCTCGGGCGCTGGGCAGATAGACCCAGGACAGGGCGCCAATCCATCGCTGGGCACACACTCACTCACACAGACACACTCTATATGGGGCAATTTTGAGAATTCAATTGACTTGATCCATGTTTTTGGACTGTGGGAGGAAACCGGAGAACCCGGAGGAAACCCCCACAGAAAGTTCAATTGTTCATTTGTAAAGTATAAGAAAAAAAGAATAGAATAAAGATAAAATAAAAATAAAATTTAACTCTGTATATTAGGGGTGTATTCAACAAAGGATTTTCATAGTCGAATCTGATTCGTCAGATTTTCCCTATAGTCGACTGATAGTCGAATCAGTTAAAATTTCACCACAAGATGGCGCTATAAGCGTGGTTTTTAAAAAAGATTTTTTAAAATATTTTACTTGTTTTTCTAGAGCACCGTAAATGGAATCCCCGTTCTGGACTTTTTTCCACTTCAAAGGAAAAACCTAAAAAAAACCTAAAAACCTAAAAATTAGGATGATTTTATTTCACAAAAGGCTATTTATATAACGAAAACAAAGACATTTCATGTAAAAACTAACGCTTAGCAGCAGCCATGGGCACCCCCATGTGGTCAAAATGGTACATTCGACTATGAGGTTCATAGTCGACTACGGTTCTCCGAATCGAATCGTCGAATCAGCGAATATTGCAGCTCACCCCTACTGTATATACACATCTGGGTGGAGTTTCCATGTTCTCCCCGTGTCCGTGTGGGTTTCCTCCGGGTTCTCCGGTTTCCTCCCACAGTCCAAAAACATGGATCAAGTCAAATGAATTTTCCAAATTGCCCCATATAGAGTGTGTTTGTGTGAGTGAGTGTGTGCCCAGCAATAGATTGGCGCCCTGTCCTGGGTGTACCTGCCCAGCGCCCGAGACGTCCTCCCCTGGATGGGCATGGGGAACCCCACCACGACCCTAATAGAGGATGAAGCGGAAGATAATGGATGGATGGAAGGAATTTGTTCTCATTTTAGGAACACTGGAGAAAATCCAGAAAATGCAACCTTGTCGGGGAATAAATTAATCACGGGTCTGGACAGGAACTTGTGTTGTGCTGGTATGACTGAATTAGTGGATGCTGCTAAACAACAGATATCAGGTGGTGTTAGTCATTTCTAGTCCTTTATTAGTGCTCGCAATACACTGTTACACCATGGTATGTAAAGAAGGACCCAAGATGCATGAGGCATCTCGCATAGCTCTCCTGAGTAAAGGAAAACTAGGGTAATACTGCTGGCCACATACACCCAGGACAGGACGCTGATCAATCGCTGGGCACACTCACCTACACAGATATTCACTCACACACTTACAATTATAAACAATTATAAGCACACGGCGGCACGGTGGCTTAGTGGTTAGCACGTTCTCCTCTCAGCACTAGGGATTCCCGGTTCGAATCCCTATCTGGGTGGAGTTTCCATGTTCTCCCCGTGTCCGCGTGGGTTTCCTCCGGGTTCTCCGATTTCCTCCCACAGTCCAAAAACATGGATCAAGTTGATTGAATTCTCCAAATTACCCCATATAGAGTGTGTCTGTGTGAGTGAGTGTGTGCCCAGTGATGGATTGGCGCCCTGTCCTGGGTGGATCCGTTCTGGACTTTTTTCCACTTCAAAGGAAAAACCTAAAAAAAAAACTAAAAACCTAAAAATTAGGATGATTTTATTTGATAAAAGGCTATATATATAACGAAAACAAAGACATTTCATGTAAAAACTAATGCTTAGCAGCAGCTATGGGCACCCCCATGTGGTCAAAATGGTACATTCGACTATGAGGTTCATAGTCGACTACGGTTCTCCGAATCGAATCGTCAAATCAGCGAATATTGCAGCTCACCCATACTGTATATACACATCTGGGTGGAGTTTCCATGTTCTCCCCGTGTCCGCGTGGGTTTCTCCTCCGGGTTCTCCGGTTTCCTCCCACAGTCCAAAAACATGGATCAAGTCATTTGGATTCTCCAAATTGCCCCATATAGAGTGTGTCTGTGTGAGTGAGTGTGTGCCCAGCGATGGATTGGCGCCCTGTCCTGGGTCTATCTGCCCAGCGCCCGAGACGTTCTCCCCTGGATGGGCATGGGGAACCCTACCGCGACCCTGATAGAGGATAAAGCGGGAGATAATGAATGAATGAATATAAGCAGCCAAATCACCTTTAATCCATGTTATTGGACTAAGGAGGAAACCAGAGAACCAATGTGGAAACAGGGAGAAAATGGAAACGTCACTCAGATCAGGATGGGAACCTAACCCCCCAGGGTGGCAAGTTGACTTAGTGGTTAGCATGTTTGCCCCTCAGCGCTGTGGATTCAACAGATATCAGGTGGTGTTAGTCATTTCTAGTCCTTTATTAGTGCTCGCAATACACTGTTACACCATGGTATGTAAAGAAGGACCCAAGATGCATTAGGCGTCTCACTTTGCTCTCCTGAGTACAGGAAAACTAGGGAAATACAATTTAAATAATGCAGGATTAGAACTTGAGTCTCCTGATATTGAGCACGCCATACTAACCACTTACATCAATAAGCAATACATGGCAACATGAGCGAACAGCCATATTAAGGAAAAGCTAAAACAATGAACCTTCAAGACAAGTCTCATGTCATTATCCTCCACATTATCCTTTACTAAGGTCCCAGGGGTTCCCCATGCCCATCCAGGGAAGAACGTGTTAGGCGCTGGCCAGATACACCCAGGACAAGGCGCTGACCAATCACTGGGCTACACTCACTCACACAGACATTCACTCACACACTATTCATTCATTCATTCATTATTTTCCGCTTTATCCTCTATTAGGGTCGCGGGGGGGGGTTCCCCATGCCCATCCAGGGGAGAACATTTCGGGCACTGGGCAGATACACCCAGGACAGGATGCCAATCTATCGCTGGGCATGCACTCACACACATAGACACACACACTCTATATGGGGCAATTTGGAGTCCATGTTTTTGGACTGTGGGAGGAAACCGGAGAACCCGGAGGAAACCCACGCGGACACGGGGAGAACATGGAAACACCACCCAGATGGGGATTCGAACCAGGAATCCCTAGTGCTGAGAGGAGAACGTGCTAACCACTAAGCCACCGTGCCGCCCTCACACACACTATATAGGAGCAATTATGAGCAGCCAATTCACCTTGAATCTATGTTATTGGACTAGAGAAGGAAACCAGAGAACATGGTGGAAACCAGCGTGGATACAGGATGAAAATGGAAACTTCACACAGATAGGGATTCAAACCTGGTTCCCCAGGGTGGCAAGTTGACTTAGTGGTTAGCATGTTCTCCTCTCAGCTCTAGGGATTTCCGGTTCGAATTCCGATCTGGGTGGAGTTTCCATGTTCTCCCCGTGTCCATATGAGTTTCCTCCGAGTTCTCCGGTTTCCTCCCATAGTCCAAAACATGGATCAAGGTAAATTGAATACTCCAAATTGCCCCATATGTAGTGTGTGTGTCTGTTTGAGTGAGTGAGTGTGTTCCCAGCGATAGATTGTGGTTCTGTCCTGGGTGTATCAGCCAACGCACTACACGTTCACCCCCCCAACCCCCACCCCTGCGGCCCTAGTAGAGGATTAAGCAGAAGATAGTGGACGAATGAATGGATATAAATACATGAAATATAGAGCTGAGTCATTACTTACAGACAAAATAATTCATTCATTCATTATCTCCCGCTTTATCCTCTATTAGGGTCGCGGTGGGGTTCCCCATGCCCATCCAGGAAGAACATCTCGGGCGCTGGGCAGATAGACCCAGGACAGGGGTGCCAATCCATCGCTGGGCACACACTCACTCACACAGACACACTCTATATGGGGCAATTTGGAGAATTCAATTGACTTGATCCATGTTTTTGGACTGTGGGAGGAAACCGGAGAACCCGGAGGAAACCCACACGGACACAGGGAGAACATGGAAACTCCACCCAAATGGGGATTCGAACCGGGAATCCCTAGCGCTGAGAGGCTAACGTGCTAACCACTAAGCCACCGTGTCGCCTGTCAGGAACATATTAATATTTTATTTTAAGTAAACAATTCACTCAATTAACTAAACCATATTCATTCATTCATTCATTATCTCCCGCTTTATCCTCTATTAGGGTCGCGGTGGGGTTCCCCATGCTCATCCAGGGGAGAACGTCTCGGGCTCTGGGAAGATAGACCCAGGACAGGGCGCCAATCCATCGCTGGGCACACACTCACTCACACAGACACACTCTATATGGGGCAATTTGGAGAATTCAATTGACTTGATCCATGTTTTTGGACTGTGTGAGGAAACTGGAGAACCCGGAGGAAACCCACGCGGACACGAGGAGGACATGGAAACTCCACCCAGATGGGGATTCGAACCGGGAATCCCTAATGCTGAGAGGCGAACGTGCTAACCACTAAGCCACCGTGCCGCCCAGACAAAATAAGATAATGAAAATATTTTATACTCATGCAGATACTTCTTTATTCACAGTAATTTTAATGTTGCAAATATACTATAAAATACTTTTTATACTATTGAAATATATTTTCAGCCACATACTGTATTGGTATTCTTTCTTCTTCACAGGTTATCTAATTGGTCTCACTCTTCCTGCACTTTCATAAGACTTGCTGCTTTGATCACACAGCCAAATCAATCCCTTCTGCTTTTTACTGGCTGTGTTTAAGTAGTCAGTCAGTAAGTCAGTCTACTACATGCAGCTTGCATATTGATTGTGGCCAAAAGATATTCCTGAACATGGGAGATGAATGTCCTTTTGGTGGTCATGAGGCCATGTGGCACAATGGTGATAGTTACTTTGTTCACTTTAAATAAAGTCTACACCAAGTATTAATAATAACAACAATGCTAATGAGGATTATTTATAAATGGTGACACTAAAATCTGTGCAAATGAGGAGAAGACCTTGCTTTTTTCTTAGTGCCATGAGTCTGATTTCCATCTATCCAGTCTCTTCCGCTTTCTCCTCTATTAGGGTCGCGGTGGGGTTCCCCATGCCCCCAGGGGAGAACGTCTGGGGCGTTGGGCAGATACACCCAGGACAGGGCGCCAATCCATTGCTGGGCACACACTCACTCACACACACTCTATTTGGGGTAATGTGGAGAAATCATTTGACTTCATCCATGTTTTTGGACTGTGTGAGGAAACTGGAGAACCCGGAGGAAACCCACGCGGACACGAGGAGAACATGGAAACTCCATCCAGATTGGGATTCGAACCCGCAATATATATATATATATATATTCATTCATTCATTATCTTCCGCTTTCTCCTCTATTAGGGTCACGGTGGGGTTCCCTTTGGCCATCCAGGGGAGAATGTCCGGGCGCTGGACAGATACACCCAGGACAGGGCGCCAATCAATCGCTGGGCACACACTCACTCACACAGACACATTCTATTTGGAGAACTCAATTGACTTGATCCATGTTTTTGGACTGTGGGAGGAAACCGGAGAACCCAGAGGAAACCCACGCGGACACGGGGAGAACATGGAAACTCCACCCAGATGGGGATTCGAACTGGGAGAGAGAGAGAGAGAGAGGCGGCACGGTGGTTTAGTGGTGTATATATTCATTCATTCATTCATTATCACCTGCTTTATCCTCTGTTAGGGTCACGGTGGGGTTCCCCATGCCCGTCCAGGGGGAGAACGTCTCAGGCGCTGGGCAGATACACCCAGGACAGGGCGCCAATCCATCGCTGGGCACACACTCACTCACTCACTCAAACACAGTCTATATGGAGCAATTTAGAGAACTCAATTAACTTGATCCATGTTTTTGGACTGTGGGAGGAAACCGGAGAACCCGGAGAAAACCCACACGGACACGGGGAGAACATGGAAACTCCACCCAGATGGGGATTCGAACCGGGAATCCCTAGCGCTGAGAGGCAAACGTGCTAATCACTAAGCCACCGTGCCGCCTGGTGTATATATATAATATTAATATTAATTATATATAATATTAATATTAATTTATTTGATTACATTTTTTAATTTATAAGTTATATTATTTTTAAACAAGCAAAGTGTTTCACTTTCACTTCACGGAATCGACTCTTGGCATTTCGGCTCGGTTCTTGAGACGTTGCTGACTGCCTCACCATGGCTGACGAAATAGCCAAGTCGCAGTCAGCTAAACCCGGAGGAGATACAATCTTCGGGAAAATAATTCGGAAAGAAATTCCCGCTAAAATTATATACGAGGATGAGCAGGTGTGTACAATAAATACACAAACTAAACAGAACGCTTGTATCTTTAGTAAACGATACTTGGCGTGCAGCTAATGCTATGTGCATTGCGCTTTCACACGGTTTGCAACGCGTTATTGGCGTTAACGACAACTTAAAGCGGCATTATAACTCAAAGTCTTATAATTTAGTGGTTTATAAGACGTTTTGTTATTGTGCATGTGCGTATTTCAATTAATTTGCTAAATATCAGAGTTATCCGCCATATTCTAGTAATGCTGTGTTCAAAAAGTTCACTGCTCACTACATAGCATTCACTACATAGTGCACTAGTTAGTGAATAAACATCTTAATTATTTCATACTTTCAGGTTCACGGCAGATATTTATAAAGTCGTTATCTTTTCTGTTTTATGAACAAACTAATTTTAACCTTAAAACATATATATATGTATATATATATATATATATATATATATATATATATATATATACGGTCATATATATATACGGTCATAATATATACGTATATATATATATATATACCGTATATATATATATATATATATATATATATATATATATATATATAAAATTTATAGTAGTATATTATATATATAATATATATAATAGTATATTATATATATATATATATATATATATATATATATATATATATATATATATATAGGGCTGCAACTAACGATTATTTTGATAATCGATTAATCGGCCGATTATTTTTTCGATTAATCGGATAAATATTAAAAAAAAAATGTCTTTGCATTTACATTTAATCATTTAAAAGACGCTTTTATCCAAAGCGACTTACAAATGAGAACATTACATGTCAGTAGTTATGAAGAAAATCAACTACACTGTACAATTATTAAGCAGGTCAATAAATGTCTGGTTTTATTTACAGTAGGAGTTTAAGGCATCCAAGTAGCCCAAAGAGCAATTAAACACAAATCTCACACACACACACTGACAATATGTAGCGCAGTGTGAAAAAAATACTAAATTACACAAATTTGAGTCACTCTAATATGTTACCTAATTCTCCTTTAAATGCAACTAATTCAACCTCACTCCCATAGTGTGCAGTGTCTTCACTCATATTTTATCAAATAATGTGTACCTTGATCATAAATTAGCACCTTTGTGTACAAGTTGTATGTACAGTATTTATAAAAGCATATTTAAACACTTATTAAGCTGTTTGGGGGGGGGGGGGTTCAGTAAAATTATTCTATAGTATAGTATTATATATAGTATGTTTGTGTTTAAACATACTATTATAGTACACTTAATTCCAAATACTGTCTGTTCTGTAGCCTATTGGAAAAAAAAATTAACAAATGAACTAATTAACAACCAGCTATTGAAAAAAATAAATTAACAAATTAGCCAATGAACAAAAAAAATACGTCTTGTGTGAAAAGTCGACCCGGTTTGAAAGCGCGCGGGGGGGAGGGAGGGGGGGGGGCTCGCTTTTGTAAACAGACTTGCGCTTTAAACTTGCGAGTTGCTTGTGGACTCACACGCAGCTCAGACTCAGTGCGCAGTGTCCCAGTGCCGGGACATTTAATGATCCAATGAAGGTCATTTAAAAACCAGGACATTTTCCTCACTTTAAAAAAACCCGGGAAAGGACGTGAAATACGGACATGTCCCGGGAACTGTGGACGTATTCGTATAACGGACATACTCCGTTATCATGTATCATCATGTATCATCTCCGTGCAGCTCAGTTCATGTTCGCAGAGCTTGAGAATCAGTTCCTCGGTGAGGTGGAATCATCAGGTGAAGCTCCCGCAGTTTGGATTTAAACCGGAGATTTTTTCAGCGTTGGCTGTGTCTCATTTGTACGATTTATCAACTTGTTTTGCAGACTCCGCCTCGTTCTGTTCAACCCGCTGTTTGTTTCCAGTGTTATTGAAGCGCTGCAGGTGACGCAAGCGGTCACGACATCACGAGTAACACGGAAATAGTGCAACCCAACGAATCGATAATGGAAATTCATTATCGATACTTTGGATAATCGATTTTTATCGATTCGTTGTTGCAGCCCTAATATATATATAATATATATATACACGGTCATAAGAGACTTTCCATTATGGAATACTACTTTTAATACTACATTTGTGCAGTTTAAAAACAAAATGACTTGTTATAAAGTCACATAAAAATGTTCTCGCTGCTTTAGTACAAATAATTTGTTTTATTAATTTACTGTTTGCGAAACTTTATGCCACATTGCATTTGTACTGTACTTTGTACTTTGTTTTTTAAAAATTTCGGTGCATTGTGGGACAAAAAAAGTGTATTATGAAATTAAATGGAATGTTAATTTAGAATTTGAACAACATTGGAAATTGAACCACACCGTCTGGTGAAAAAATATAATGTACACAGTAGTCTTTACAGTAACATTTTAGCAAAACTGCAAAGCCACTAGTCCAATAAGAATTACATTTTAATAAAATATGACCAAAGTACATGGATTATGTTTGTTTCTATGTTATCAGGGACTGACTTGCAAGGCTAATATATATAAATCTAAAATCCCCACCTGATCACATCTACAATTTACATAAATGATAAATTAGTGATTTTTTGTGTTATATACATACATATATCATTTGTCTAAAAATCAACATATTGTCAAATCAATTTCAAGTAATGTCTATAAGTATCACTTTATCATGTTATGATACCATCTTTTGTAAAAAAAAATAAATAAATAAAAAAAATTAAATAATAATAATAATAAAGCTACCTGTCCAAACACATTATGCCAGATATGTTTTTGATTCGGTGGTTTAAAGTGCATGTTCAAGTAAAGGAATACAAATAACATACACTACATGGTATGAGCTTGTTAAAGCATTTTTTCCTCTTGTATTATCTTGATGTTCACAAAATGAGGTCAATTAAAAAGGCTTCTTACATAGAGAACGTTCGTATTATTATCTTGCTCTCACAAATTACACTTAAATTAAAATGGGTAGCAGTGTAGTGGCAGTGTATAAAATCCAAAAATGTGTGCAAATTTGGTGTTTGAACACCTGGTTGCTCTCTTAAGCTGCACACTCAGTTTTCTGTGTTCTTATATGCCTAAATTGCTTATTTGCATTGTTAGTTTGTGCCATTATTCATTGTCAGAACCATAGGTTCACAGGTTTTGCACATGAAAAGTAGCAAAAGAACAGCGAGTAAAGTGGCGTTACAGTTCATTTACCACATATCAAGTCAATGGGCTGGAGATTGCAGCAGTGCAGGATCCTGTTAATTGTTTTCTGCAAACCAGCTAAATGTTTATAGTTGACATTGAGTTACAGTTTGATATGAATCGACCACATATATATTAATCCAGTGTGTATAATTTAGTATATTCTGTTTCTTCTAGTGTATAGCCTTCCATGATGTTGCCCCTCAAGCTCCTACTCATTTTTTGGTAGTCCCTAGGAAACCCATTACTCAGATCTCAAAAGCTGAGGACAGTGATGCTGCTGTAAGTAATAAATCTATTTTTTTATATATATATGATAACCATAACTTATTATTGGTTGTTTTTATCTCACACAGAAGGACACAAGTAAAAAAATGCATGACTGATTAAAAACAGTTTAAGGTTATCTGCATTTATCTTATCACAACCCACAACCCCTCTCTTTTCAGCTTCTCGGACACTTGATGATTGTCGGGAGAAAGTTGGCTGCGCAAGAGAAATTGTCTGAAGGTTACCGGATGGTTATTAATGAGGGCCCTCATGGGGGACAGTCCGTTTACCATGTCCATCTGCATGTTCTGGGTGGCCGTCAGTTAGGCTGGCCTCCTGGCTAAGTGCATAATTTTTCAATTAATGATTTAAAATTACTTTCAAGTATTCTTGCAGCTCAGTGGTAGTTGCTCATGTTAACACGCAATGTTCTGTAATATCACATCATTATGAAAAGATTCAATTGGGAAAAAAATAAATAACCTCACCACCTCTCATCAGTGTGTCCATGATGCTTAGAAACCTGCATACCTATAATTCTGGTTTCCCTGATGTCACAAACAAATATTTTTTTCCTGCGTGTAGTTGACTTTTGTATTCACTAGAGGGAGCACTTGCATTAGTCCTGGTGTCTTTTTCCAGCCTTCAGCTATGAAATTGTTAAAGTGAAATACTTTAGTAGATGTAACATAATTATAAATATTAATCAAATGCTTATACTAATTTTATTGGTTAAAGTTATGAAAACAGACCCTATATACAATTTAATTTCTTTCCAAAATTAATATTTGATGAAAGATTTATTACATATGAAAAAAAAAATACTGTTAAAAAAAAATTATTTACTGTGCTATGTATTTTGGACAGCACTTTTACTAGACCACAGAATTCTGTGTATCATGATTAAGGCATAACTGAGGCTTATGGTCTGCAGCTAAAATTTAGCTAATTTAAAATTAGTCTGGTGTAATTTTGTATCGGGATTGTCAAACACTTTGATGCCCGAACCATTATAACTTTGCTCAAATACAGTTTTTAAGTAAGCTTGTTAAATAGGCATCAGGAAAGGGAGAGAGAAAACATCTGACAGGGAGAAGCTTGTATGTGATCAGTGGTCGCTCAGTGGTTAAAGCAACAGACTACTAATTGGAAGGTTGTGTAGTCATATCCTAGCTATATGAAGCTAACCTAGTATAGAAACAAGCCAAAGCAACCCATAAAGTTCATGTTGCTGTGGATAAAATTCTGAAGAGACAAAAATAATTAAAATCATTTAAAATTATTTAGTATATAAAGGGGGACTGTTAGTGTTGCTAAATAAAAATGATAAAGAATGTATGTCTAATGCAGTTAAGCAACTAAAAATAAAGAGAAGTTAAAGACGTGCACAGGAGGTTAAAGTCATTTAGATAATTCATAGTGATTTAGTCTCATGCTTGTGGCTGGAGTTTAATTTATACATCAAACCCAGCGTGGATGTGATCACTAATACAATCCTGCTCTATTTATTCCATCTAATTTAAGCAAATACAGTACATATAAACAACTAGAAATGGGACCATTACTGAGTTTGGTGGTAGTATTATTGTCCAAGAAATAATGATTATGGTAATATGCGATAATTTACTATACCAAAAAATTGCCAGAAGTCACAGGACCAATGCATTTGTTATTATGTAAACATGAAATAACTTTGTTGTCAAAAAAAGACAATGCAGGACTTTTACTAAATATTAACACAAAATGTTTAATTATTTTGTGAAAATCAATGTACAAATCTATTTGTGTCTCTTAAAGTACATAATGGCGTAAGGACAAGTGTGCAACGAAGGTAACTTTAGTTTTGTTCTTTGCAAGTTCCACCACATGGTCTAAAGTTCCAGCTACCGGCATTTTTGTTGTAAATGTTGTCATGATGATGATGATTAATCAATTGTAACATTTTAATCACGGTCAATTGCAAAAATGATTATTTCATTACTATACAAGCACTTGCTCAGCTATAGATTGGCGCCCTGTCCTGGGTGTATCTGCCCAGTGCCCGAAACGTTCTCCCCTGGATGGACATGGGGAACCCCCCCGCGACCCTAATATATAGGATAAAGCGGAAGATAATGAATGAATGAATGAATATACAAACACTTTTCATTTTAAAATGAAAAGTGATCAAATTTTCATTCCTTAAACAATTTAAAAGATTATTTATGCAATAACTCTTGTAAACTAAAAATTTAAGTTGAATGCTGAATATAGAAACAACAGATTTCCCGAGTTTGTGAGCAGCGGCTATTGCAGAATATAGCATTACTGTTATTAGAATGACAGGAAAACTGGGGTTAAAATGATTAGAGTTAACTGCATTACAAACCACTCTAGCTGGATATCACTACATGAGCCCAAGGAGCTATTTTATTTCAAAGTTTTTAAGGATCTGAAGGTGAGGGGAGTATCATTAAAAGGATCAAAATGAAACCTTTTAGTAATGTTGTTGCCCAAAATTGTATGTGCTTTAAAATTTTTGGAACACAGGAAAATGTAAGTTTGAAAAACAAGTGAAGGCAGACAACAGCATCTCAGAGGATCAACTGAAGAGAGAGCACTTTGGAAATAAGCAGCATTTATTTTATTATGTTAGTAAGAACTGCACTCAGTACCGCTCAGCTCACATTAGATTACACTGCTGGAGATATGGGTTATAGATGTTCATTCCATCAGTGTTTGTAAATCTTGAGTAAGATGAGCATTATCTTTCATTGTTTTCTTTCACTCAAACTAAGAGCCTCATGAAAAACTCCTTATGTGTTTTCTCGGTAAAAAATGATACCACATGATTTTACGTGTTGCTTTGAACGCATTCCCATTCAGGGCATCATATGTTTCTCACTTACATGCTACCAATGATGTTTTTGATTTTTTGATTTATTTATATAGCTCAATTCCACTGCAAATGTCCACAGGACCCTAATAGAGGATAAAGCCGGAAAATTCATGGCTTAGTGGTTAGCACATTCGCCTCTCAGCGCTAGGGATTCCCGGTTCGAATCCCCATCTGGGTGGAGTTTCCATGTCCTTCCCGTGTCTGCGTGGGTTTCCTTTGGGTTCTCCGGTTTCCTCCCACTGTCCAAAAACGTGGATCAAGGTCTATTCTCCAAATTGCCCCAGGATAATATATATATAATATAGAGTGTGTTTGTATGTGTGTCTGTGGCTGGTGTGACCGTGTGCCTCTCAGCGATAGGGATTGGCGCCCTGTCTGGGTGTAGTCTGCCCCCCCCCCCGAACCTTGCAGAGGATTTCCTCAGAAGATAATTGATTGCTGGATGTTCTCATCTCAAAAACATTTCAAGTCAATTATCCTCTACAAAGGGTGCCCCATAGGTTGTTCATGCCAATCCAGGAGAAAGTTTTGGGATGGATGGGCAGATACACGCAGTACTGGGTGCCCGAAACGTCTATCGCTGGGCACACACTCACTCACAAAAAAATACACATACAAACACACTATATATATATATTTATATATATATATATATATATATATATATATATATATATATATACCTATATATATGGGGCAATTTGGAGAATTGAACTTCATCAAAAGTTTTTGGACTGTGGGAGGAAACCGGATAACCGAAACTTGAAATCCCACAAGCGGGGGGGGGGGGGGGGGGGGGGGGGGGGGGGGGGCACACAATCCAGGGACCAAAGTTTTGGGTATGAGCAAGATACACCCATGATCTCAGGCGGTGTACGATTATAGAGACATATTCATCTCATTCATTATCTTCCCAGTTTATCCCTATTAGGGGTGGGGTTCCCCATGCCCCCGTCCAGGGGGAACGTCCTCGGGCGCTTTGGGCAGATAGACCCAGGACAGGGCCAATCCATTGGATGGTCACATTCACTCACAAAGACCCACTCTATATGGGGCAATTTTGAGAATTCAATGTGACTTGATCCATGTTTTTGGTGACTGTGGGAGGAAACCGGAGAACCCGGAGGTAAACCCGCGCAGACACGGGGAGAACATGGAAACTCCACCCAGATGGGGATTCGAACCGGGAATCCCTAGCGCTGAGAGGCGAACGTGCTAACCACTAAGTCACCGTGCTGCTAGAGACATATTAATCAAGACAAATTAATTTACTAAAGTGTTTAAGAAGTGTCATAACTTGAATATACTCACATGTACATGGAAGAACATAAAAACTACATACAGACCCAAACATTGAACCGAGCTGAGAGCTGTGCTGTGACAGTTCCACCCACTGAGTCTGCATTCCAGCTGTGTCAGAAGAAATCTAAATCTAAAATTACACTTGAAATATAGCTGATGTCATTAAAGCTTATAATTTGTATATTCCATTAATGATCTGTATCTAGCTAAGATTTTTGCCTGTGTCTTTCCTTGTAAAGTCCTGGCAGCAGTTTAGACCGTTTGGTTAGCCAGCCTGTCTACACCTGTGCACACAGGGAGCTCCAAGGACAAGGTTTAATGAGTTTGGTGTGGGGGACTTTGGTGGCCCACAGAGATTCCAAAACCTTATTCCATTCTACCTCCAGCAGCACTGCCAGACCCGTAATATGCATTTAACAGAATGGGTTTGAGAAAACTTCCAAGTCCGGGCTGGACAATTTATTTTTATGGGGCCTTATGAAAAGCTGGGACAGTTGTGTGGGCCAAACCAACAGAACCAACTCGAATCAAAAGAAAAATAATTCACTGCATGCATGACAGACAGTGTACACCAGGATTGCACTTCATCTGCATTGCTTTCACTGGAAAGGTGACTTCCATTTATAATTTACATATTGTTTGCATACCTTTTAAATACCATCTCTGAAAATCTACTCCATGCACTTATTTAAGCTGCCTTTGAAATCCTGACTTTCCACTGACTTCACTGGCCAAATTCAGCCAAAAGCCATATGTGGCCCTGGGCTGTAAAATGCCTTTCCAGAAAATGAAATGCTTTTTAATAACCCTATATTAATGCCAATTGATTTACACTGTCACATTCTATAAGTGCATCGAAACGTGATGCTCAGCTATTCATGTCCAGTTAACTTTTAAAGGTAACATGATATTTATTCAGGGTGTGGCAGCTCAGTGGTTAGTATGTTGGACTATAGGTTGAGGGTTCAAATCTAGAATCTATGAAGTTGCCAGTGTGAGTTTCAAACCTCCATTGCTCCAGGGGTGCTTTATCATGACTGACCCTGTGTTCTGACCCCAACCATCAAGTTTGTTGGTTGTGTACGTTATTTTGGATAAAAGCATGTGATGCAAAAAAAATGTGATGCAATTTATTATTAAATACTAGGAATGGGACAGTAAATCGTTCTGGAAATTAATCATGATTTAAAATGTTACAATGAATTAATCACAAGGGGGTCTCAACATCGTCATAACATTCATTCATTCATTTATTATCTTCCGCTTTGTCCTATATATTAGGGTCGCGGTGGGGTTCCCCATGCCCATCCAGGGGAGAACGTCTCGGGCGCTGGGCAGATAGACCCAGGACAGGGCGCCAATCCATCGCTGGGTACACACTCGCTCACAAAGACACACACACATACACACACCATATGGGGCAATTTGGATAACTCAGTTGACTTGACCCATGTTTTTGGACTGTGGGAGGAAACCGGAGAACCTGGAGGAAACCCACGCGGACACGGGGAGAACATGGAAACTCCACCCAGATGGGGATTCGAACCGGGAATCCCTAGTGCTGAGAGGCGAATGTGCTAACCACCGTGCCGCCCCGTCATAACATCATTTAAAAAAAAAAAAAGATAAAGTTACTAGGGGTGTCTTCAACTAAGGATTTTCATAGTCGAATCTGATTCGTCAGATTTTCCCTATAGTCGACTGATAGTCGAATCAGTTGAAATTTCACCACAAGATGGCGCTATAAGCGTGGTTTTTAAAAAAGATTTTTAAAAATATTTTACTTGTTTTTCTAGAGCACCGTAAATGGGATCCCCCTTCTGGACTTTTTTAAAAAAAAATATTAACAGAAATTAGGATGATTTTATTTGACAAAAGGCTATATATATAACGAAAACAAAGACATTTCATGTAAAAACTAATGCTTAGCAGCAGCCATGGGCACCCCCATGTGGTCAAAATGGTACATTCGACTATGAGGTTCATAGTCGACTACGGTTCTCCGAATTGAATCGTCGAATCAGCGAATATTGCAGCTCACCCCTAAAAGTTACACATTGTCCTTAGAGACAGTTTGATTTTCACAAAAGAATTTAAATATTAATTTAGTGGTTAGCATGTCTGCCTCTCAGCGTGATCCAGGTTTCCATGTTCTCCCCGTGTCTATGTGGTTCTCCGGTTTCCTTCCGCAGTCCATAAACATAGATTCAAGGTAAATAAAATGCTCTAAATTGCCCCATATAGAGTGTGTTTGTGTGAGTGAGTGTTTGGCCAATGATAGATTGATGCCCTGTGCTGGGTGGATCTGTCCTGTGCCCGCCCGCCAGGACTCCAGTATAGGATTGAAAGGAAGCCACCGTGCTGCCCTGGAGCAATTTAGAGTATTCAGATTACCTTGAATGGTTTTGTACTGTGGGAGGAAACCCACGCAGACACGGGGAGAACATTGAAACTACTCCAGATTGGGATTCGAACAGGGAATCCCTAGTGCTTAGAGGCAAACGTGGTAATGTTTCTGGAGAACGTTTCGGGGTCTGGGCAGATACACCCAGGACAGGGTGCCAATCTATCGCCGGGCAAACACTCACACACACACACATTCACTCACACAAACACACTCTACATGGGGCAATTTGGAGAATTCAATTGACCTTCATCCATGTTTTTGGACTGTGGGAGGAAACCGGTGTACACGGAGGAAACCCATGCGCACACAGAGAGAACATGGAAACTCCACCCAGATTGGGATTCGAACCTGAAATCCTGTGCTGAGAGGCGAACGTGGTAACCACTAAGCCACCGTGCCGCCTTTGGCCGATAATCCATCTATCCATTATCTTCTGCTTTATCCTCTATTAGGGTCACGGTGGGGTTCCCCATGCCCATCCAGGGGAGAACGTCTCGGGTGCTGGGCAGATAGACCCAGGACAGGGCGCCAATCTATCGCTGGGCACACACTCACACAAACACTCTACATGGGGCAATTTGGAGAATTCAATTGACCTTGATCCTTGTTTTTGGACTGTGGGAGGAAACACGGAGAGTACACAGAGGAAACCCATGCAGACACGGGGAGAACATGGAAACTCCACCCAGATTGGGAACGTGCTAACCACTAAGCCACCAAAATCCGCATACCCCATGTAATTATCTCATGCCTAATTAGAAAAAGTCATAGTATTTTCGGCGGCACGGTGGCTTAGTGGTTAGCACGTTCGCCTCTCAGCACTAGGGATTCCCGGTTCGAATCCCCATCTGGGTGGAGTATCCATGTTTTCCCCGTGTCCGCGTGGGTTTCCTCCAGGTTCTCCGGTGTCCTCCCACAGTCCAAAAACATGGATCAAGTCAATTGAGTTCTCCAAATTGCCCCATATAGAGTGTGTCTGTGTGAGTGAATGTGTGCTCAGCGATAGATTGACACCCTGTCCTGGGTGTATCTGCCCAGCGCCCGAGATGTTCTCCCCTGGATGGGCATGGGGAACCCCACCGCGACCCTTTCATTCATTCATTCATTCATTCATTCATTCATTCATTATCTCCCGCTTTATCCTCTATTAGGGTCGTGGTGGGGTTCCCCATGCCCATCCAGGGGAGAACGTCTTGGGCGCTGGGGAGATACACCCAGGACAGGGCGCTAATATTACTGAGTCTGACTGAGTGAAAACATATATTTGCACAATCACAATACATAGACTGACCAAGGGCACTCAAACTTTTGGGTAACACGGTCTTACTGTCTTCTTAGTTCACTCTATATGGGGCAATTTGGACACCGCGACCCTAATAGAGGATAAAGCGGAAGATGATGGATGAATGAATAGTATTTTCAAAGTCGAAACTTTTGCCGCAGAACTTTTGGAACGTGGGTCAGGGGAAAAACGGCGTCTCCCAACATTTCGTTTGCATCTTAAGTAGAGCTGTGCGGATTGATACAAATATCGATAACATCGATACCAACGCTGGTATTGGTATTGAACAATACTTGCATAAAAAGATCGATACTCAAGACAGCGGCCACGTGGGCTCAGCCTGACCCGCCCAAGTCGACACGTCACAGTATGGAGAGAGAGACTCGGAGTGGGAGATAAAAAAAAGATGTCTGAAAGAAAGAGAAGCGCCGTTCGGCTGTATTTTACAGCCGAAAATGCGACATCGGCAACCTGTTAAGTTTGCAAAAAGTCTTTTAGGTACACAGGAAACACAACAAACGTATTTAAGCACATTAAAAAGCACACAGCACCCCCAAAACCACACACACAATTCTATTTGAAAAAAGAAACAAAGAAAGAAAAAAACTGTCTAGTGAGGGGAGCATTTTGACTTTATATTTGTGTTGTCGTTTCTTACCTCAAAAATATATATTTTCCTCACGTTAAAGCAAACTTGGTTTTATTACTGTTCCGTTGTTTCTAAACAAAGATGTCGATTGGGATACATTGTTTTGTCGTCACCTACAATGTTTGGCGAAATTCTATACTAGGTCGTTTGGATCATTCATTCAATCATTCATTATCTCCCGCTTTATCCTCTATTAGGGTCGCGGTGGGGTTCCCCATGCCCATCCAGGGGAGAACATCTCAGGCGCTGGGCAGATAGACCCAGGACAGGGCGCCAATCCATCGCTGGGCACACACTCACTCACACATACACACTCTATATGGGGCAATTTTCAATTCAATTCAATTGACTTGATCCATGTTTTTGGACTGTGGCAAGAAACCGGAGAACCCGGAGGAAACCCACGCAGACACGGGGAGAACATGGAAACTCCACCCAGATGGGGATTCGATCCGGGAATCCCTAGCGCTGAGAGGCGAACGTGCTAACCACTAAGCCACCATGCCGCCTCGTTTGGATCATTCATTCATTCATTCGTTATCTCCCGCTTTATCCTCTATTAGGCTCGCGGTGGGGTTCCCCATGCCCATCCAGGGGAGAACATCTCAGGCGCTGGGCAGATAGACCCAGGACAGGGCACCAATCCATCGCAGGGCACACACTCACTCACACAGACACACTCTATATGGGGCAATTTTCAATTCAATTCAATTGACTTGATCCATGTTTTTGGACTGTGGCAAGAAACCGGAGAACCCGGAGGAAACCCACGCAGACACGGGGAGAACATGGAAACTCCACCCAGATTGGGATTCGAACCTGGAATCCCTAGCGCTGAGAGGCGAACGTGCTAACCACTAAGCCACCATGCCGCCTCGTTTGGATCAATGAAGCTTAAATATTAAAAAGTATCGGTATCGAATATCGCGATATTGGCCCTGTATTTACTTGGTATCGCACAGCTCTAATCTTAAGCTCTTTCTTTACCCCGGAGTTGTGGGAGGAGGCGGGGCATGAATATTAATTATGCGCGGAAAGGCCAACCAATAGGAGGGACAGACGCTATTATGCTAATTACTGTTTGACAGCTGTGGAGGAGTCGCGTCCACTGCTGCTCAGACCGGAGAGCTGGAGGATGGAGCTGCGGCGTCGCGCGTCTTTGCGCCATAAAACCCTCTGTAAATAAGGTTCGGGGACTCTGAGCATCCCCCGCGCGCTCGGGTAACGCGGTGTTCGGACGGACGTTTGGACTGCACGGCTTGGTCGAGTTTGTCGAAGAGCTTTTTGGGGTTCTGGAAACTTGGCTTGCGCTGAGCCATGATGCACCGCAGCTTTGCGCTGGCGGCGGAGCGCAGTCGCTATAAGGAGAGACTGGAGGCGAGTCTGGCGGCTCTGTGCGAGCTGGACCTGCTGAAGCAGCGGCAGGAGTCTCTGGTGTTGAGCGCCCTGCGGCTCGGGGACTGCGGCTCGGACTCGGGCTGTGGACGCGCCGCATGGCCGCTGCTTCGTCATTGCTTCCACAACTCGGCAGAGCTGCAGCCTGGCCAGCAACAGGTAAGCAAGATTCATTCACCTTTTTATGTTAGTAATACGCTAGGGATTCCCGGTTCGAATCCCCATCTGGGTGGAGTTTCCATGTTCTCCCCGTGTCCGCGTGGGTTTCCGCCGGGCTCTCCGGTTTCCTCCCACAGTCCAAAGACATGGATCGATTCAATTGAATTCTCCAAATTGCCCCATATAGAGTGTGTCTGTGTGAGTGAGTGTGTGCCCAGAGATGGATTGGCGCCCTGTCCTGGGTCTATCTGCCCAGCGCCCGAGACGTTCTCCCCTGGATGGGCATGGGGAACCCCATCGCAACCCTAATAGAGGATAAAGCGGGAGATAATGAATGAATGAATGTTAGTAATAGGCGGCACGGTGGTTTAGTGGTTAGCACTAAAGCACTCTCAGCGCTAGGGATTCCCGGTTCGAATCCCCATCTGGGTGGAGTTTCCATGTTCTCCCCGTGTCTGCGTGGGTTTCCTCCGTGCTCTCCGGTTTCCTCCCACAGTCCAAAAACATGGATCAAGTCAATTGAATTCTCAAAATTGCCTCATATAGAGAGTGTCTGTGTGAGTGAGTGTGTGCCCAGCGATCGATTGGCGTTGGCGCCCTGTCCTGGGTCTATCTGCCCAGCGCCCGAGATGTTCTCCCCTGGATGGGCATGGGGAACCCCATCGCGACCCTAATAGAGGATAAAGCGGGAAATAATGAATGAATGAATGTTAGTAATAAGTGCTCGTTATAAAAGTTGAAGTGGTTCCCAGAGGCGATTTCTTTTTTTTACTTTCATCCATCCATTATATTCCGCTTTATCCTCCATCCTCCAGGGTCGCGGTGGGTTCCCCATGCCCATCCAGGGGAGAACGTTTCGGGCGCTGGGCAAATACACCCAGGACAGGGCGCCAATCTATCGCTGGGTACACTTACACAAACACACTATATGGGGCAATTTTGGACAATTCAATTGACCTTGATCCACGTTTTTGGACTGTGGGAGGAAACCGGAGAACCCGGAGGAAACCCACGCAGACACGGGGAGAACATGGAAACTCCACCCAGATTGGGATTCGAACCGGGAATCCCTAGCGCTGAGAGGAGAACATGCTAACACTAAGCCACCATGCCCCCCCTGTTATTTTTACTTACTTTGCTTAAAGAATCACTAAGACTAAAGTGGTGTTGTGAAGCTGAGGTAAAGCTGAACATGCATTTACTACAAAAACAAACCTTAATCAACCTTAATCCTTGCTATGGTCCTCATGACTGAATTAATAAATAATTCCTCGTAAAGTCAATATTTTCCCCATGTATGTATTTTATAGTCAAAATGAAGTGGGCCTTATCTTTGCAGTTATATGTTTATTCTGAAAGGCATACGTATGTTTGGTTTATTTTTAAAGAATTCAATGCAGTGATTCTTTTTAAAGATCTGTTAGATTGTTTTAGTAGAAAAGTCTTGATATTCCTGGAATTAACCACACTTTGTCCTCAATAAATTGGTTTAAGTCTTCTGAACACATGTCGAGTGATGCTTTGACCTCTAAATCTTTACCAGACCATAACAATTTGTCAACCTACAATCCTATGGTTTGGCGTCTTGATTTAGCCATTTAATGCAATGAAATGTCCTCAATTAAAAAATAAAAGTTTGAAGCTCAATAATGAAAATCCAGGGTCCGTATGTGCATAGTCCGTCTCTGAGTGATAGGGACCCAGGTTCGATATGAGTGGAGTTTGCATCTTTTCCCCGTGTTTGTGTTGTCTGCGGTTTCTATGGTGTCCTCCCACATTCCAAATACATGGATTCATGGTAAATTAAATTACTCTATCTAAAGTGTCCCTTTATAGTGTGTGTGTGTGTGTGTGTGAGTGAGTGTGTGCGCAGTGATGGATTGGCACTTTGTCCTACAGATTGGCGAATACTTGATTTGTAATCAAGGAGAGTGGAAATGGTACATTGTGACTTTGTTTATTTGCATTTAATTGAATAATCTTTGAAAGTAAAGTTAAATGACTAAAAAGCTTCTTTCTTCAACTTCATAACAATCCTGTTATTTGTATAATGGTGGATGACTAGTCAGAAGAGGTTTGTCTGACGTATTAACTTTCAGGACGATTTTGTCATGTTTACAAATTAAACTGTAGTATATGTATTTCAGTTTATATTATTATATTTAATTTCTATTCTAAAAAAAAAATATTAAAAAAAAGTAATACTGTGATTATAAGACTTGTGTTTTGGTAGTGAAGATTAAAGTAGAAGATTAAACTGTCAATTGTTTTGTCAATGTTTTGGCCATTTGACATAACATGACACTCTTAAAGCAGAAAAGAAACATTGCTCAGCCTTTGTTCCACTTCAACTTGCTCAAGTTAAGGTTGCTCCTCAAGTAAAAGCATCTGTTTAATGCAATATTAGCTTTCCATTATTTAGCCTCACAAACCTAAACTTCAACTGTTGTAGGTCTGAGACATTGCTACACAGATTACTTGACTGATATTTTAATGCTTTTTACTGCCAGAAAAGTTGGCCAAAAACTGGCTGATTACAAGATCATGCCAAGAATTTAGCTTACTGACATAAAATAATGTAAACCTATTGTCTCTGCTAATGATTTTATTCAAGTAAATGCTGTGTTGTTAACCGAGAGGAATGTGCCAGTTCTTAGCTGTTGATGTTCTATTTTATTAACTTGCACGTGCAAAAAAAAAAAAAAAAAAAACCATATATATATATATATATATATATATATATATATATATATATATATATATATATATATATATATATATATATATATATATATATATGGAATATTTTATTGTTGCAATCATGATGAGTTAAAGCTTTATTGCTTTATTGGAAATATTTTTATTTCCAGTTACTCTGGTGACGAGTTTTTTTGTGCTCTTTCTCTGAATGGCATTTACATCTAATAGTGGATCTACATTTACGTGCATCAACTGGTGTACTGAATATGTTAATCATAGACCGCATACTCAATATTTGATAGTTGATAGTTAGTTACCAGGTCAAATGTGATGTGGTGATGAATAGTGTAAGCAACATTAGGTTGATTTTTGTAATTGGAGATAAAGACAAACCATAGCATATACAAATACACATTTCTATAAACTGATAAATGTACAATACTTAATTATGTGGTTTAAATCCTTGTCAATCCTGGCAACAACAAAATGCCCTTTGTTGATTTGTTATCTCTTAAAGAGACAAGCTTTTGCAGCAGTTTAATCTCATTGTTTGAGCATGTGACATGCGCTGGCGGAAAGAAGTGGGGGGTCTGTATACCAGCTAGCTGCCATGTGTTAAGTGTGTGTGTGTGTGTGTGTGTGTGTGGGGCAGGGGGATATCAGGACTAGTAAAGATATACAGTGGGCCTGCTGTTTCACAAACACACTCAAAGACATCAGACCAGTTTATTTCTGGCATCATGGTGCTGACAACAATCTGACAGTAGTGGACAGCTGGAAAAGCACTAGCCATACTGTCTGCAGTGTGTTGGTGAACGTGCATGTATGCATCCATGTACACTGTGCTGATATGTAACTCCAACAACAACTGCCACAGTATGTCAGAGGCACAGGTTCAGTATATCCTCCCATTTGCTCTTGCACAATGCAGATTGAGATAACTGTGATTTAGTTTTCCGACTTTTCCGTGCAAAGGCCATTATTAAGGGTTAGGGTTAGGTCATTAAGGGTTAGGTCTGTGATGCATGATTTGAATTGCATGGCATGGCATGTCAGAAACATCGGTAGGCCCTCTATTCTTTTAGAATATGCACATCATCTTGTATGATATTTTTACAATAGCAAATGCTTTGGTATTTATATGCCTATTTGTTTCATTTGCTTTAAATCAATATTCAATGGCAGACAAAAAAAGTCAAATCTGATATTATACTCCACAGAAATCCGAAAATGGACCTGACAAAATTATTGGCGCCTTTTTAAAAGTGGAAAAATAGCATTTTAAGCATGTGATGAGCCTTTACGTTGCATCCACTGCTGGCAATCTAGAACTCACATGTTCAACAAGTTTATCTAAAGAAAAATTGACTCAATCTTTGTGTCTGTGTATCACACAGAGCATGGGGAAAATAAAGAAGAGCAAAGAATTGTCTGAGGATGTAAGAACAAAAATTGTGGAAAAATATGGACAATGTCAAGGTTACAAGTCCATCTCCAGAGATCTTAACGTTCCTGTGTCCACTGTGCGCCACGTCATTAAGAAGTTTACAGCTCATGGTACTGTAGCTAACCTCCCTGGACGCGGACGGAAGAGAAAGATTGATGGAAGATTGCAACAAAGGATTGTTCAGATGGTGGTGAACAAACCTCAAGCAACTTCCAAACAAATTCAAGCTGACCTGCAGACACTAGGTACCACAGTATCAGCTCGCACTATCCGGCGCCATCTGAATGAAATAGGATTTTTTGGACACTGATGAGAGCAAAATAATCCATACAAACCAGAATAAAGTTTATTGGAAAATACATGTGGAAGCCAGAGGATTTCAAAGAACAGAATAAGGTCCTTATTAACTAACATTGTGAAGGTTAAGAAATGCTGGGGGCTTGAGTGCTACTGGTATTGTTGCTTTGACTGTGAAATATTATAGGTCAATACTAAAATCAATACTATTGATTTTAATAAATGACCAAAAGCAAATAAAAAACAACAACAAATGGTTTAGGATCAAGTCTCCTGCAATTTATGCACAACATATTTCAAAAATCAATCCATATCCAAAGAATACCTGTGTTGCGATCATTAAATAACAGAAGAGGTTTTTCAAATATGAGAGACTAGGTGCAGTGGTTCAAGTTCTAGTAGAGAGGCGGAAGATAAAATGTGGCACCAAGTGCAGAAGGCCATTTGTGGTTCTGTGTTGAATGATACATTTTCCTTGTATGTGTGTTTGATAAAAAAATAAATTTGCAATGGCATTTGCAATGTATCAGCAATATACAGAGGCTCATGGTGTGTTTATAAATATATGTATATAAAGTATTTCAGATTAAATTTAAACATAAAAATGTAAAATAAATTGTATTCAGTCAACAGTTTATTTGTTACATATTTTTCATTTGCTTCATTTTGCCTTTTAAAAATGAACAATCTATTCTTCTGGACAGGTTAGTGCTGTCTCATTTGAGAAAATTAAGGAACTTGAGACATCACTGAAAAAAATGTCTTGGCAAAAATGGACGTAGAACAAAGGAAGTTTGAACTAAGTTTCCCATGATGCTGTTCTTTTATTTAGATAGAACTGGAAATATCACGCGGCACGGTGGCTTAGTGGTTAGCACATTCGCCTCACAGCACTAGGGATTCTCGGTTCGAATCCCCATCTGGGTGGAGTTTCCATGTTCTCCCCGTGTCTGCATGGGTTTCCTCCGGGTTCTCCGGTTTCCTCCCACAGTCCAAAAACATGGATCAAGTCAATTGAATTCTCCAAATTGCCCCATATAGAGTGTGTCTGTGTGAGTGAGTGTGTGCCCAGCGATGGATTGGCGCCCTGTCCTGGGTCTATCTGCCCAGCGCCAGAGATGTTCTCCCCTGGATGGGCATGGGGAACCCCACCGCGACCCTAATAGAGGATAAAGCGGAAGATAATGAATGAATGAAAATATCACTTAAAGAGAGAATTTGTGTGGCATAAACTCTGTATCAGCCACATGAGTTCATTTCATGATCATTAACCACTGAGAAGTCATAATTAGTATGGTTTAAGTATTATAGACATAAACTTTGCATATACATTTAAACTTTTAAATTTGTGAGACTTTGTGACGTTGTGTAAGGAAAGGTGGCGCTAACTGCGTTGTTTATTGTGAGTAATTAACGCACCTGACGTGGCTCCGCCTGATGATCGTTTGCAGACTTTATACGCTGTAACATCACATGCCGCAGGAAAAGAGATTCCATGTGTCAACAGGAGCGGAGCTTTTGGCGAGGTTCACTATGCCTGCACATGTAGATTAAATGTAATTTAAAATAGTGTGAAATAAAGCCCGTTCCGTTTGGTGAGAAATCCTGTCTCCAGTCCTCATTCATACCCACTCCTCATTACAGACGTAATAATTTATTGTTTAAGTGTATAGCTTTAAAATTCTTTTGAAGATGAAAAAGGCTTTTGTGGACTTTGTGGGTGGACTACTTGTGTTCATGCTAAGACTGCATATAGCATGAGTTTAGTGTGGAAGAAGTTGACTGGCCCACACAGAGCTCTGACCTCAGCCCCATCTAACACTTTAGGGTGAAGTAGAATGGAGATTGAGTGCTAGACCCTCTCAGCCACCATCAGTCATACTCTTGTGGATGAATGGGCGAAAATTCCCACAGCCACAGTTCCAAATCTTGTAAAAGCTTTCACAGAGAGAAAACTGTTATATATGCAAAAGTGGAGAACTTCTACACTGGCTTATTTTATGAGTTTCATTTACTATATAAATTC
Source organism: Corydoras sp. C115 (assembly GCA_019802505.1). NCBI lineage: Eukaryota > Metazoa > Chordata > Actinopteri > Siluriformes > Callichthyidae > Corydoras > Corydoras sp. C115. Next base: position 6,314,485 of record JAFMOC010000021.1, on the reverse strand, counting down.
ACTTTGTACTTCTACAATTACAGACTGTATTTAATTTCTTTCTTTACATACTTTTTTAAACCCAGTTTACTCTCTAATTGTCAGAAACCCAACAGGACCACAACAGAGCAGGTATTTAATGACTGGTGTTTTCCAATCTTGGCTGTAGGCCTTAGAACCCCTCTTAAAATGTGATTAGGATTAGGATCTTCTAAATCTGAAATCAATCTACTGAAAACAACACTCTATAAACAAAGACATATGCAGAGTAGACTGTAGAGCCCAACTCTACTGAACACCTCCGGTATGAAGAGCTCATAATTGGCAGCCAGACCTTTTTTTTTAAACAAATGTTCATTGTCTTAAAATATACAAATTCCTACAGACACCTTTCAAATATTAATAAAAAAGCCCTCCCAAAGTTGACATATTTGTGAACATAAATGTATAATAACTATGTTCATGGTATTAAAAATCTTATTTTCATAAAAGCTGGATACACTAGTTCTGACCGTGAACTATCACCTGCTTTTATCAATATTTTGTTAAGTATTTACAATCCATTAAGTAAATAATAGGCGGCACGGTGGCTTAGTGGTTAGCACGTTCGCCTCTCAGCACTAGGGATTCCCGGTTCGAATCCCCATCTGGGTGCAGTTTCCATGTTCTCCCCGTGTCTGCGTGGGTTTCCTCCGGGTTCTCCCACAGTTCAAAAACATGGATCAAGTCATTTGAATTCTTAAAATTGCTTATAGAGTGTGTCTGTGTGAGTGAGTGTGTGCCCAATGATGGATTGGCGCCCTGTCCTGGGTGTATCTGCCCAGCGCCCAAGACGTTCTCCCCTAGATGGGCATGGGAACCCCCCCGCGACCCTAATAGAGGATAAAGCGGAAGATAATGAATGAATGAATGAATGAATTAGTAAATAATGTAGAATATTTCAACTAAGAAGACAGTAAGACCGAGTTACCCAAAAGTTTGAGCGCCCTTGGTCAGTCTATGTATTGTGATTGTGCAAATATATGTTTTCACTCAGTCAGACTCAGTAATATTAAACATCATGTGCTGTAGGAAAGACTCTTGTCTTTTTCTGCATGCAACTAGAGCCTGCCATGGTTTTCCTATAATCTAATTTGTGATTGATTTGTCTGGTTAAGCTAATAGGGTTTGGGCAAATTGGTGTCAAGCTGGGGGAGGGTTGTTTTAGTGCCAGTGTGTGTGGTTAGGAGTCGAAAGCTATGAATACAGACATGGTGCTGTTTCTGGTCAACTCTCTCACTTGTGTAGTTGTACGGCATGTGTGGATTTTTTAAAGTGTACTTTAAATTTTTTTTCAAGATTTCTTCAGATCCAGGACCGAATCCCTCGGATAAGTCATACAATAAAACTATTGCTAGTATTTAGTCAAAATTTGACTGCATAAAAAATACAATTGTATTATTTGTTATATGAGTTAATTTTTTTCACAAATATATCTAATAATACTTTTAAATGTTGACTTTGGCCAAATTTCTAGTCAGTAAAGACTTACAGCACCATATATGGGTCCTGCTCATGATGGAATCTGCTAGACTTCATAAAAGCTTTTGTTGTTATTCTATTCTGTGTATTACATCATCAGTAAAGAATTGGCAGTAGACTAGAAGCAAAGAGGCTTTATGTCCAGAGTAAAAAGTTTACAGCTTCAAAACAGAGAAGAGCCATTTTGTGTCTCTATGAAAAGAAGAATGGAATGGCTTGTCTTTGTGCTCCTTAATAATTGAGGTCTTTGTGTTTTTTTGTTGTTTTTTTTTTTTTTTTTTACAAAACATGCACAATTTCTATAAAATAAAAACAGAACATAAAATTAACCTTTGTAGCAACCTTAGCACCAATATAAACATTATTTTGTTGCTATCTTTAATATATAGTTTATATATTAATAAAATTAATTTATATATATATATATATATATATATATATATATATATATATATATATATATATATATATATATATATATATATATATATATATATAGAGTGACCTTAATTCATTATCCAATATCATTATACATAAGGTAATAAAACAATCTGAGCATTTGTGAATCTTTTTAAGGGGGTCAAGTTGGTAAATACAGGGGTTTACAGTATTCACCTTCTGATTGAAAATCAATATCAATATTTCAATCACCATAGTTTCATTGCTTACATTTTTGAGCAGATCTCTGGAAGCTTTGGAACAGAAACAAATGCTTGGATGAACTACTGTGGGTTAGTGAAGAGTAAAGTCTCCCCATAGAGAGATCGTCGAGTCAGTTTTCAGCTGTGATCCTGTGTTGATGCTTTGCCAATCTGTGCCATTCCTTTAAATACACTGCTTTTTTACTGCTCCTTGACTGTTATATGTCTCAGCGCTACATTCATCTGAACCACGGTGTGTGATACTGAGTATAATTTAAAATAAAAAAACTGTTGTACTTGGTGCAAGGCATATGGTGCACATCGTACATGTAATGCATAGCATTACATGTACTTTTTTTTTTGCTTTTTAAATTTTATTTTACACATGTGCATGCATTAGAAATCAAATATAGAAGTGTGACATGTATATTTATTTTGATTTGATAAAGCCAAAAGACCAGATGTCTCAGGGCTGTAAAAAGCCAAGATCTGTTGCAAAAGGAAAAAAAGAAGTTACATCCTACTGTGTTGTCAATTTTACATATAAAATAAATGTAATGTGTAATTCCAAAAGTTTGTTTGTGCTGCAAGTGATGATACGCATCATGTGTACATCTGCTGTAAATTCTATTATCTGTATTGTAATACATGAAATACATTTTTATACACAACTGGATAACTTTTTTTTAGATTAAAAACATAGCTTATAGTATATTAGGAATGGGAATTGTTTAGAGCAGAGGTAGTGTGTGTGTTGGATAAGGGTTTGTTGGGGGAAGCATTACAAAGGAACAAATGATCATTGAGGCACTGTCCTCACAGGAACCACTAAACCACAGAGTTTAGGCCAACACTTACAATAGCTCATTTACTCAGGCACTTAGGAATAGCTCTTATTGCGGCTGTGCAGGCAAAGCGAAAACACGGCTCGGGCGTTTTATATTTGATACATATTGTAAGTTCATTTAGAAGAATGTTTTAACAGGTCCTGGGTACATTCATAGCTTTCCAGGACCTAGAATAAAAATGTAGGGTAATGCTTACTGGCAGTCAAATCAATTGCAACAGCCTCTGCCCACGTCACTGGGCAAACGATACCATCATTCAGAGGATGTTGGCAGATTGGCCAAAATCTCACTCAAACAAATGTGTCTTTTACAAATGTTTAATGACATTTTATAGACATATTTAACTGGAGATAAATCAAGTCTGATGTATTGTTTTTTAAATACATAGAATTATGGTTTAAATGCAAAACAAACATGGCTGTTAATACCATCATTATGCACTGTGAGACATTTTAATTCAAAAAGCATGTTATTAAAATATGCAAAAATATTTGATAAAACATTCAGTACTGGTTTTCATTAAAAACAAATATTTAATGCATGTTGACAGTGTAGTATTACAAACATAGAAAAGTAGACAAGAAAATAATAAAACAATTAAATCACAGCAAAGACCCTTATTTTATTAATTTTAAAGTCATCTGTTCACTTCACTATAAACTTGAATGTTTTTCAGATTGCTGCAGAATAAAAAACGCCAACCACACATCCTAAAATTGAAATAAAACTTTTGTAGAAAATATAGTTTTAAACAATTAGTAAACATTTCAGTGAGTTATTCATTTCTTGGGTTGAGTGAAAGGACATTACTTTTGTACCTTATTTTTGTGTTGACAAGAAATCCCAGTTTCTTTTTTATTTTAAAGGTGAAATGTTTCTCTCTGAACTGCTATATCTGTGAAAGACTGACACCGAAAGTGCAGTATTGCCTGAAAAATCTTTAAAATACACCTTGTGAAATGTTTTTTTCATCTGAAAAAGCTGAAAAAATTCTCTCTTATTCTATTACTTACAAATTATTTAAAGGTAATCTTAGTCACATAGTCAGCTTCTGAAACTTTTAAAGAAGGTATTTCATATTTGGACAATGTTTAGCTGCACATTTCACAAATAAAAATAAAAAAAGGCCTCTGTTCCACTGCCCCACATGTGCCTTTTCACTCCCACATGTCATTTTACACATGAGCGTTGTTAATGCGGTGTGTGTTTGTGTGTGTGTCAGAGAGGAGAGAGAGAGAGAGTGTGTGTGTGTGTGTAGGAAGTAGCTGGAACTGTTGGTAGACACATGTATGCAAAATGGAATTTAGATTAAAAACGTTCTGCCTTTTTTGATTGGCTTGTGTATTATTTGTTATTTTTATAAAGCACAATCAGCTTATTGTATGAAATGCAGTCTCATGTTTTTTTTTTTTTATATAGATGGGACATTCTGTTTTTTTCATTCCCAGACAACCACACCACATTGTCATGCTGCATGACCGAGTGATGAGATGCTGATTCACATACTCTCACTCATTTGGGAAACCTAAATCCTACACACACACACACATACGCACGCACGGAGAGAACAGCAAACACAGTCATGTGCTTATGCATTATGAGTACATAGACCTTTATTCATTTCAGGAAGACTTAACCTTAACTGCTCCAAGCCTTACCTGACCTTTATCCAAAACATAAACAAGCATACTGATAAATGATTCTCACATACTCATGTCAGCATTTTGTTGTCAACATTGTACATCAGGTAACATCGGGGAAACTGTATCCTTTATGTTATACCAATTTATCCTTTTCTGAGTTACGTAGTATAACACAAAAACCTAATTGATTAAAAAACATTGTTTATACAACAGAATTTATTTTAACCACTAAAAATTGTGCACTGAACCAGCAAATCAATCTCCTATAATTGTTTACTAATCTGTATTAAGCTTGTTCCTGATATTAACTCACTGTTTCTAAGCTTTCTGCTTTTCATTTAGAAACTGCCAATCACCAGCCTCAAAATTTCTTATGTCTGTTTGTTTACCCTGTGTGTGTGTGTGTGTGTGTGTGTGTGTGTGTGTGTGTGCCTTTGCATGTTTGTAGGGCTTAATTGCAGCTCTTCAGCAACAAGTAGGGGAGTTAAGGGTGGATACAGAAACCAACTCAGTGGAGCATCGTCCAGAAACAGGAGACAGTGGACCAAGCTCAGGTATAAATCTGCACACCTGGCTATATTCTCATTGATTTCATGTCTGAATTTGTCTGAAAATTTTATCTAAGTGTGTTTGTACACTTCATAATGTAGACACTTTATAAAATGCAGAAAAAAATAAACTTGTTACTTAAAACATTTTGGGATGCACAAGGACACTAAATATTTGAAATGTTTTTTTTTAATGATAAATAGTTTTGCTAAATAAAATTCATTCATTCATTATCTTCTGCTTTATCCTCTATTTGGGTCACGGTGAGGTTCCCCATGCCAATCCAGGGGAGAACGTTTCGGGGGCTGGGCAGTAACACCCAGGACAGGGCGCCAATCCATCGCTGGGCACACACTCACTCACACACACACACACACTATATATGGGGCAATTTTGAGAATTTAGTTGACTTGATCCATGTTTTTCGACTGTGGGAGGAAACCGGAAAACCCGGAGGAAACCCACGCGGACACGGGGAGAACCTGCAACACACATACACAAACTTAGGAAAGAGGTATGTTCACCCCAGGTCACATCTTCATAACCCTTCGTTATGCCTATTCGTTTGCCTTATAATATTTAAGCTCTTTAACAGTCTGTGGTGACCATGGCTTTACTTACCTCTGCTGAAATAGATCTGAAGACAGTGGAGACTGACTGCAATGTATATATCACTAAAATACCAATATACCAATATTCTGCATCCATGGTAACTACACATATGCAGATTGTTCATAGTGTGGGCACTGATACGTTTCCATGCCATCACAGATGTTGCTAGTTGAACGTTTTATTAATAACAGTCTGGCTTTATCAGAACCCGATGTCCTTTTTTCCAACAGCAAGCTGACATATGGGTTCCTCTGATCACAGAACATGTTTCCACTGTCTTTCATCCCATCACAGATGACTTTAGATGCTAAAATCTGTCTATTGTTTCTGCAAAAAAATGCTGAATACAGTTTCAGGTTTTTTTTTGTAGTGGTAAATAGCATTGGTTATTTAAAGTATTGCAAAAGGGTTTTATGATGAGCGTTGATGATTATTCTCATTCAGCAGCAGTTTTCACCCTTCGCCGTTATGAGATTTCTCCTGACTTTCCTAAATTGTTTTATTATATTATAAACTGTTAATGGTTTACGACATAGATTCTTTGCATTTTTTTTTTTCATTTTTTTAATAGTCTCACAAATTTTGTAACTAGGTTTTGCAATAAAATAAAGAGTTAAACGAAAGTTCTAGTCAGCATTACTTAAATCAAAAATGGTTAAGATGATACAGAGGAATTAAAATCTCATTTGCAGACTCCTGAAATGATGCAATGATGATACAGCAAATGGCAGAGCCAATCAGTATTTGCTGTGGATATTGCGATACTAAACAGCAGGATTTAATAAAAAAAAACCCATTTGAATTAGAATCATTTACATATTTTTGCAAATAGTCAATATGAAAACTTGTGTAAAAACAACAGGAGCAGTGGCCCTATAATATGAATAATTGCATTTGCGATGAAATGTAAAAGGCTATTTTTTAATAATTTAAACTTTAGTGAGTTAATACTACCCGTTTTTATTTTGCCTCTAATTCCTATTTGTGGGGGCGGCACAGTGGTTTAGTGGTTAGCATGTTCGCCTCTCAGCACTAGGGATTCCGGTTCGAATCCCAATCTGGGTGGAGTTTCCATGTTCTCCCCGTGTCCGCGTGGGTTTTCTCCGGGTTCTCCGGTTTCCTCCCAAAGTCCAAAAACATGGATCAAGGTCACTTGAATTGCCCCATATAGTGTGTGTCTGAGTGAGTGAGTGTGTGCCCAGCGATAGATTGACGCCCTGTCCTGGGTGTATTTGCCCAGCGCACGAGACGTTCCCCACAGGATGGGCATGGGGAACCCCCCCCCCCCCCGCGACCCTAATAGAGGATAAAGCGAAAGATAATGGATGGATTCCTATTTGTATTCTTTAATTGAGATTTACTAAGTCCTTAAATTTCTGTTTTGGTAGTTTAGTAGTCACTCAGGTCTACTGAGTGGATTAATATAAATGAAGAAGAACTGCAACTACAACCATGTGGGAAAAATAGCCTTCATTTATTTTTAAAGCTATTATGTTAATTAGGGTCATGGGGAGACATTCCCAGTGCTTATTGTCTAAAGGACATTGGCTAACCTGTAAACAAACATATTCACCTAAAGGGAGTTTTGTAACTACAAGTCCTTTTAAAATGTCAGCGAAAACTTTCAGTTTTTAGTGCAGATATGCACTAAATTCAACACAGAAGTACTCATCACAACCTCTCTGTGCTACCATGTTGATAAATGTATATTAGTTATATTTTCCTAATGTTTATTTAGAGATACATTTGGCATACTGAAATGATTTTATGCTTCATGTGTTAAATAAGACGTTGATGTACATTTATTTGTTATTTGGAATTAAGTTGTACATAATAAATGTACAGATTTACAATAAACCCAAATTCATGTCAGCAGTACATTAGTCTCAGAGCTTAGTTATTAGACAAGAGAATGTAACCAAAAGCATATGAGGTCACACTGGCATTTAGAATGCTTGTAAATTACAGTTGAGCCATACAATTAAATCCGAGTGTAACACTGAAACAGATCTGATTATTTGTTTCTTTCTTATTGTTGAAACATGGGAGAGGAGGTTGAAATATAGTGGCCCTGTTTAGAGCTTAAAATTTTTACAAGCAATCTGATATCTCATTGCTTGCATTGATTTAAGTTTGTATGAATGACATTTTTAATGAGTCTGTCAAATCCACTTCACACTCCTAAAAGACAAACAGGATTAAATACCCACCCTGCTTTTGCACTGAAAGCTTTCCTGTAACTCTGTCATACAAAACCTGCTCAACTAAAAGCATTTACTTATATAGCTCTGTTGGGATATTGTACTCAGCCACTCACTAATTACACTTCTCTGCTTGTATTTGGTCAGGTTTTTGTGAGCAGAGTGGGAGTCAGTCTCCTATGGACTCGTGTGAGCTCTCTTCCAGAACCACATCTCCAATTCAAACAGTCATTACTAGTAACATATCCAAACCTGCTGGTAAGTACTCCACACAAAAACACCTTTCTTTTCCCATGACTTTCTCATTCTATCCTGATACGAACAATGTTTTTTTTATTTTTTTTGAATGCTTAGTATTATTTATTTCACCTCATCCTAACCTTGATGCAGTTAAGGGGTTAATGCGATGACTTCTTATAATCAGTTTAAAGTCCTGCAGGCAGAAACAGTCCTCCTGTTCAGTTAGGAGACGGGCTCTGCACTGAGAGCTCAGTGTGTGCACGCAGACCTAACACGCTGAGAGAAAGAAGCTCTATATGAGAGCAGAAGCAAACACACACACACACACACATACACACAGAGACACACACGCCACACAGGTTGAAAACTTCATACTGTCAAACATTGCATTTTTTACTATTATCTCCTTAACATGTCACAGTTAACTGTAGTACATCTGTTCTATCTCAGGCTGTCGCAGACTACAAGGCAGCATGGGGCCTTTTCATACTCCCTCCCAAGATTTATGCACTTGTATTCATTTTTGTTTTCATTTTTGAAATGTGGATAGAGTACATGTTTTAGTGATCTGCCTTAACAGAACTGTGGATTTCCCCTGGTCTTGAATAGTAATTAATTACATTTACTCAAGTACTGTACTTATATGCAGTTTTATGGTACTTGTATTACATAATAATACAGTAAATACTTGTATTTACCTTTAATGTAAACTGATACTTTTACCACACTTCATTTCAACGATAAGTTATGGCAACTTATACTTATATGCTCTGTGGTTACAGTACAAACAATTTATAAAGTAAATTTTTGTTTTACACAAATCAGTGTGTAGCCCATGTTTCAGAGGTTTGAGTTTTCCCATAAATCACTTCTTTTCATGTTGCATTTTACCAATATTCAAAAAAAAAATGATATCAGAATTTCCTTTTTCCTTCTTGTTACGTTAGGAGCTCCATCTTGGTGAGCTGTCAATCGGGCGTGTCAGTGTTGATTTAGGGTTTCGTAACAACAGAAAAACTAGTAGTTTAACATTTATATTTGTAAATTTAACATTCTAGCCCGGCTGTGTTCTGTTTTGTCTCAGTGTGACTTTGAATTTGTTTTTAGATGTTTTGGTCACCAGTCATGATGGGCTACAGGACAGTCTTGGCTCTACAGGACGCTCTCAAGTTCCTTTCTTGTTGTCATCACTCCAGCCTCCACTGATTGGGATAACAAAGAGCTGGGAAGGGGGGCGCTGGCTATGGCCAGAAACTAATGGAACAGAAGTTGATGATGAGCCAAATGCTGATGATCTTCAAACCCATCACATGGAGACCTACATTTTGGGTATGATCCAGAGACGACTTTTGACAGTGAGACAGTGCAAGCCACGTACTAACCTGATCCCAGAGGCCCGAGGAGTGGTAAGGCACAACAGCCTTTGTCAGAAGGATCCCTCATACACTCCTGAGCACCGCAAGACCCCACCAAACCCTGACAGGCCAAACTGGGCCTCATATAGCATGGAAGATAAGCGACTCGGAGGATTTTCCCCAGGAGGGCAGCTCCCTGGTCACTATACAAGGCCTGAGGACCAGGTTCATACACATTATTCCAGACCTGATAACCAGATTTCTACACATTATCATAGACCTGGTCATTGTGGAATACATTCTACAACTATGGAATGCCCCTCTGGAGATCTGGACCCCAGCAGCAGTGAGGCGGATTTACCCCAGAACTACCAGAGTCCCCAATCTCCCTCTTCAGACGAACAGCTGGTAAATGCTCAGTACATCCCAGCACAGCCAACCCAAGGGCCAATGAGAGCCAAAACATCTCGCTCTAATGCTGCCACAAAAAACCGTGGTGGTGAAACTTACTCACCTGAGAGGCAACAGACCAAAACACGGGGTATATCCAAGAAATGCCGCTTTACGGATGACCGGGCGGCCACTAAAAAAACAGGACGTAAAGCCTGCCGATCCCAGTCCGAGAACAGCCTGCTGGGTCAGAAAGGAGTACCTGAACGCAAGTACAGTACGGTTGAGAGAGACCCCAGTCGTGTTGGCCAGTCCAAATCCCGGCGCCCACAAGGCAACCTCGGTCATCGTCGCTGGCGATCAACCTTAGAGCTTAGCCAAGATGAAGCTGAACCCCAACCAGAAAGAGAACCCAGACGCTCCCGCAGGTCTCGACCTGTCCCACCTACTTACATTTACAACCAGGCTCCTCCACACCAACATTACACACACCACCACTTTCATCATTCTAACCTCCAGTCCGACTACCCACCGCAGAGCTCAATGTGCCGCCCAGAAGGGGGATACAAGCACTCAAGCCCTGTTGACTGGGAGTCTAGTCTAAGTGAAGGAGAGTCCCCTGGCTCCAGCTCCATGAGCAGTGACTCGGATGAAAGTGGAGGGCTAGTATGGCCTCAGCAACTGTCATCTCCATTAGCTCCACCCTCACCTCCAACTACATCAGGTCCACCGTTACAGTCTAAGGCCTTAGTTAAGATTAAAGCCTCTCATGCACTTAAGAAAAAGATCTTGCGTTTTCGGACTGGATCCCTTAAAGTCATGACCACAGTTTAACCAGTTGTATATCTCACCAGACACTGCTGAGACTTTTATAGATACAGTTTTCACAGTTCTTAAGTCTGCCTTAGCATTTACCCAACCATCTCAAAAATGTGCTTGTATTTATGTTTGGAGGTTGTAAATAAAATTATGGAACCCTGTTTGTGGTTACGAGACAGTTGTATGACTGCTAAAGAACAAAGAAGCTGAGAACAGATGAAATAACATTCCTATAAAATGCTTTTGCACAAATGTTTCACGCTCCAGAAGAAGGGTTTGTTGCATAATTTCACACTCACATGCCATGATTAAATAAACCAAAACTTTGCTAAAGTCATGTATACATTTAACCACATGATGTCCTATGCATTTTAACAGTTTATTGGTTACCTGGGTGCATTTATCTTTTTGTTTTGTTTCCGAACAGAAATTTAGAAGCGAGAAGTTGTGAGAAGGTTAAAAGCTGGACCACACACAGCACAGAGAAACAGTTTTAGGGAGGTGTACATGCTGCACACAGAGATGGTCTTTGGTATTTCACAAATCCAGTTTCGTATTCCCGACCAAAACCCTCCCATATAAACACTTGAGTACCGAGTGGAGAACTAATAAGATAATTGATCCCAAATGTCCTCCAGTTAATCTTCATTACTGACATAAAATGTATCCAGTGGTTGCAAAGATGTCTAGAAGGTTTTTTTTCTTTTTAAAGACTAATAGGAGAATCATTTAATGGCAGTATATCTTATTACAGACAAAATAGAGACATATGATTAAAAAAGAAATGTTCTTTTTTTTTAAACCAACACCTATAGATTAAGCTTTCTATGGGTTTAAATTTAATCTAAAACCATTGCAAATAGTATTCAGCTTTTTAAGTAACATTTTAAGGTAATTAGGTGTATGAAGTGCAATTGTTTAAAAGTAAAACTTATACAGGGCAGTGTATATTAAGACAAAGTGCTGCACAGTGTGAAGACAATGAAATCATATATTTAGTGCTAGAGCTATAAGTAAAATAGACAAGAATATCTCAAATTAAAATCCATTAGAACACTTATTGTCATTCATTCATTATTGTCTGCTTAATCCTCTATTAGGGTCATGGGGGGGATGTCTTTTGCTGGGCACACTCACGTACACACCACACACACAAACACACTCTATTTGGGGCAATTAACAGCATTCAGCATTTAGACTGTGGAGGAAACAGGAGAACACAGAGGGAACCCACACAGACACGGGGAGAACATCAAAAATTATCCACCATGTTTGTCCACCATGCCGTCCAGTATTATTATTATTAATGTTCTTTAAAATCACTGTTTAGTGAAATCAGTGTTCAGTGAAAGGATTTAATATTTGTGACATATTACTGGAATACATATTTCTGTTCTAATCTGATCTAGCTCCTACAAAATGGTGCTAATAAATTACTTTAAATTACTAAAAATCTACTTTTGTATCTGTAGTTGAATGTTAAATATTAAGTGACCAGCTTTAACTGTCTGCAAACACTGAATATTGCATCTTTTTTATTAGCTGTTGTTATATTGTATCGTTCCATATTTGTTTGCCTGAGTAAATAAATTTGCTTATTCATCTAAATTTATTTAAGGTCAATTAAACCATCTAGAAATCAATTGCATAATGTGTTATAAACGTTATTATCATTGAGGAACGTTATCACCTCTGTTATCTTGAGATTGCATTATATATTGATATTAATCATGAATGAACGTCATTAGGACTATCTTTTTTTTTAAACGAAAAAGTCCCAGATTTTTAAATGAGGTTGATTTTTAAATAAGGTTTTCAAAGATAGCTAAAAATTGTCCTTTTATGGAATATAGACCTAAACCAAATTTCACGAACTTGGCGAGGCAGCTTGTTCAGAGCCTTCAAATTCCATAATAATAAACTTTTTTTTTAATATATTTTTTTTCATGCCACTGGAAAGTCTTACTTGGGCATTGATATACTGAATGTTGTTCCAGACAAAAGGAGAAGGCAATGGACAGTGGCAGTGTGTTTCGTGGTCCACTTAGCACTGCATCAGACAAAAGCAGTGTGCCTTCATTCATTCAACCATGTCTTCAACTTTAATCTTAATAAACTCCGGGAAGAAAGGAGCTTTGTACTCACTTCCTTCTATTCCTAAAACATACACTCTCTCTTTCTCCATCTGGTCGTGGTTAGAGAGGCTCCCTTCAAGGCCAAGAACCTGGAGAATTTCCTGTAAAAGGAGGAGGGGTGGAAAGGGAGGAAAACGAAGACAGAAACACGAAATTAAAAAGGCAAAGAAAAAAAGAGGAAAATGGAGATTTTTAGCTAGACAATCCCTGCTCCACATCTGGCTTATATTAGCTGAACGAAAGAGGGGTGGGGGTGGTCTGTGATCAGAAATGGGAGAAAGATAAGGGCGGGACTGAACAGAAAAGGAAATACATTGTCAAGATTTTGTTCCACTGCCATACTTTTTTTCCCTATATTTTTCTTTTCTTTTTTTCCTAAGAATCTGCTCATCTGTAAGATTTTACAGGTCCTTGGAGGTTGACCGGTCATTTTCTGGTCTATCTATATCTCCTAACTTGTGCTTTTCATCTCTCCCTTCTTGGATTGTTTGATAGAGTAGTAAAGCACACGCAGCGCTTGCTTTGTTCATCTTCTTTAAAATCCTTTTACAGTCTTGGAGTTGTGTATGTTTGAAGCGGGTTGAGTCTGTATGCATACCAGAGCCTGGGAGCATGGCCAGATCTCTGGGATAAGTCACATTTCAGACAGCTGCTCCATGTCCTGCCAGTTCAGACCAACTCCCAGCCCCCAAAAATGAAGTTTAAACAGGGGGGGGGGGACTTTGATTGACGGAGGTTCTTTAATAAGTATGTCTGACAGCTTGATTAGGACCAGCTTGAACATTTCACAGGTAGACAGGCCTGTCGCTGAGGCTTTAGAGCAACAACAGGCTTTCACATTAATGTATTTAGAAACAGAAATGCTTTTAAAAATGATGCGACAGTGAAGGAATAAATCCCGAACTAATTTATACACCGTGCATTGTTTTTTAAATCTATCTATTGTTTTGTTCTTATTCAACACAATATTTTTTTATTTGAAAACATTTTCAAGGCACATTTAACCCACAGAAATCAAGAACTTTGGGTACGTTATTTCAATTCAATACATGAAAAACAGTACCTACATATAATTTTAGAATAAGCAATGTAAAATTACAATCAATCAATATATATAAATATTATTATTATTATATATAAATATATGGCGGCACGGTGGCTTAGTGGTCAGCACGTTCGTCTCTCAGCGCTAGGGATTCCCGGTTCGAATCCCCATCTGGGTGGAGTTTCCATGTTCTCCCTGTGTCCGCGTGGGTTTTCTCCGGGTTCTCCGGTTTCCTTCCACAGTCCAAAAACATGGATCAAGTTCATTGAGTTCTCCAAATTGCCCCATATAGAGTGTGTATGCGTGTGTGTCTGTGTGAGTGAGTGTGTGCCCAGCGATAGATTGGCGCCCTGTCCTGGGTGTATCTGCCCAGCGCCCGAAACATTCTCCTCTGGACGGGCATGGGGAACCCCACCACGACCCTAATAGAGGATAAAGTGAAAGATAATGAATGAATATATAAATATTAGTATGTATGTACAGCATATATTGACTGTTTAATGCTATATTAGGGTTCCAAGCAGGTGGGGGCATATGCATACATACTAATATTTATATATCATATTATATTTTTAAATCTATTGTATTTCTTGCTGTCAGCACGTTCACCTCTCAATGCTGGGGATCCCGGGTCGAATCCCAGATGGGGTGGAGTTTCCATGTTCTTCCCGTGTCTGCATAGGTTTCCTCCAGGTTCTCCAGTTTCCTCCCACAGTCCAAAAACATGGATTCAAGGTAAGCTGAATGCTCTAATTTGCCCCATATAGTGTGTTTGTGTGCGTATCTGTGTGAGTGAGTGTGCCCAGAGATCGTTTGGTGCCCTGTCCTGGGTGTATCTGCCCAGCACCCAAAACATTCTCCCCTGGATGGGCATGGGACCCCCCCCACCCCCCCCTGCAACACTAGTAAAGGATTAAGAGGAAGAAAATGAATTAATTTCTTACTAAATCTGAGCAGACATGACATGACAGAGCATTCCTGCAATAAAATCTATATTTCTATTCAAAGTATTCATAGGTTCAATTGTTCTCATTTGATTGGTTGATTTAATAGAGTATGACTGGCTTTTAGAAATGAGTTATTTAAGTTATGATTTTTATGGATGTTGTCTTAATGATATAGAAAACTTTATATAAGATCGATTCTATTTTTGGAGCCTCTGTCACCGTCTGGGTTTCAGTAGACTTATTTAAGACAGCTGATTAGACATTTACAAAACAAAAGAAATAACGAAATTCTCGGATGAGTTCTGTTTGTACTGAAATGCAAAACCCTATCATTCCATGTGAACATAAATACATTCTGATTTTTGGCGCCCCCATGCGATGGTTAATGTAATGCAGTAACACTACTGTATTAATAGTGGTGTACATTTGTACAAAACTAAATCACAGATCAATACAAAAATAGTTTTATACTCTTTATTGCACATTTGCTGTTTATCAATATAATTGAGCATTTTAGCTTTTTGTGATTTATCAGACGTTTAAAGAAGTAATGACTTGAAAGTAATGAATTTCATATTGTTAATTGGGGCGGCATGGTGGTTTAGTGGTTAGCACGTTCTCCTCTCAGCACTAGGGATTCCCGGTTCGAATCCCCATCTGGGTGGAGTTTCCATGTTCTCCCCGTGTCTGCGTGGGTTTCCTCCGGGTTCTCCGGTTTCCTCCCACAGACCAAAAACATGGATCAAGTCAATTGAGTTCTCTAAATTGCCCCATATAGAGTGTGTTTGTGTGCGTTTGTGTGCCCAGCACTAGATTGGCGCCCTGTCCTGGGTGTATCTGCCCAGTGCCTGAAACGTTCTCCCCTGGATGGGCATGGGGAACCCCCCCGCGACCCTAATATAGGATAAAGCGGAAGATGAATGAATGAATGAATGAATGAATATTGTTAATTGCATGTATATTCTTTTGAGATGAGTTTTTATGAGATGTTTTTTTTAACTGACTTGGTAACCTTTTTCAGTCTGATGAGTTGAGGCAGATGAGAAAGCAGCTGTATTAGTAGATATTCTCATCTCATCTCATTATCTGCTGCTTACTCCTCTACTAGGGTCACGGAGGGTTCCTCATGACCATCCAGGGGAGAATGTTTCGGGCGTTGGGCCCATTATGAGCAAATACCTGCTTAGGAAATAAAGAGTGCCTGTCACTGTTGGGAAGACTGTCTACTAATTCTGTAGATGTAAACTATATGGAAATGAATTAAGGATATTCAGGCTGCTATCTCTACTGGGAGAAAGCAATTTTCTAAAAGTCAAAGTCAAAGTCAAAGTAGGCTTTATTGTCAATTCCTTCACATGTTCTATACATACAAAGTAATCGAAATTACGTTCCTCACTGTCCCACCGTTACAAGACATTTATGACATTTAGACATTAAACAAGAAAGTGAAATGCAGTGTGATATAACGGAATTCAACAGTAAAAAAGTTTAAATACTATGATTATGTAGTGACAATGAAAGGCAATGTAAAAATGCGATTTAAATAGTAACAGTAATGATGATAATAATAATAACAATAATAACTATAGTAATAATAGCAATAACAATAACAAAATAAAAAAGGCTATTTATTAATAAGTTGACACTAAGGATAGCAAGTACTTTTGGCCTTATGAGATCAGATAAATAAGAATGATAGTACATTGAAAAAAGACTGAAAAAAGTAAGACAGAATAATTTATTGGCCAGAATAAGACCTTTTAAGGGATGGGAAGAAAATGCCACCTAATCAAACCCTTGATATTTTACTTGATGAAAGGAAAGTGGTTGTATAGTGAGACAGTAATAAGCGCTGTCCCCTCACAACAAGCAGACGCTTGGTTCAGTTCCTTAGTAAATTGAAAGGTTTCTTTCATTGTAGAGTTTACATGCTCTTCCCACATCTGCATGGGGTTCTTCTGAAGATTTGGTGTTTTTCCTTTTGGATAGACTCTTGTATCCTTTAATATCTTGATTAGGAAAGGTAGCTTAGAAAATTTAATGAAATTATTATGTCATCTGAAGATTTACCTATTCTAAGTTGAGTGAAAGCTACAGATCTCTTTTTTAATAATATTAAAACGAATATGGTTTACTTAATTGAGTGAATTGTTTACTTAATATAAAATATTAATATGTTCCTGACAGGCGGCACGGTGGCTTAGTGGTTAGCACGTTCGCCTCTCAGCGCTAGGGATTCCCGGTTCGAATCCCAATCTGGGTGGAGTTTCCATGTTCTCCCCGTGTCTGCGTGGGTTTCCTCTGTGTTCTCCTGTTTCCTCCCACAGTCCAAAAACATGGATCAAATCAATTGAATTCTCCAAATTGCCCCATATAGTGTGTGTTTGTGTGAGTGAGTGTGTGCCCAGCGATGGATTGGCGCACTGTCCTGGGTCTATCCGCCCAGCGCCCGAAACGTTCTCCCCTGGATGGGCATGGGGAACCCCCCCGCGACCCTAATAGAGCATAAAGCGGGTGATAATGAATGAATGAATGAATGTTCCTGATATTTTTTTCATAGGATTTAGAAAGTGGCCGCTACAGTGGCTTAGTGGTTAGCACATTTGCCTCTCAGCCCCGGGGCCTCAGGTCTGAATCCCAATCTGGGTTTCCTCCGGGTTCTCTGGTTTCCTCCTACAGTCCAAAAATGTGGATTCAAGGTAAATTGGTTGCTCTAAATTGCTTCTATTTAAATCCCCCTCTATATTATTTGTGTCTGTGTGAGTGTGTGTCCAGCAATGGATTGGCACCGTGTCCTGGGTGTATCTGCTCAGTGTCCCATGGATGGGCCTAGGGACCTTGCGAACCCTTGCGAACCTCATCCCTCATCATCTAGTATTAAGTGGAAGGTAATTACATGGGGATTTAGAATGATCAATTAGCAGTACCTGAATGATGTGTAACTTCATTCATTCATTATCTTCCGCTTTATACTATATTAGAGGGTCACGGTGGGGTTCCCCATGCCCATCCAGGGTAGAACGTTTCGGGCGCTGGGCAGATACAACCAGGACAGGACGCCAATCTATCGCTGGGCACACACTCACACAGACACACATAAACACTCTATATGGGGCAATTTGGAGAACTCAAATGACTGTGGAAGGAAACCGGAGAACCCGGAGGAAACCCACGCGGACACGGGGAGAACATGGAAACTCCACCCAGATGGGGATTCGAACCGGGGATCCCTAGTGCTGAGAGGCGATCGTGCTAACCACTAAACCACCATGCCACCCTGATGTGTAACTTCCTATATACAAAAACAATAATAATATAGTATTATGTTTCAATCTTTACAGTATGTAATTACTTATTTCTTTACCTTAGAATGAGTCTCGTTTACATGTAAGAGTGAATCACTTCCAAATTATTATTATCATATATTATAATATTGGGTTGCATGTTTGTAAATTAGCTGCATTGGTTGCAATCTGCTACCTCACTAGATGCCACTTAATTCCACACAATACACTAATAACTGATATTTTAATTACATTTGAACTTAAATAAAAAAAAAAGAATTATTTTAATTAAAATCTTAGCCAGTTTCACAAGCACGACAGCCATGTTGCCAGATAAATTCTCAGGATGGATTAATTAAAAAACAAAAGATTTAGATTAAAGGTGTGTCTACAGGTTTCATCAAACAGGTATTACCACTCTGCAGCTTTACATTCGACGCTATTAGTTTGTTCCTGTGGAGATTAACACTTCATCATTAGGAGAACATGTATGTTCAGAGGACTCACTAACAGGTAAAAACGTGTTTCCTCTATTCAAAACAAACACACATTAACAACAGTAACAACAACAATGCAGATACTCTTAATGGAATACACATCACATACAGTGTACACAAATTCATTAAGTGCTAGAAGTTTCTTTTACTGAATAATTATTTTCAGGAACATGATCCGGTGTAGTATTAAAATTAAAGCATTCTAGAAATAATTATAACAATTTAGAAATCATTAGTTATTGAATAGATTTTTAGGCCACTTTTGATTTTAGGTTTAATGAAGTTAGATTTCTTTATAATTCAACAAAGAGCACAATACTGTAATGCCACTAATACTTTTTTTTTCATTCATTATCTTCCGCTTTATCCACTATTAGGGTCGCGGGGGTGGGGGGGTTCCCCATGCCCATCCAGGGGAGAACGTTTCGGTGCTGGGCAGATACACCCAGGACAGGGCGCCAATATATCGCTGGGCAAACACTCACACAAACACACTCTACATGGGGCAATTTGGAGAATTCAATTCAATTTTAGATAAATAGCTTTTCTAATATTTCTTTTCATCACATTATCTTTCGCTTAATCCTATACAAGGGAATAAGATCGCAGAGGGGTTCCCCATGCCCATGCGGGGGAGAAAGTTTCAGGCATTGGGCAGATACATCCAGGTGCAAATCTATAGATGGGCACACACTCACACAGACACAAACATATATTGAGGTATTTAAAAGCAGCCAATTTACCTTGAATCAATGTTACCTTGAATAAATTTTGGACTGTGGGAGGAAACCGGAGAACCCGGAGGAAACCCACGCGGACACGGGGAGAACATGGAAACTCTACCAAGATGGGGATTCGAACCGGGAATCCCTAGTGCTGAGAGGCGAACGTGCTAACCACTAAGCCACCGTGCCGCCCAGCCACTAATACTTGTATTTGCTTAATGGAGTATTCCACTAAACATATTTTAATTAGTTTGATAATGCTTGTCGCTTTTTAAAGCAGTCATGCATACACAATAACGTCTAATTTTGCTTGCAAATTTTGAGCTAATGAAAATGAAATACGCATTACACTGTACGTTTCCTTTTAAAACAACATGCTGACAGTTCTTTATTAATAAACAGTAGAATTGAAGTAGGGCAGCACGGTGGCTAACCACTAAGCCACCATGTCAATTGAATTCTCCAAATTGCCCCATATAGTGTGTGTTTGTGTGAGTGAGTTTGTGCCCAGCGATAGATTGGTGCCCTGTCCTGGGTGTTTGGGCATGGGGAACCTCCCCGCGACCCTAGTAGAGGATAAAGCGGAAAACAATGGATAGATAGATAGAATTGAACTAAGATTTTGTAAAACAATTCTAAAGAACATTATTGTATCAATAAATCAAGAAATTAATTGTTTTTAAAAAGTCTGTTTAATGAATAAAAACTGTGGTTTTGGTCATCATGATTTTCTTAAAGAATGGCTTGTTCAATTAATTAAAAAAGCAATAGACCTCATATTAAATTGTAAATAATGCGTTAAGTAAGCCAGCATGTTCAGGTAAATGTGTAAATAGACAACATTAATTAATTGTAGAAACCAAAAAGGCGACATATATTTTCTAACTCGATCAGGGATGTTTGGGTCACTGAATAGACAAGGAAACACCCTAATGAGGTCATCAGTCCATCTGTGTGGGCAAACACAGACACATGTTCATGCACACATCCACACCCAGAGACAGTTAGGTATTCCCAGTTACAGGTCTTTGGAATGTGGGGAAAACATTTACACAGCTAGAACCCAGGTTGCTTGCTTTAGAATGAAAGCTGAAAACATTTTGCTATGAGGCAGGAGTGGTTTCCATTGTCCATTAAATACACAATATTTATGTTTAATTACAACTTTATAGTTATACACATTATACAATAATTAATTATTAAATGTGAACTTACTTAGTGTCACAGTTTGTTAAACATGGTTTACTAAGTAAAGTTGAGTACTAAGTAAAAATTGTTTAATTCATAGTTTCTCCTGAAAGTTTTGTTATAACATCTTGGTGCATGCATAGTAAATCACATTTTTCCCCAAATGTAAAAGTGTGAAAAGTTTTTAATGTAATGTAATTGATGAAGTCCATATATGGAGTGAGATCCAAATTTAGAAATGGCACAATGAAAATCTGATACCATAAATAAATCCTGGCACAGTTTAATCTCAAATGGTTGGGTGAAATAAAAGAGTGCAAGAGAGGGGAGAGAGAGAGAGTGAGTGAGACTCTATGGAGTTTATTTATAAACAAATTGGAAAAAGTTAAGTAAGCAATATGATTCCCAAATTATGTAGCAAACAGTATGGAAAGAAAACAGTGAGAACCGTAAACTAGCAGCACTGTAAACATGAGAACAGCTGTTTATGAAAGACCCACCACAGAACACACAGCACACAGAAGCCAAGTGTGACACTCAAACAGGCTGAGGACGAACAGAAGTGAGGACTGGAAAAAGGCGGGATGAAGGAGCGGCGGCTTGCATCCGTGTTAGAAAGCAAGCTGCCAGCAGTAAAGGTGTGGTATTCAGGAAGGAACCGACGAGGAAGCAGGCGTGAAGCTACGAGGTGTAGATGATTAGATGAGGAACTTAAGCAAATGAGGAACAATGCACACATAGAGAGCAGCTGTGCGTTAGAAAAGCAGTACCTGAGAAAGAACTGGAAAAGAGCAACTCAGAAAGAAGAGAGAGCAATGCACACCGAAGAAGAATGAGAGAGCAAGCGAGAAAGAGATGGTAGCAGTAACGGGGGAGGGAGACACACCAAAAAAGGGCTTGAGCATAGACACTGAGGGAAAAGAAATGAACAACAACAGACTGAAATTAAGTGAGTGAGAGTGAGAGTGAGAGAGAGAGAGAGAGAGAGAGAGAGAGAGAGAGAGAGAGAGAGAGAGAAAGAGAAGAGAGTGAGCGAGAGACATACAAATTGATTTGTGAGAGCTTAATCTACTCACAAAACAGAACACTACTTTTAGGACTATGTAAAACTTTGTGCAGTTTTAAAGCTAGTGGTTAAGCAGACATGACTCTGTTAGAGGTTATGTAGCAGATCTGAAGCGGAAAACAAATCATACGTTGTGCCGTCCATCATGTCGTTGGGCCCTGGGCCACAAGAGGTCCCAGTAACCAGAGAGAAACTGCTGAAGGAGGCTGACATGATGGTAGAAAGCAGCGCACATAGTCCAGTGGGACTGCAGACACTGCTCGACCTGCTGGTTGGAGTCTTCCAGGAGTTCCAGTCGTCCAGCACATCCAGAGACAAATACATCAGTCGATTTCTTCAGTGGGGTCAGTGCCAATAACTGTGTTTTTGTGTGTCTGAATCTTTGTGTTTTGTTGCTTGGTAACAGTGAGTTGAGCTCCGTTGAGTTCAGGAAGGATGTAGCTAAAACCTGAAATTGAGCACAAGGTTGTGAAAGGAAACAGTGTTCGCTCTTTGCTTGTGATGTGGTTATGTTGAAAACTTTTTTTTCTCTAAATATATAAATGCAAACAAACTATTAACCTGATACTTATATAATAGTTATAATAGTTCTTAAAATGTATCTTAAACATAGTAGATCTTAAAAAGTAGTAGTATAGTAATAGTAGTAAGACTCTTAAAAACTAGTAAAGTTTCAGATGTGACCTGGACTTTTTAATTTCTCACCGTAGCATTTCAGACATAATCAAGTACTGTTTGGCTAAATTAGCATTAGCTAAATGCATCCAAATTTTAGATAAATAGCTTTTCCAATATTTATTTTCATCACATTATCTTTCGCTTAATCCTATACAAGGTAATAGGATCGCAGAGGGGTTCCCCATGCCCCCCCATGCGGGGGAGAAAGTTTCAGGCATTAGGCAGATACATCCAGGTGCAAATCTATAGATGGGCACACACTCACACAGACACAAACATATATTGAGGCATTTAAAATCAGCCAATTCACCTTGAATCAATTTTGGACTGTGGGAGGAAACCGGAGTACCCGGAGGAAACCCATGCGGACACGAGGAGAACATGGAAACTTCACTCAGATTGGTATTCGCATCTGGATCTCCAGCGCTGAGAGGCGAACATGCAAACCACTAAGCCACGATGCAGCCCGCTTTTAAAATCGATTTTTTTGGTAATATGAAAAATGTATTATATAAAAAATATAAAAGAAGTTATTACTTAGTAATCATTATGATTGTTACATTTTATCTGGAAAATTAACCAAAGTAATGTTAAAGCAACAGTCTGTAAAGAAAAAAAAAAAAATATTTTTATATACAAGATTTCTCTGTTTTTGAGGTCAGTACTGATTGTTTTTGTAAAGTTTGTGTATTATATATATATATATATATATATATATATATATATATATATATATATATATATATATATATATATATATATATATATATATAGTTCTTCTGTCAGTGGTAAGGCCACTCCATATATAATCTGTTGGCCATGATTTGATGATGAAACCAACAAGCCAGAAACCAACCAAACTCTTTATCCACTGTCTTTGGCCTGTGGGGAAAAAAAACAATTGTCCTAAAAGCTCATTTGGACACAGGGAGAATGTTAACCTAGCGTATACCCTAGTTGCAGAAAGCTTACACTTTATAATCTAACCCTGGATCTTATCTCTTTGAGGTGACAGTGCCATGCACTACATCACAGTAATACATTGTCTGAGAAGTAAATTAATAGCTGTAGACATTCTCTATATGGTGAGATGGATATGTTGCTTCAGTATAAATGTATTTAGCATTATTTTTGTATAATGTATTATATATATATATATATATATATATATATATATATATATATATATATATATATATATATATATATATATATATATATATTGTATAATCATATAGACCAATTCATCCAGTATCATTATTGATTATTATGATTATTAATATTATGTGTTAATATTAAGCTACCAATATCAAATATAATACACTGATGGTGTAATGATACACTGATGACTGTGGAATGATTCATTAGCAGGTACAAGACAGATGATTAAGCTTGAGGAAAAACTGAATGCTGCCCAAAGATTTAAGATAAACATGCTATTTTTGTACAAGTGATTCATTGCAACTTACAAATTTGCAAATTATAAGGAGTGTAATCACAGTTGAAGTCATATGCAATTAAAAAAAGTCAATATTTCATAGTGGCGGCACGGTGGCTTAGTGGTTAGCACGTTCGCCTCTCAGCGCTTGGGATTCCCGGTACGAATCCCCATCTGGGTGGAATTTCCATGTTCTCCCCGTGTCTGCGTGGGTTTCCTCCGGGTTCTCCGGTTTCCTCCCAGTCCAAAAACATGGATCAAGTCAATTGAATTCTCAAAATTGCCCCATATAGAGTGTGTCTGTGTGAGTGAGTGTGTGCCCAGTGATGGATTGGCGCCCTGTCCTGGGTGTATCTGCCCAGCGCCTGAGATGTTCTCCCCTGGATGGGCATGGGGAACCCCACCGCGACCCTAATAGAGGATAAAGCGGGAGATAATGAATGAATGAATATTTCATAGTGAAACACTATAGATACAAATGATACTATACTAGTTTAATATGAAATTGATGTAGTCAAATGTGGATATTGCGTATAAGTATGTGCATGTTTGAAACGTTGAATAATGCCAGAATAGCTCAAACTCTTGGTATCAACAGGTGGTGGAATACCAGTGGCTGCGAACATACAGAACAAAGCAAATCCCTGGCCTAGGCTTAAGTTATTTTTGCTTATGTTACAGTTAAGTCTCCAGCAACAATAGCTCATCAGTCACCTTGTACATTTATAAAGCCTAAAGTTATCAAACCATTAAAGTAAAAGAATAAAAAGATTCAACATTTTTTACTTTTATGAAAAAACTTTCATTTACAAGACAGCAGATTCTCTCTGTCCTGTTTCACAGGTCAGAGGAAGTGGTGAACAGGAAAAAGGAAGTGGAGTGGTTCTGAACTTAGCACTCATGCACTAAGGTCTTGATACCTTCATCTGATGCATGTCGGGTCAAATACAGGCACATAGTGGTTGAGTCAGTGGTAGGGAGTTTGACGGTGTAAAATAAGATTCACATTTGTGATGTCAGCAAAATATTCTGTTAAAGGAAGGGCAATGTAACTTAAAACATGAGGTAAAACATATTAAACCCTTGGACATTAGACAAAAACTTACATACAATATGCTGTATTTGATGTTACTAATATCATTTTTAGAGCTACATAATAAAGTAATCTACAGGATAATCTATGTCAATTCTAATCTTCTAATCCATTATTCCCAGCTGCATTTAATGATAAATTATGAGTGATCCTTAGATATTCCCCCTGACACCTTTAAAACATGAAAACAGTCAGTCAGCTAATCCTCAACTGTATTAATACAATAGTATAAGTTTACATTTCAGGTTAAATCTCATTTAAAGCAATAATATCCTTACTAAGGACATACTATTTTTAATGCTAATTTTAGGAAATTTAATTTGCCTATAATTGTTGTTAAAACAATATAGCATGGTGTTTATCTATGTAACGCCAAAACAGCTATAAATGGCTTGTAAAAAAAAAACATTTGTAAACCATTGCTGCTATTAAACATAGTGTTTAAATTGTACTGCTATGATAAATGGTTGGAATAGAGGAAATAGCAGTTCAGGGAAACTGTGTAACCTGGCAGTAGTGCTGTCTTTAGTGATGTGTGTATTCTGAACTATTTTTAAACCTGCACATACTCCTGCTAAAAAAGTTAACTTTAATTTATATTTACAATGTTATCTTTTTATTGTGTTGTACTGAGGCAGTAGGGACAGATGGCCACAGAATTAGAAATATAAAAAATATTGAAATATCACTTCATGTCTTTTTCTCAAAAGTGTAGCTAGGGCTGACAAAAATAATGGAATAATTAAAGTCTATATACAGTACAACAAATTTTAACATGGCATTTCTTGTCAGCTGGTGTTTTGAAAGGCCATACTGTGCTTCTGCTTCAGTTAATAACATGGACTGTGTTCAACACTCCCGGAACGTTTTTTTTTTCCCCCCACTAAAACAGTTTACTTTGTTGCCTTGCAGTTGCTCACATTCCTCTCATGTATGTGTGTGTCTGTGTATGAGTATGTGTTTCGAATCACTGGAAAAACTTGCCTTAAAACGTATTAAGCAGCGGAGACTTATTTTTAGTATCTTCTATTCCATTTTTAAACAGTTCTCTTTTAAAGGGAAGAAATATTGGGCTCTACTATAAGAATTATGGTTTGTCTTTTAATGAAAAACTGCATGTACATTTAACAACAGAAAAATTATTTATATAAAAACTCTTACACTCACACAGATAGATACACCAAGCTAAACAACATAAGGCTTCTGCCACATGAATAGGAACAAAAACAGACTGGGAGGAGACAAAAGTATTCATAAAAACACATAAAGACATAACTACAAACAAAAAATAATGCTCAGAAATATAAAGCAATATGATAACAAAACAAACAGGAACATAAACAAGAAGATATCAAGATAAATATAAGTGTATAAATAACACAAATCTTTAACCACAGGTGAGATAGCTACACAAATATCAATAACTAAATGTACAGAAGTTGTACTCACAAGAAATATCCAAGAGATTTAATTAAAAAGGGGAAAAAACATGAGTATGAAAGAAAAATTGGGAGATTTAAACAGTAATAGGTCAGATAAGCCTAAAACCAGACCTAACCAAACCTAAAACAAACTGAAATGTTCAGAAATAGTTCCAAAATATATAAAAAGAGATATACTACACTGAAAGGGAAATAACACACATACAAGAAATAAACTTTACAAATCACACTGACAAGAGTGTAAGTGCTCACAGAAGATAACTGTGCTTTAATAAGATAACACAGGAACATAATAATAATGTTCCATGAGAGCAGTAAGTAGGATGTACAAATACACAAAAAAACAATTCTCTAGAACAAACAGAAGATACAAATTCAAATATATAAACAGGATAAATAGGCACCATAAGATAAGATAAACTGGAGTGTTAGTGTTGTTATTGGAGAGGTGCATTAAGAAATGCTAATGTTAGTATGAAGGCAACCTATGGAACTGAGAAATCCTTACAATCAGAACACAGAAGTAAAAAAAAAGCTAGTAAACAGAACCAGCTGAACTTAAGAAAGAAAATGAAGAGAAAAGAAAAATACACAAAGACAACACAAAAGAAAAGCTCTAGATATGTTATTAGTCCAAGATAAGGCAGACACAGACAATCACATTTAACAGTGACATATTTAGAGCTTGTAGGAAATTTTAGAACCTTTATTTAATCGAGAAATTTATCTCGATTAAATCTTTGGGAGGTAACTAGATCACCATGAGGAATATCACTGGGAGGATGTACAAATTCTTCACAGAAAGGAAACTGGGTGTGGAATAAATAACACAATGTAAAAGCCTTAAAATGGAACATTACAGTAATTGATTTTGTTATTAATTAACAGCTGAGCCTTTGGTGAGACAAGTAAAGAAAACCCGCATTAAAAGGGAGGATTTCAACATCTTGAAGGTGATTGGCAGAGGTACATTTAGTGAGGTAAGAGTATTTTCCATTTCGAATCTGTTATTTTCCTAAAAAAGAAAAAGCAACAACATCATCTGTTATTGGTTGATTTAAAAGCTCATACTCATTCATTCATTGTCTTTCGCTTAATCCTCTATTAGGGTTGTAGGGGAGGTTTCCTATGCTCATCCAGAGTAAAACATTTTGAGCGCTAGGTAGATACATCCAGGACAGGGTGCCAATCTATTGCTGAGAACACACTCACTGACACACACACTAACTATATAGGGGTAATTTAAAGCATTCAGTTAAACCTAAATCCATGTTTTTGGACTGAAACCAGAGAACCTATGCAGACACAGGAGAACATGGAAATTCCATGTCGGAATTAAAATATTATTTTAATTAATTTAACATAAAAAATATCAAGTGCACTTTAAATATCTACTTCACAACATTGAAGTGTCTAATTTAAAAACTCAGTTGCTGCCAAATAACTGTCACTTAAACAGAATTAATGTGATTAAACATGGAACTAATTAGTGAAATTGCTGCCTGGAGGAAACCAGAAAACCCGCAGACATGGGGAGAACATGAAAATCCCACACAGATTACTATTCGAACCTGGATCACCAGTGCTGAGAGGCTATTTTACTAACCACTAAGCCACCGTGCGACCCCAAAGCTCATATTAATATTCAATATTAAAAGGATGTGTATTTTTTACATTCAAAATAGGATAAAATAGGAGTTTTCATGTTCTCCCCATATCTGCATGGGTTTCCTCCGGGTTCTACGGTTTCCTCCCACAGTCCAAAAACATGGATCAAGTCAACTGAGTTCTCCGAAATTGCCCCATATAAAGTGTGTATGTGTCTGTGAGAGTGATTGTGTGCCCAGAGATTGCCGCATATCTGGGTGTATCTGCTCAGCGCCCAAAATGTTGTCCCCTGGATAGGCATGGGGTACCCCCCCCCCCCCCCCCGCGCGCGACCCTAATATAGGATAAAGAGGAAGATAATGAATATTTATGGTGTTAAGTCTGTTTTTCTTCACATGAAGCCATTTTTTTATAGATCTTGCTTTTTGAATGAGATAATTTTGATTCATACCGCAAAAAAGAAATAATAATGTTCAAAAAATCCACTTTGTGGTTGCAGGTTGCTGTGGC
Organism: Corydoras sp. C115; assembly: GCA_019802505.1. Taxonomy (NCBI): domain Eukaryota; kingdom Metazoa; phylum Chordata; class Actinopteri; order Siluriformes; family Callichthyidae; genus Corydoras; species Corydoras sp. C115. Next base: position 6,286,031 of record JAFMOC010000021.1, on the reverse strand, counting down.
TAGAATGTGTAAGACTCAGAAGGTCTACGCACTTAAGATCATGAACAAATGGGACATGCTAAAGCGTGGACAGGTATGACACAATGCATCTGTATCCTAAATACAGATTTACACGTTTTCTGTTTCCTGTCGTAAAGTTAAGCATCTATGTCTCCATACATTCAGACAGCATGTTATCAGGAGGAGAGGGAAGTTTTGTTAAAAGGCGATCGGCGCTGGATCACCGAGTTGCACTATGCCTTTCAAGATGACAATTACCTAGTATGTTTTCATATAATCATTTATGAAAGACTTATTAATATAATGTTGAGTAATGTACCAAGCAAATGAGTTGATTGGCTTCTGTACATTTTTATTTGAAATTACAGAGAGTATCACTTGAACAGATAAAGTTGAAAAGATCCATGAGTATTCCTTCCATTAAATTAAATCTGTCTTCCTGTGTGTCAGTACTTAGCTATGGATTACTACGTTGGTGGAGATTTGCTGACACTACTTAGTAAGTTTGGGGATCGTATTCCAGAGGATATGGCTCAGTTTTATTTAGCTGAAATGGTGATGGCCATTGATTCTATCCACAGACTCGGCTATGTGCATAGGTATGTTTTAGTAAGGGTATGATTTGATATTGTGTTCAGATTTGTCATAGTACAATATACATGCTTTCTTTTGTAGAGATGTGAAGCCTGATAACATTCTGCTAACTGCAGATGGTCATGTGCGACTGGGGGATTTTGGCTCATGTTTGCGGATACAGGACGATGGCATGGTAAGGTCACACAGCAAGCATACCTGCAGTTCTAAAAAAGCATTTGTCATCAAATACCTATAGATGAAATATTTGTGGACAGGTACACTCTTTACTGGCTGTGGGTACTCCAGACTATCTTTCTCCAGAGATTCTGCGAGCAGTTGAGGGAGGAGGAAGTTATGGTACAGAGTGTGACTGGTGGGCTCTTGGAGTGTGCGCATATGAGATGCTGATGGGCACCACACCCTTTTACGCAGAATCTCTGTCTGAAACATATGCTAAAATAATCCACTTTCAGGTTAGTAAAGACAATATTGACAATATTATAATATGATGTTAAGTAGAAGCACACTGTGTGTCTTATTCACTGTCTGTCTTGATGAGTTTAAATAATGTTTGTGTCAACAGGATTATTTTGAGTTCCCTGCATCAGTGGACATTTCAGAGGAGGCACGGGCGCTGATCACATCTCTGCTCTGTGACAGGAGTGAGAGACTGGGCTCGAATGGCTCTGCAGATTTCAGAAGTCACCCATTTTTCAGAGGACTTAACTGGGGAGTGTTGCACCAATTGAATCCTCCCTATCAGCCTGAGGTCTCCAATGCTACAGACACCTCCAACTTTGATGTGCTGGATGATTGTCTCAGTGAAACAGTACTTACATTTTAATCATGTTGTTTTAAACTTACTTACTAAAGTCTAAATATAAAAAAAATACATATTTAATAAAATGTAATATAATAAAAAAGGGGCAACACTGCGGTGTAGTAGTTAGCACATCTGGATCTGAATGTGTGTATGTGTGTTTGTATGTGTGAGTGAGTGAGTGCTCATCGATGGATTGGACAAATTGGAAGCTGCTTTATTGCATAACTGAAACAATTTACCTAAAGCATATTAACTAAAGGGCGGCACGGTGGCTTAGTGGTTAGCACGTTCGCCTCTCAGCGCTAGGGATTTCTGGTTCGAATCCCCATCTGGGTGGAGTTTCCATGTTCTCCCCGTGTCCGCGTGGGTTTCCTCCAGGTTCTCCGGTTTCCTCCCACAGTCCAAAAACATGGATCAAGTTAATTGAGTTCTTTAAATTGCCCCATATAGAGTGTGTCTGTGTGAGTGAGTGAGTGTGTCCCCAGCGATGGATTGGCACCCTGTCCTGGGTGTATCTGCCCAGCGCCCGAGACGTTCTCCCCTGGATGGGCATGGGGAACCCCACCGCGACCCTAATAGAGGATAAAGCGAGAGATAATGAATGAAAAAAATGAATGAATATTAACTAAGTAAATTAATTTAAAAATCCAATAAGTATCAAAATAAAAGTCTGGGGTGACAGAAAAGGGGAAAGAGTCTCTCTGACAGTTTAGAACAAAACTTTTAGTTAAAGTGAGAGTTAGGGTGAGTTAAGGATGTAATAGTAATTGTTAGCCCTTGTGTAAGTTACTTTGTAAAGTGTACAATTTACACAATGTATAGAAACACACATGCATGTGTGTTCGTGTGTATTTCTTTTAGGAAACTCTAAGTGCATTAATCGACAGAGCACCACCAGGAATTCATCTCGCCTTTGTTGGTTATTCTTACACAGCTACAAGGTGATCTGTTTAGTGCAAAAACTCATTATTATCATTATCAATACTGTTATTTTTATTTTCTGTTGGATACAAAATTGTTCATAATTACTACATTTTCATTGTTTTTACCTTACAGGGAAACAGGTGCTGTGGACCGCAGCCAAGACATCATGATGGAGATTGACCAACATCCTTTTCAAGATCAACTATACAATAAGGAAAAGACGGTATGAGATACATAAAAGAATCACAAGCTTTCTGTACATGACAGACACCTGACATATTTATTTATAATCAGGATCGCGACAGGCCTTGCGCAGGGTGTAAGATTACATGGACTTACATGTCACTAGATTACACACTGCATTTTTTAAGATGTTAAATAGAAGACAGGTTGGAATCACTAGCTTCACCTTTACAAGTGTGTTGTATTTTAAAAGTTTGTTGTGTTGTCAGATAAATATAGTGAGATAGAGGTATAAATCAAATAAATATATGTATACCCACATATAACTCATTCATTATCTTCCGCTTTATCCTATATTAGGGTCGCGGTGGGGGGGGGGGGTTCCCCATGCCCATCCAGGGCAGAATGTTTCGGGCGCTGGGCAGATACACCCAGGACAGGGCGCCAATCTATCGCTGGGCACACACACAGACAGACACGCACACATACACACTCTACATGGGGCAATTTGGAGAACTCAATTGACTTGATCCATGTTTTTGGACTGTGGGAGGAAACCGGAGAACGCGGAGGAAACCCACGCAGACACGGGGAGAACATGGAAACCCCAGATGGGGATTCGAACCGGGAATCCCTAGTGCTGAGAGGCGAACGTGCTAACCACTAAGCCACCGTGCCGCCCACCACAAATAACAATTTAAAATATTTCTTAATTATTTCTTAATCTACCTCATATTTTCACACTTAATACCTTTGGTTTAGACAGCAAAGCTTAACTCACTTTATTATGCATGTGGAACAAATTTTGCGACACTGAAGCAATACAGCAAAAATTAACAATAAACACAGGAACACGTGCAGAAAGACTATTATTTGGATGAGTTATCTGACAATGGCACCAACTTTAAAGAATATTGACTTTTTGTTTATGTTAATACTGCATATTAATAGTAAGATGGGATTTCAGAGTCAAGCATGGCAGCTCAAGGAACTTGTGCCAGAGGAAGTATCAACACAGGAAGTGGTTGGCCAGGTCTGTGAACACAGTTCTGTAGAACCATCATCCAGTTCACAGACAGAATTACAGGAACTTAAAAGGTATTCTACTCATCATTCATTTCATTCTAACCTGCAGCTTTGGTGGAAAATTGTAACCTTTCTACTTATTTATGAGTAGAACAAGCAACGACTTAACGTTTATAAATAATTAATTAATTCATTCATTTATTATCTTCCGCTTTATCCTCTATTAGGGTCGCGGGGGGGTTCCCCATGCCCATCCAGGGGAGACCATTTTGGGCGCTGGGCAGATACACCCAGGACAGGGCGCCAATCTATTGCTGGGCACACACTCACTCACACAGACACGCACACATACACACTCTATATGGGGCAATTTGGAGAACTCAATTGACTTGATCGATCTTTTTGGACTGTGGGAGGAAACCGGAGAAGCCGGAGGAAACCCACGCAGACACGGGGAGAACATGGAAACTCCATCCAGATGGGAATTCGAACCGGGAATCCCTAGTGCTGAGAGGCGAACGTGCTAACCACTAGGCCACCGTGCCGCCTAAATAAATAATTGTCCCAATAATTTCAATTTATGATTTGAAGTGGTTCCCAGTTTGAATCCCAATCTGGGTGGAGTTTCCATGCTCTCCTTATGTCCGTGTGGGTTTCCTCCGGGTTCTCTGGTTTCCTCCCACAGTCCAAAAACATGGATCACGGTCAATTCTTTATCCTCTATTATACTATATCATGCTTTATCTTCTATTAGGGTCGCGGGGGGGTTCCCCATGCCCATCCAGGGGAGAATGTTTTGGGCGCTGGGCAGATACACCGAGGACAGGGCGCCAATCCATCGCTGGGCATGGATCAAGATCAATGGAATTCTCCAAATTGCAGCATATAGAGTGTGTTTGTGTGTGTGTCTGTGTGAGTGTTTGTGTGTGTGTCCAGCAATAGATTGGTACCCTGTCCTGGGTGTATCTGCACAGTGCCTGAAACATTCTCCTCTGGATGGGCATGGGGAAACCCCCTAAACCCTAGTAGAGGATAAAACGGAAGATAATGAATGGATGGATTAGAAGTGAAATGTGTAATGTAGTAAATGACCAACAATGGCCAATAATCAGGCTGAGATCAAACCATGTCAGAAGGTAATTGTATTTTGTTGGTTTTTTCACAATAAATTTTTTGAATATAGTGTAATTGCAAAAGAATAAAGCAAAGGGGTATGAGTTAACTAATAATATGTATCAGACATTAAAGGAAACTTTCAGCTGCAACTAATAACGTCTAGATTACATTACATTATCTACAGAAATAGTAATGCCTTAAATGGTTAATCACTGTCTAAATTACATCTGCAATGTCATAAAATCTAATATTCCAAGTCACTTATCTTAATTGGACGGCACGGTGGCTTTGTGGTTAGCACCTTTGCCTTTCAGTGCTGGGGAAACAGGTTCAAATCCCAATCTGGGTGGAGTTTCTAAGGTTTCCTTGTGTCTGCATTTGTTTCCTCTGGATTCTCTGGTTTCCTCTCAGTCCAAAAACATAGATTTAAGGTAAATTGAATGTCAGTGAATTGAAAAAAAAGGCTTCCAACCAGGCAGGTGAGAAAGTGAAAAAGTGTTTTACTGAACATAAAAAAACAGAAAAGAGTTTAAACACACACTGACGAACAGAAACTTTAAATGATGAAAAAGCATTGACACAGGGAAAAATAAAGAGCTTAAATACTCCATGAACACAAAACGAAAGGGCAACAAGGCTGACAATTATTAACAGATGAGTAATAAATTAATTAATACAAACAAGCACAGACAATTACAAAGACGAGACTGGAAATGAAAAAACACAAAACTCACTTGATGAGGGTGTGCAGGGTGCACCCCTAACACAGTGATGAAGCCATATCTATTACTCACAGGGCAGGGAGACACCATAGACAAATTGTCTGTCCTCTACAGTGACACAGACAAAAACATTTACTCACACATTTTCATCTTAATATTTCAGCTTCACTTATTAGTATGCTTTTGAACTGAGGTAAAAAAAAAACATACCACAGAAGAAGGGAAACATGCAAACACCACACAGACCATGTTTGTCCTACAAAGGAGATTCAACCCAGGACTTTGTGGTTGTGAGATAAAATCTGTAGCTCTGCTTACTGCCCATATATAGATATTGATTATTAATATGTTTTCTACTACCCTGTGCATATTTACCCATGTTTGTCTTAAAGTCTGTTAATCTAAATAGGATGTCTAAAATATACTGTAATAATAGATACCAATGGTAAGTACGTCTTAAGGTTTTTACAAAAAATTGGTGGCATAACAATTTTACAATTGAAACAACACTCCAGCCTTTGTACCACAATGCCTGAGTATTACCTAGTGTATATGTATGAAACTTTAATTAAAGCATGTTGTGTGACCAAGGTGTAACAAAACACTTGCTGTGTTTTGTTTTAGGGTTATAAGACTGTTTAATAACAGTTTAAAGTAATAATGTTTCTTCTGTAACCTCTTTAAAATGATTTATTTCCTCTAGGCTCTCATATTAAATGAGTTTCAGGCAGTGGAGGAACTTAAAGGCCTACTTTGCAGCGAAAAAATATATGCTTCCAAACTTAAAGTATAATTTGCTGCCAGGGTCAAATAATCTGCCCAAGGCCTTCACAATGGGTTCTGCAGCCTGGTAGCATGAAATAAGTGCTGATTAACTTGTTGCTTTAACCAATCAGATTTTGAGTTGGCGTCACCAAGGCCCTCTATCAGGCGTACATTATGTCAGTGTATTCATGCCTTTTGATTGTATAGTCAGAGAGTGTGCTGTTTCTGTCGGTTGGATATTTTCAATGATTTAAAACTTATGCCAGAAATATGACTCGACTCTCAGCATTAGCTTCGATGGCAATAAAAAATAAGTTCTTAATGGAACTAATTGAATTCTTTTTGAGGAAAAAAGGTGGATGGATAATCTGTAGGGTGGCACGGTGGCTTAGTGGTTAGCACGTTCTCCTCTCAGCACTCAGGGATTCCGGGTTCTAATCCCAATCTGGATGGAGTTTCCATGTTCTCCCCGTGTCTGCGTGGGTTTCCTCTGGGTTCTCCGGTTTCCTCCCACAGTCCAAAAACATGGATCAAGTCAATTGAATTCTCCAAATCTCCCAATATAGAGTGTGTTTGTGTGCGTGTCTGTGTGAGTGAGTGTGTGTATGCCCAGCGATGGATTGGTGTCCTGTCCTGGATGTATCTGCCCAGCGCCCAAGACGTTCTCCCCTGAATGGGCAGGAGGAACCCCCCCGCGACCCTAATAGAGGATAAAGCAGAAGATGATGGATGAATGGAGAGGATTATCTGTACAAATAATCAGGATTTTTAGGGAGTGTTACTTTACTAAATAATATTGCAATTTTATGAGTTTTTTTAATGTGTGGCTATAGAGTTATCTATCTGCAATGCACAAGACACTTTATACTGCATTTCTGAATAATAATAAACCAATAATTCTGGTTTTTATAGCCACAAAATAGTTTTTTACAGGTGTACTGCATTGCTGAATGCCTAGATGTGAAATTCACTGCCACTGGTTTCAGGTAAACAGGTTTTTAGTCCTGTGCTCAAAGATATTGTCCATGGTAATCCTAATTACACTTCAAATAAAATAAAGAGATAAATATGTAAGTATTACATTTACAGTTACTTGTATATTTTGGGCATCGAGATCAAGCTTGTCAGCTTAATGTGCTTTAGCCCGACCCACAAAAGTGGACTTACTTACCCATCCTGCTTTTGTTTTTTAAACCCCACCTTTCTCCTACAGCTTTGCTCTTCCTGTCCTACCAGACATTCTGCCAAATTATTGTCGTTATTTTACTTATTCTTTTAATAATGCTCTTTTTTCCCCAGGCGGCTTTCCGACGCTGACAGGAGGAACAGAGAACTGGAGCAAGAGGTACAGACCCTGCGTGACGAGATCCATAGACTGAATGTTCAACAAGTGAAAGGCAAGAGACAAGCTTAACACCGATCTAGGTTTATGTTGTAGATTAGTAACTATCATATTCATGCCATGTTACTGAAAAACATTTCAAATGCTCAGCAAAAAACATTTAGTCTGAAAAAATCCAGTTTCTCATTAAGTTTGAATCAACTACCGGCACCCACTCAATATGTTAAGTCCGTTGTCCTGACACAAATGTTTATGTTTAAACCTCTATCCAGAGAAGAGTTTATAAATGTGTCATCCAGGAATAGACCACTGCAAGATCTACCCCACTGTGAGCCAATGAAACGAGAGTGCTCATCCACCATCCACCATCTTTTGCTTTCACGCCAACAAGCCAAAGACTTTCCAATCCTAGTGTTGTTTTCCTTTATTGTTGTTAAGCAGACACCTAGCCATCACTTTCAATCAGCCATGCATGCCAACCCACAGTAGTGCATGGCCTTTCTCCCATTGCCTGGCATATTGACGTGCGCATTTGTTATGGCAGGTCATGGGAGATGGGAACTTGTATATGTGTGTGAGTTTCCCTTTTCCACAGGACTGCACTAATGGCTCTTTTTCGTTCAACCACAGAATTGTGTATGTCCCCGTCTCCTGTCTTTATGCCTGCCTGCTGTGTGGAGCCTTTCAGGGATGTAAGCCTGTCTCTCAACACTCTCTCTTTCTGCCTCTGTGTTTATGAACTAGCCTCACCCAAATTAAATATAATAGCTTTCATGACTCATCATCACAAGGCAAATTAAATAAAATGTTTACTATGCACCATAACTATATGATACATTTGTTTTATGTTCATTAATTATGATTTACACATTCCTACAGTTTAACTACTCAAAAATACAAAAGGGATACAGGGTAATTTGTCAATGAAAATTTAAAACTAAAGATTATACCTGCATTGCAGCATGAATTCTCTAACTTGTTTTCTTGGTGTTAATAGCCAGAGTAAAAGATTGCCTAATTTCCAAAAAACATAACTTTAGTAAGAAATTTTTAGAAAATAATGAATAATAATTATAGAAGATCTACTTGTTTATCTCATTATCTTCTTATTATCTTCCACTTAATCCTATACTAAAGACTGGGGGGGTACCCATGCCCATTCAGAGGAGAAAGTTTTGGGTGCTAGGCAAATACACCCAGGACAGGGTGCCAATCCATCACTGGGCATTCAACTCACTCACACAGACACACACACTATATCAGGGCAATTCAGATGGGGTCATTTTACCTCAAATTCATGTTTTTGGACTGTTGGAGGAAACCAGAGAACCCAGGGTAACCCATGCAGACATGAGGAAAATGAAATTCCACCAAAATCAGTATTCAAACCTGGATCCCCAGCACTGAGAGGTGAACATGCTAACCACTAAGCCGCTCCAAAATTATTTATTTTTATTTAAAAACTTATTTCAACACTGAAATATTAATGTCTTAATACAAGTGGAGGCCCACCCATTTCAGCACAAAACCAAAATGTTTGCAAAAGAGCACAATTTTGTTTTAAAACAGCTTAAGCGAGTACAAGCTCCAAAGCAAGGGAAAAGCAATGCTGTGAACTGAAGAGGGTTGTTTATGAATGAAATAGCTGAATGGTCCGAAATGCTTCCTTGCCATTTTTAAATAAGCTAAACAATAACAGAAAATGGCATGCTATCTAAAGGTTGTCCCAATTTACATATTATTCCTTTTTCTGCCTGGATAATGTTGATGAATAATAATATCATTCATCCATTATCTTCCGCTTTATCCTCTATTAGGGTCGCGGTGGGGTTCCCCATGCCCATCCAGGGGAGAACGTTTCGGGCGCTGGGCAGATACACCCAGGACAGGGCGCCAATCTATCGCTGGGCACACACTTACTCACACAGACACGCACGCATACACACTCTATATGGGGCAATTTGGAGAGCTCAATTGACTTGATCCATGTTTTTGGACTGAGGGAGGAAACCGGAGAACCCGGAGGAAACCCACGCGAACACGGGGAGAACATGGAAACTCCACCCAGATGGGGATTTAAACCGGGAATCCCTAGCGCTGAGAGGCGAACGTGCTAATCACTAAGCCGCCTGAATAATAATATATTATTTATATAATAGATATAATACATTAGATTATTTATTAAAAGCATATTCCAAGACTTTATAAAACAAGTTTGCAATATCTCACTAACAGCTCTGAATATTAAAAAAAAAACAAAAAAAAAACACTTTGCATATGACCACTTGCAATAGTATTGTGTAATTAATTAGATGTATTAGAAACATTAATTAATTTATTATCTTACGCTTAATCCTCCACTAGGTTCAAGGGTTCCCCGTGCCCATCCATGGGAGAACGTTTCGGGCTGTGGGCAGATATACCAAGGATAGGGCTCCAATGTATCGCTGGGCACACTCGCTCACACAGACAAACACTCTATATGCGGCAATTTAGAGGATTCAATTTACTTTAAATTCATGGTTTTTGATCGTGGGAGAAAACCGTACAACCTTGAGGAAACCCACGCGGACACTGTGAAAACATGGAAACTTCACCCAGATTGGGATTAGAACCTGGATCCTATGAGTTGAGAAGCAAACATGCCAAACACTAAGCCACCATGCCGCCCTGTATTACAAACATTACAAACATAATTTACAAACACCTGATGGAAAAATATAAACGATGATTCAGCTACGGTACTTTAATTTTTTTTTTACTGGTGAATTCACACATGCTACAACACAACATACACAGATTAGGTTGTAAGTGCTGGTATAATCCAGCAACCTGGTAGGATTCAGACATATTCTACAAAAAAATAGAGCTTGTTTTGTACTGTGCTCTGTATTTTCAAATGACTGAATGGCTAAATGTTTGCAGAGTGCAACAGCGCCACCTGCCTGCCATTACCCGCTGGTGAGACCGCTGCTACGCCACCTCCTCCTATTCCAAAGGGTGAGTGCTTTCACAGTTCAATTTGAATTTGCAACCAAATCTCTATCCAAAACCCAACATCTCTGTGTCTCAGATGCATTGGCCTCAGGTGAGGAGTGAGTCGTACCTGCTGGTGTGTGCAACAAATGGAGAATTTGACATGTGGTCACGTCACTGTAGTACCGAGCTCTCCTGAGTTCTGCTTGTGCAGAAGAGATAAGAAGAGGCTAAATTACTGTCCAGACTTTTCCAGCTTACATACTCTATACTTTACTCTTTGCAAGCTTACTTTAAGCCACACCGCTGAGATGAGCTGAGCACTATTTCAGGAACACTATTTGTGCAACTGGTTTTGGTAACTGTTTATTAGATGCACAGTATTGAAAATTTTCTACCTAATTTCTATCTACTGCAAGTGCAAAGTATTAGCAAGTTTTAGCAAACACTGGTTTTAACAGGTCTTAATGTAAAAAGGAACGTTTATTGAAAAAAATATATATACTTGGGTTTAAATTAAGGTGCACAAGATGACAATCATGTGCATCATTTCTGTACCTCTATAATAAGCAATAATTTCAAATACATTTAGATTTATATCAAGGTAACAATAGTATTTAATCTATAGACATTTGATACTAAGTTAGATTTAAAATATTCTGTAAAATTCTAACATTTATTTAGAAGAAGAAGCCAGGTCTGTTAAATGACCTGACATTATTAAAATTAGTGCTGATCCACATATTTATGCATTTAAAATATTACGATCATAAATATGTAAGATTTACCAGCTGAGGTGTTTTAATTTGAAACTATCACATCTGCCTAACATGAAAATTGTAATATCTGATGAAATTCGATTTAACATAAAAAAAATTACGTTGATAAAAAATTAAATCTTATTAAAGTGAAAGAAATCTTGTTTTTGAATTGAATAGATTTCTAAGGAAGTAGTTTTTAGAAACTTTTTTTATATTATAAGAAACCTTTACAATTTTACTTGATTCATGTACATTGTTTTGATTTGATTTGTTTTTTCCTATTTTTTTACATTAATTTTTTTGCATTGTGCACTTTAAATATCTGCTTCACTACGTTTAAGTATCTATTTCAAAAACTCAGATATGTATCTTGGTGCCTAATAACTGTCACTTTAACAGACTGAATGTGAGTAAACATGGAACTAATTATGAAAGTGCTCCCTGCGCATGTATTAGCAGGAATGCAATGGTTTCTTTTGTCACAGAGTGGGGGGACTAGATCCAGTTAAATTGGAAAAAACATAATGCTAAGTAAGCAGAGTGAAATATTTTTTATATATATATTTTTTTTAAATGAAGCAATAATTTGGCAAAAAAGCTTTAACCCAACTTATCTTAATTATCTTATCAGCTTTAACCCAACTTATCTTAAACTGTTACCTGATTATTATACATATGCTTCACATAGGGTTTAAAATAATAGTGTTATGTCTGTACATTACATTTTTTAAAAGAGTGGATAAATTGAGGAGAGTGAAAATAACTTGTATCTTTAAGTTATACTGTATTTCAACCCTTGTATTGTAAGTCATTATGAGGGGTTGAAATGAATAGTATTCAGGTAGGGCATCTGTGATTTACCTTAGAGGTGAGGTGACTTAATTAAATGTAAATATCCATTCTAAAAATAGTGTTGCTACACTTGCACATGCCCAGTACACAACCTTACAAATACATTTGCCGTATTGGTTTTAATAACATAAAACTATTTGTTAATAATTTAAAACTGTATTATATGCTTGCAGGGAGTAGAAATGGGTTGAAAAAGGGATTATGGCTTTGAGGTTGGTGTTGCTTTGCTGATAGATTTTGATGTCTTGCAGGACATGTGATTGCACTTGAGAATAAACTTACATACATGTATTATAATTTGTATAATATTATTATTATTAATAATAAATAACATTGAGATATTGTGAACACGTGTTTATTAGGCATTACCACTCACAGAGTTAAAAACCAGAAGAGGAACAATTAGTAAATGTGCGGTCACTGTGTTTCAGATATGCTGTTTTAATTGCACTGTAAAATACATATGTACACTGAACAAATCTGTTTTTCTATACACATACTTAGATACACCACAGTTCATTTGATCAGTTCTACATATCAAGCTCTTTGGTTCACTGCTATTATAGACAGTAGTTTGTATTGTACTCTTAATCACTGTATCCATATACATATACATATCCCTGATGATCAGACCACCAGAAAGCAGATATTATAAGGGTGATGGCTGATTCTGAGCACTGCAGTGACACTTCATTGTGGTGGTTTGTTCAGGTATAAGTGAATCGGGTGCAGCCAGTTTTAGAAACCTCAATGTCACTGCTGGTGTGAGAAAAATGCTCCGACCAAAATGTCCATCAACCAGCATCGTGTGAGCACTAAAAAGGATTAAAAGATGACCTAAAAACCTAAAACTGACCGTTCAGCAACAAATGAGCTACTGTCTTTGAATCTATATCTACCTGGTGTTGCAATAAAGTAGATAAGTAAAAAAATAATAAAATGTACAGTAAATGTACTCTTTGAACTTTAGATGCACTGCATTGTTTGATCCATTTATCCTAGAACATGTGCATGTGAATGTCACTGTAGTGCTAAGAATCATCCACCACCCCATTTCCTTCTATAAAACTGATTTTTTGATGAATTGTTAAATATGTAAATTCAGTGTATAAACCATATATAAACTGCATTGAAATCTGTCAGTCATTTCAATTGTTCAATTCTAACTATAGTTTTTGGGGTGTTGCCGCTGAAACCACACTGGACATTTTGTTCGTGCCTGTGGAGCAGATGAACACACATATTTACACTGAATATAAATGCATTATTTTGATTTCTTTATTGTACAAATATATTGCCAGCATTTAGAAAATCAATAACACATCGATGTTTGACTGGGGTGCCCAAACATTTGCAAATATCTGGATATATGTCTCACTCGCTCGTAATTAACTGTAAGAGCTCATAATATATTGATATGTTCCTTCCTCTTTTAGTTTCTCTCTCTCTCTCTCTCTCTCTCTCTCTCTCTTTCTCTCTCTCTCTCTCTCTCTGCATGTTAGTTAAAATCTTGCTATTGCCGATTGTACAAAGAAAGTATTGCACATTCAAGACCTACATTTTAAAAGTTTTACTAGTATTATGCATTGTAAGGTTACTTCATTTTATTTTACTTGTAAATGTGTGAGTGAATAACTGATGATAAAGTGTCATTGATAAGTTGAAAGAAAATTGAATAATATTTTTTCATAAAATAAAGATGTATTCATCAAGGCTTTCATTCCAGTAGTGTTTTTTTTATTCAATGAACTTTTCCTCTCACCAGAATAAAGCAACAAGCAATGCTGATTAGACATCTTATATTTCTTGAGATTTATTATTTGAACATACCTTTTTGTTTTTTTCCCAAAAGGATGAAATGTTTTTTTTTTCTATATACAACATATTATTGACAAATATAAAAATATATACAAAGATGAACATCACATTAACTGTACAAACACAGCAGACATACATCAACAATACACAATACATGAACATGAAAAGAAATGGTTTAACATTGTAATAGAATCTAAAAATAACTTATTACATATTTAATATTGTTATTATTGTGTCGTTGGGATGAATACACTTGATAGTCATAGCAAATGTGATTAAAATACTAACCCTAATGACTATGATTTTTTTGGATTTACTCTAGATATAAATGTTACTTATTTTCACAAATGTTCAATTATGAGAGATATAAAACTCTTAAATAGCTAAACAGTAAATAAATATTAAACAGTAATTTATTCATTCATTCATTCATTATCTTCCGCTTTATCCTCTATTAGGGTTCCCCATGCCCATCCGGGGGAGAACGTTTCGGACGCTGGGCAGATACACCCAGGACAGGGCGCCAATCTATCGCTGGGCACACACTCACTCACAAAGACACGCACGCATACACACTCTATATGGGGCAATTTGGAGAACTCAATTGACTAGTTCCATGTTTTTGGACTGTGGGAGGAAACCGGAGAACCCGGAGGAAGCCCAGGCAGACACGGGGAGAACATGGAAACTCCACCCAGATGGGGATTGGAACCGGGAATCCCTAGTGCTGAGAGGCGAACGTACTAACCACTAAGCCACCCGTGCTGCCCAACAGTAATTTAATGAATTATATTTAATATGCATAACTGTATTCAATCTGTGTGAAAATTGCTACCAGTTATGAGGAAATGCATCTTGTTATGTTTGTGCATATCAGTTAATGAACTTTTTCTTTCAGAGCAGTAAAGTCACAGTGATCCAGCTGTGCTGGATTTCACATATAGAATGCTGTGGTTGGGTAGAGCATGAAGGGTGAGATACGGGGTTGACCTGGTGACTCCTGCAAGTGTTTTCGGTAATATCTGCGAAGTGCTGGACTGTCTGGGTGCCTCTGACGCACATGCATAAAGTACTCATCAGGCCTGCTGGAAGTGAAGCCACAATCCTCGCACACAAAGATCTTGGAGCGGCGTTGGCGATATGCATATTGTTGCCTTACGCCATGTATCTTGCGAAGATGTGATTCCAAGGAACAGCGTTGTGTAAAAGCCTTCTCGCACAGGTCACATCTGTAGGGCCGTATACCTGCACACAATGTCCGTGGGTGAGAACTTGATGGCCTATGGCTGCCATAGGGTTCAACATGTGGTGAATTTGTTGACTGTTATTACCTGTGTGTGTGCGCATGTGCCTCTTCAGGTCAAAGGTGTCATTGAAGCCCTTGCCACAGTACCTGCATGGGTGCCTCTTGATCAAACTGTGGCACTTTAAGTGTCGGGTCAACATTCGCTGCAGTGGGAAAACCTTGTGGCAAACAGGGCACTGGAATTCCCCCGAGCTGGATGCCGAAACCTGTGGACGAGACAAAATGTAAGTAAAAACATCCATGCTTATATTTTTACATTTGTGTTCTGTTTAAATTAATGTATGTCTGTTAGAAAGTGCACGGATACTTGCGTAATGTAAAAAATTAAATAAAAATAGCATATAAATATGATTGTAATATTAAAACATTGAAGGTTTTAACAAAAGATAAAAACCATGTTAACAAACATAAAGATGGTCCAGCCAGTGAACTTATTATTATACAGTACTTTATTATACTTAAAAAATAAATAAATAAATAAATTAAAAAAATAATTTTATATATATATCCTATTATGGATCCTATTATGATGGAATAATCTTTGTTCTTTGTTTGATCTATGTTATTTATATTTTACAAATGCTTATATTATTTGGTTTCTATTTTGTTTTTCAGCTTCACATTTTAAACTCTCTTTTTAAACTATTATGTTTATAAACTGCTAAATAACTTCCATTAGCATACAGCTCTGGTATGTTTGAATGCCCATTTGACTCTGTTATTCTAACCAAGAACACTTCTTCGTTACACTTTAAATCTTTTATCTATCTTTGTTGTTACGGTTTAGTTTAATGAAATTTTCATCCATTTAAAACCAAAAGTGTGAAATGAAATGAAATGTAATGAAATTTTATATTTTAAGTGTTTACTTTGGGCCTACTAAAATTAAATAAAAAGTAAATAAAATATTTTTTAGATGTTTTTTATGCTTTAAATAACCAATTCAATTATCAAAATAAAAGAGGTGAATGTGATTGATCTATTTGTCACAAGGTGCATGTTATACCTTTACTCGTGAGGTTGAGGGTGATTCCGATGAATCGAGGGGCTGAAAAATGCCCTCAGAAGTGTCTTGTGAACAGCTGCCTTGAGGACTTCCCATTCCTGAATCAGTACCACTAGAAATGTAGGCTGATTCCAAATCAGCTTCGCTGGGAGTCTGTTCCATCCCGGAACAAATTCTGTCTAATTCTGAGACTGACTGCAGGCTGACAATGCCTGGTGATGTTGTTACTGCTTCTGAAAATAAAATAGTAACACAATGCCTGTTAAAATATTTATAAATAATGATTTAGCTCTAAATTATTATGAAAAACAAAGTTAAAAAAAAGTTAATCTAAAAAAAATCACTTGTCTGTTTTTCTAACAAATTCCTGTTCTTTAAATTACAGTAAGGAAATGCTATACAACATAAGTAAAAATACAAAAGAAATCAACCAATTTATTTAAAATAATTTATCAAATCAAGTTTTAAATTAATGTTTTAATGAATGTTTTAATATCTGATCAAATGCAGTCTCTGCATTACAATACTGGTTTAATATATGGACAATTACACATTTCTGTAGGAGTTGAGTGTTTATTGTCTTAAACGCCTTACAAAAGTTAAATAACTTATAGACTAGACTACATAGACTAGTTACAAAAAATAAAAAGATTTTGGAAGGAATTGATTAGAGTAATTCAAGGGATCTTTTTTTTCTTTTTTTAAATTAAATTAACCAGTTAATAATGTCATCCCATTTCAGTAGTCTAAACTTTTCCTTAAATTAGAATAAATTGTATTATTAGGAAAATTTTTACGTACAAAAGTTACAATAATATTTTCTGAGAGAGAAGCTAAATTGGGTGAAACTGCTATTGTACCTGTGATATGATTGATCCAAGTTTCCGACTTTTGATCATCCCTCCATGTAAACGCTGCACAATCTGTTGGCTTCCTCCTCACCAGAAATGAACGTGGCATCTTTGGTCCCCTGAGCTGTACCTTTGATATTACCCTGATCTGACTTATTTTTAAAAACTTTGCCCTGTGTTAGCTAATGTTCTGCCCTGACACCAATACGACTGATAGAGCAATCTGAGCACCCCAAAGTTGAACTCTGCAACTTCCCTAGTGCACAGACAGTCTAACCACAGATGATCTGCTTCTCCTGTGTCCTTTCTGTGAGCATATGTGTGTGTGTGTGTCTGCGTGTCTGTCCTCTAACCATTCTCCCCCTTCACCCTATTCAGCGGTTAGAGAGCGCAAATCTCAGTGCTCATTTCCATAGCTCTGGAGGGAGGCCACGGCAACAGACACACCTGTGCGTGTGTGTTAACTGCTGCCCTGATGGTTTTGCATGCCAGGTAGTGAGAATCTGGTCTCTTCATTCAACTGGTCCTCACATGCAAATGGCCCACTGGCTCTCCCGGCATGGAGGGCACGGTCTGCCTAACAGGAGCACGCACAGCTTGGACTGCTAGTAAAATTTGGCTTTTATTTCTCGTTCCATTTAATTGTCTGCTGGGGTTGAATCACCTGGGCTCACACAAAAGCCATTCAAATCCCCCTTTTACTGTATACTATCTGTTAACTACCCGGTTTAGGCAATTGAATGAACGTCTTTAGCTGATTTACAGGTGGCCTTTCCTTTTGTTGCATCATCAAAAAAAGTAAAAATGATTTCCACCAAGTCATGTCAGGCTGCCAGAGCCATGCATGTTCATTTATTTAGAGGATTATTGACTTGCTCAGCTGTTCAAACATGAATCAACATGTATATGTATATTTTTTTAGTTTATATACTATAGCCATGTGATATAGAGATGAGCTAGGAGAGATAGAACTTAAAAAGCGTGAGCGTTAGACTCATTACACTGGACTCTGACTGGCAAATAAATCTGCTTGCATCATTGCCGTGCAGCCAGTATGCAAACTTCCTCTCCCTCTTGGATAGCAGAAGATCATGATGAAAATGACTGGAAGTTTTCATGTACTGACAGTCTATAATGACTACTTAGTAAAATAAGAATCAGTAGACCTAATACTAGATTATATAAAATATATGTATATACATATGACATCATATGAGTGACTGAGTCAGACTGCTAAAAAATCTGGTGACTTTATCTTTTATTTAATCCATCATCTTTCATTATACACACTATAATAACAAACTGTGCTATTTCCATCCATTGATGCTTATAATAATTTACCAAACTCTTTACAAACTACTTATCCCTCTTATGGCATTGCTAACCTTAAAAAATTGTACATACAAATATTCACTGACGGTTAATGAACCAAGGCACACATTTTTTACACATCATTTACAACAAGCTGCTTTATAAGCATTTGCTTTATGCTATCATGCAAAAACTAAACATGCTAATAACTGCCTTATAAATACTTATATATGTTTTACAAGAAATTGAAAATCTAAAATACATTATATACAAAATTTTATTAACTTATTACATTTGGTGTAGGACAGATTTTCACAGTCATTGCTGGAATATAATTATAACACCAACTCATGATTCAAAAGCAAGCTGCACTCTTATGCGGTAACACTAAACATGAATTTTCCATACTGTCTACACAAATTTGAATTCATACTGTTTAAAATAACAATAAATTCTATATGTAACAGTAACAATATACTTTGAATGTATGTGTATATAATTATTAATGTAATGTAAATAATATATAAGCTATAATTCTGGATGATACTCAAAAATAAAACTAGTTGATCTATTGTAATAATCATAGTAAACACTTACAGGGTAAGTGAGCTTTGAACAGAACTGTGTACTCACATGCATTTTCCAAAAGCATATATGTTACCATATTTAAGTTATTATTAATAATTAATAATCACATAGTAAATAATAGAAATATTTTTATGAGAGTACAATGTAAAATATATATTATATTCATACTCCTATCATCACCCAGCCACATTTGACGATATATCCATCCAAAACGCAATAGTAATTATTTCATTGTTTCAGCAAGACTTCAGTTATTTAACTGATCTACCATTTCTCTGGGCCTTTGAACAGTGGGCTGGTGGCCTGCACCGGAAGAGGCCACTGTGTATGGTACAGTACACTCGCTGATATCCAGAGACGCTCTCTAACTGTATGCAAATTACCTCCTGACCTGCTGTTCTCTGTTTGTGCACATGATGTTTATGTGCAGAAATAAAGTATTATTCTAACTCTGACCAATGTTTGATGATGGTAAGGTAGTCAAAGTATGGGCTCTGTCATCCCCAGGGTTGGAGGCACATTTCCGTTGTAATAAGTGTGCTTTATAGAGTAAACATAAACATGCAGTACTGCACACTGCAGCTTTGCATAGTTATTTGAACAGTGACCAGCTTCAACAGGAGGGAGGGAACTGTGTTTGACTTTTAAATGTTCCTATTTTATAATGTGAACCACACCCGCAGAGACAGAAAAGAAAGAAAAGAACAGGCGTCTTTTTGTTCATCTCAATAGTATTCAGAATCAAAAGGGCTATCCTTCGAAACAAAAACTGTATTGACTCAGAGTGACATATGACTGTTGCAAAGTGACTTGTACTGTTACTTTAAGCAGGACAAAACAAGACTTTTTAATACATCTGGCAGATTTACGTTTGAACAGATATAGTTTGGGTGTTTTAAACATTAGCCACCTGTGGTTCAACACATCTTTAAATGTTATACTTTATCAATATTAATTTTACTCAAAACAGCTCAATGATCTGTCGGTTACTTGCTATTTTACACATTTCCCTTACTGATCTAAATGAAATCACTCGTACAATATTTTTAGATTAAAAAAAAAAAAAACTTTTCAAATAACTTAACATGCAGCTTAATGTACACGTTATGACACATATCCGTTTTTATATTTTGTGCATTTTTTAAATATTGTACTTTTCCTATAGTAAAACCTTTACACATTTATTGAAACCACCTGAAAACTTCTGTATGGTTTGTTGTAAGACATCAGAAGCCAAAGTTTTCAAAAACATTTTCCAAATGTGTTAAAAATTTAAATACTTGTCATTTTATGTTTTTTTTAAATAATAGTTTCATTGTGAAAACACCATTAGGTGATATGTGTTAGAATAAGGAAGCCCCATTTCTGAATATTATATTTTAGGTGTCAAACTCATATCCGGCCCATAACACAATTATATCTGGCTCGCGAGGTATCTATATTTTAATAATAATAATGTCAAATGGCTCCTTACCTGGCCATACAAAGAAAAAACAATAAAACATTATATCTGGCTCAGCGAGGTATAAAAAATAAATTAAAATCAGAGATATAAGCAATTTTAAAAAGGTAGGTATCTATAACACTGATCTATTATTATTGTTATTAATGGTGCTATTTTTTTAAACCACGCTCATAATTTGAATTTCTATGGTTTTGACACAAACATTTTAATTAGTTTGTTTACTTTTATTTTTCTATAAAGGCCCAAGAGCAAAGAAAACTGAATGTTTTGATTAGTAATTTTGACGTTTGTGAATAAATTTGTGAAAAATGATTTTATTTTTTTATATATTTTTTGCCAGCGATAGATTGGCGCCCTGTTCTGGGTGTATCTGCCCAGCTCCCGAAACGTTTTCCCCTGGATGGGCATGGGGAACCCCACCGCGACCCTAATATTAGGATAAAGCGGAAGGTAATGAATGAATGAATGAATATATTTTTTTGCAGGATGTTGATAGATGTAACTTTTATAATTTTCACAAGAGATATTTTATAGACAGCAAAGTATTTTAAGTTATATAAAATTGAAGTTTTTTTAGTAATTGAAGTAGACAGTATTTATTGTGGATAATATGCCTGGGTGGCATGGTGCCTTTGCGGTTAGGTTCGCCTCTCAGTGCTGGGGATTTCAGGTTCGAATCACCATCTGGGTGGAGTTTCCATGTTCTCGACGTGTCCGAGTGGGTTTCCTCCTGGTCTTCCGGTTTCCTTTCACAAAGCAAAAATATGGATTCAAGGTAAATTGAATGCTGTAATTGCCCCATATATGGGCTGCATGTGTGTCTATGTGAGTGAGTGAGTATGCCCAGTGATAGATTGGCACCCTGTCCTGGATGTATCTGTATCTGCCCACACGACCCTAGTAGAGGATTAAGCGCTGGGGATTTCCAGGTTCGAAAGCACAATCTGGGTGGAGTTTCCATGTTCTCCCCATGTCCGAGTGGGTTTCCTCCTGGTCCTCCGTTTTTTTTTCACAATGCAAAAATATGGATTCAAGGTAAATTAAATGCTCTAAATCACATATATAGTGTGTGTCTGTGCGAGTGAGTGATTCTGCCGAGTGGGTTTCCTCCGGGTTCTCCGGTTTCTTCCCACGGTCCAAAAAACATGGATTCAAGGTAAACTGAATGCTGTAAATTGCCCCATATATGGGCCGCATGTGTGTCTATGTGAGTGAGTATGCCCAGTTATAGATTGGCACCCTGTCCTGGATGTGTCTGTATCTGCCCACGCGTCCCTAGTATCAGAATCAGAATGGAGTTGCACCCAAATTTCATTGTAATGAAAACTATAATGACAATAAAGGCTATTGTCATTATAGTTTTATTACAATGAAATTTGGGTGCAACTCCAAAGGTAAAGGATTAAGCGGAAGACATTGTATGAATAAATATTCCTCTCTGTTTTTATTCCTATTCATGTTCAGAAAACTTTACTTCTAGTGTGTTCATTTTTCATTCATTATCTTCCGCTTTTCCTCTATTAGTGTCGCGGTGGGGTTCCCCATGCCCATCTAGGGGAGAACGTCCCGGGCGCTGAGCAGATACACCCAGGACAGGGTGCCAATCCATCACTGGGCACACACTCACTTACACAGACACACTCTATAAGGGGCAATTTGGAGAACTCAATTGACTTAATCCATGTTTTTGGACTGTTGGAGGAAACCAGAGAACCCGGAGGAAGCCCACACGGACACGGGGAGAACATGGAAACTCCCAGAATTCGAAGATCCCTAGTGCTGGAGGCGATTAACGATTCATTCGTTATCTCCCGCTCTATCCTCTATTAGGGTCACGGTGGGGTTCCCCAATGCCCTTCCAGGGGAGCTGAGAGATAGACCCAGGAACGGCGCCAATCCATCTAGTGTGTTCATTCATTCATCATCTCAGACACACTTTAGGCTATAGGGGGCAATTAGAACTCGCGGTGGGGTTCATTCATTCATTCATTATCTCCCGCTTTATCCTCTACTAGGGTCGCGGTGGGGTTCCCCATGCCCATCCAGGGGAGAACGTCCCGGGCGCCGGGCAGACAGACCCAGGACAGGGCGCCAATCCATCGCTGGGCACACACTCACTCACACAGACACTCTCTATTTGGGGCAATTGTGAGAATTCAATTCACCTTGATCCATGTTTTTGGACTGTGGGAGCAAACCGGAGAACCCGGAGGAAACCCACGTGGACACGGGGAGAACATGGAAACTCCAACCAGATGGGGATTCGAACCGGGAATCCCTAGTGCTGAGAGGCGAACGTTCTAACCATCTAGTGTGTTCAATAAATGTGCAAAAATCCTGCGACCTAAAGTTTGACACCCGTGTTACTTGAATTGTATTCTTTCAAAGTCACACAAGAGGTCAGCATTGGATCGAAGTAACACTTTACCTCCATGAAACCTAGTGGAACAGCGGAAATGTATTACTTTTTCAAAAAATAAGAGGCATAACTGGCTTTTATTGGAGCTTGGAAATTGGATTTTCCCCCCATTGCATTTATTTATCCGTAAAGTCTTTCTGGTTGGGCATGTAATAGTTTGGCACGAGGTAAAAAGGGCAGCCTAATGCATATACAGGATTAGTTTATTATTGCAAAACTGCTGAGCTCCTCTGACATCAGACTTCCAGCGGGCTTAACGCAGCTCTGCTTCGAACCAGGAAACTGTGGCTTGTTCTCAACAGCCTTCTGAGTAGCGGATGCATCTACAAATCAGTTTAGGTGACAGCGCTGGAAACCGCTTCTTTTCATGAAAACAAGTGATCAACACGTCTAAAAAATGAGGTAAGCTCGTCTAACTCTGTCCCTTCAACTTCACGTGGTGCTGTGATGGATTCGGATTATTTATAGGACCCTTGCACACTTATTAAAGGCTGACTGACAGCTATTGTGCTCTCTACATGTCGGCGCTCATCACCCTTCCTGCTTTAAAACAAGCCACAAAAGCCCGAACAGCGAGCTTGTTTTCCCGGCGGGTCCAAATTTGCATCTCGTCAGCTTGTAATTGTAACTGGCTTTGTTAAAACATCTGGGTCGTTTTCTGCTTACAGACCCAGTACTAACTCTTTGTCACGTTCAGGTAGGCTTTTGTAATGCTTTTAACGGGAACCTCTACCGGAAGATTGCTTTCTTTGGAGTTACTCCATCACATAAATCCAATCGAACATTTCGAGCTAATAATCAGCACGTAAAGTTTATTTACATGTAGTGTGTTGATTCCAGGACCATGGTGTAGAAGGATGTCCAGCCATGTAAGGTCATTGTTTTCAGTTGGTTCACAGCTGTGCTGTCCGTTACCTTAAAAGGCTACTTGGCTCACAGCTGGCCAGGTGACGATTTGCCATTTCAAGTTCACATTTCTTGCATACAAACAGAATGGACATATCATTCATTCATTCATTATCTCCCGCTTTATCCTCTATTAGGGTCGCGGTGGGGTTCCCCATGCCCATCCAGGGGAGAACGTTTCGGGCGCTGGGCAGATACACCCAGGACAGGGCGCCAATCCATCGCTGGGCACACACTCACTCACACAGACGCACTCTATATGGGGCAATTTTAAGAATTCAGTTGACTTAATCCATCTTTTTGGACTGTGGGAGGAAACCGGAGAACCCGGAGGAAACCCACGCAAACACGGGGAGAACATGGAAACTCCACCCAGATGGGGATTCGAACCGGGAATCCCTAGCGCTGAGAGGCGAACGTGCTAACCGTACCGCCTTAGAATGGACATATCATTTCGTTCAAAAATATAAATACTAGGTGGCATGGTGGCTTAGTGGCCTCTCAGCACTGGGGATCCAGGTTCGAAACCCAATCAGGGTGAAGTTTCCATGTTCTCCGCGTGTCTGCATGGGTTTCTTCCGGGTTCTCCGGTTTCCTCCCACAGTCCAAAACATGTATTCAAGGTCAATTAAATGCTCTAAATTGTCCCATATATAGTGAGTGTGCCCAGCGAAAGCCAAAAACTTTCTCCACTGAAAGGGCATGGGAAACCCCCCACTCCCCTGGCGACCCTAGTAGAGGATTAGAAGATAATGAATCAGTGACTATAAATACTACCTTATAATTTGATACAAACTTACAGAATGTTTAATGAACATCACGTATGGCTCATTGTGGACAATTCGCAAGAAAAAAAGTCCTAGAGATCTTTGAAGATTCAAACACATTAGTATATTGTATTGTTGTGGATGATTTTATGTTTCCAACTATATTTCATACATTATGTTTGGTGAATACTGTAACTGTAATAAGCATGGTGGTGGCAATTGTATATAGAGGATTATTTATAGTTTCATGGATTAAAAGAGAACAATATGCTGGACAATATAGTCAAATTCATAAGAACAACCTGAGGCTGTGCTGGCCAGCTGATGATATGCAGTTGGAACAACACAACAGGTGTATCGGAGATGAATGACTCCAGGTTTCGCTAACCGATAGTTGACGTAAACGAGTTCAATCACTAGACTTTCATATTAAAAGAAAAGAGTACCGAAAATGGCAAGAGCATGTGCAGTTTCGATGATAGCACAAAATGTGCAAAATTATCTCAGAGCCTTGGAATTTGGGATTAGTACAATTGTGCTGTAACTAATAATTGGAACTATTACAAATTAAAACTTACAAGTATTATTAGTGCAAACATATTTGAATTTTTTTTCCATGTGTATTTTTGCACATTCTTGTTAGATTAAAAGTATCAGCAGTTTGGCAGTTGATTATTTTTATTCTTGGGCAGCACGGTTGCATAGTAGTTAGCACATCTGCCTTTCAACGCTGAGGATCCAGGTTCAAATCCCAATCTGGGTGGAGTCTCCTAATTCTCGCTGTGTCCATATGGGTTTCCTCTGTGAGGTTTCCTTCCACAGTCAAAAAACATGGATACAAGGTAAATTGGCTGCTCTAAATTGCCCCATATAGTGTGTGAGTGTGTTCTCAGCGAATTGGGAACACCCCCACAACCCAAATATAGGATTAAGCAGAAGATGATGAATGTATGTGTTCACACATTATATATAAAGCTTGTTATTGTGGCATGTCCACAGTGAGGACTGGCATTGTCATGCTGAAAACACTGTTCACTTACTAAGAAAATTAAAAAGAAATAAATATATGAAAAAATAAATATTATTTTTGGCCTGGCATTAATCTGTCTGATTTGGCAGTGTTTCTGCATGAAACTAATTTCCTTGCATGTGTTTAAAGTTGTAATTTGAGGGATTAACAAACTAGGTTAGGTGGCATTGTTTTTCTAAAGTACTTTAGAGCCCACATGGCTGCAATCAACATTTATATCAAACCTTGCACTAAACAGACAACTGGTTGATCAGGATAAATGTGGTTGTATTTAAAAAGACTACAAAACTTATTGTCCATATACACTAGGGATGTATACATTAGGCATGTATACATTTCTTTTCAATAGTTGGTTGATTACTTACGAAAAAAGGAACAAAGCAGAAAGGGGATTAAAAGATGCCAATTAGCAGAAATGAGAAATGATATGGGTGTCTATTCACACTAAAAGAGAGATCCTGTATTTTTAAATTAATTGCAGCTATATCATAGCATATCATCCATTACAAGGTCAATTTGTGGATGCCAGAAATTTGTTTTAAAGTAGGTCAAGATTTTGCCTGATCACAAAAATTTGTTTGAATTTTTGTTATTTCCTGTCTACTTTTCAAAGCAACTCTTGGTTAATCAGGCACCATAGGCCAAAGCAACTGAAACAAAACCTGTTTATTTTAAATGTGTTAAACTCATGCATTTCCTTTATGATTTAAGGAAGTGAACACAATACACAATGCAATGTGGTCAAATTCAAAAGTTAAATGTAAAAAACTCACTTCTCAATTAAGCAAACTTTAGTTCATTATAAGTTGTTAATAAAAGTCTGAATCAAATAAGTACATAAAATCTGACAATAAAATTACTTGCTGCTCAGAAGGATGACAGTCAGCATGTGTGTTAGTTTTTTTTTTTTTTACATGCAACAGATGCAACAGGGTCACTTGGGATTTCAACGTCTTAGTGTCATTGCTGGGTTGAGAAATAGCAGACTGTAGTAAGAGAGCTCAGTGATAATGGGCTGAAAGATTAACTCACATTGCGCAGTGCAGGAATTACCGAGTGCTTCCCTAAAGTATACAAAACATTTTTTTTAAATATATTTTTATTGAAGTTTAAGATTAACATTGAAGTGTAGCTAAAAATAGCTAAGTTTAAGTAATATGGTATGGTACATAAGGTAATATATTTACATTAAATGTCCTGATTAACATTTATAGTAAACACAATCAGCCCAAGTTCTATTACATTAGACACATTAGACACCCTGGATGTAAATAAATGTATTGTCTCAGTTAAAGTTGAACTGCTGTACTGACTCGCAACATAGCATACAGATGTTGATTATGATATGAAATTTATTGGATTTATTTTTATGTACGAGTACCATATTGTTTTAAAGAATAAGTAGAGTTCAAAATTTGTTTAAAAAACATAGTCTTGCCTTGTGCTTTTTAAGCACAGCCATTTATCGTTAACCAGTCATTACAGCATCATTAAAATTCAAGAGACAGGCATAGAGTGTATTAAATGTCAAATCTTCAGCTATATATTCAGCTTTATGCTGTGATTTATACTCACAAGTGACGTTATTAGGTACACATTATTTGATTCCTGTGCACATTATTATTCTCACCAGCCTTTAGTTGTTTTCAATCCAATGGTCATTAAATGTCTATTGTAAATTAATCTAATTATTATGTGTGATGTTTAAAATATAAACACAGTAAACAACACAGATTAGCTAAAACGATTGGGCAAATATGTTTGAAGTAAGCCTATTCATCTCGTGACTAGAAAGCTTTTTTGCTAGTTAGAAAGTTTCAGTAATTTTATTTGTGTATATGCAAAGTAAAGAACAGAAAAACCTTTATAGACAGTCAAACACCTAAAAAAGAAAAGGCATACTGTTGAAGTGGAAACTTCACACACGAAAGACCACAGGGTAACTTGTCTTTGCTTTTTTAAATTAGAAACAGAAGTGGTTAACATATGAAGCTTACTTGGTTCCATGTCAGGGTAATAATACATTCAGTACAGTAATGATGTTTACAGTAATTACTTCACATCACATTTCCTAACTTAAACCAAACTCTGTACATACTCTATTTATTGATCCTTTAGAATAAAATCATTTTCTTACAAAGTAGTAGCAGTTATTTGACAATGTTAAGTTGTCCCTTATGTAACCCTCTTGAATAAAATTCCTGTATCAATTTTTGACCAAGATTTTTTTTTTTATGATATCTGTTCTAGCCCAGAAATACAGTCTGATATAACAGTATAACAGTACATAAGACAATCTCAACATCCTTAACACGAGCAGCTGCATACAGAATCCAAAAATAAAAGAAGAAGCTTTTAATGTGCTACCTGGTCAAGAAAATTGTACTTAAAATTAATCTATAATATAATAATCTAATCTCAGAACTAAATCATTACAGATGTTCAAAAGTATGAGAACGTCCAGTTAGTCTAATAAAATAAGATTATTTTTAGTTTATTTTTTATTGGGGGTTGAGAAACTCTTAACTCTTAACTGTAAAAAGTAATGTCATAGATTTTAATATGTGAAAACTAATGAATCACATCTGCGTTTGCTTCATAAACTCATAATAACGAATCATGAACATTAGTATGGAGTTGGAAATATAATATTATCTATACATCTAAAAAGGCTTTCCACCAGATTTTAAAATGTGATTACTGGGGTTTACTTTCGTTCGAATACAAGAGAAGAAGTAAGAATAGTACATACAGTTTGCTAAGTGGTGAGACCAGACATCATGTTAGATTCAGAGCACTAATGGTGAAATAAGACACCAGTATTTTAAAATCGGTGTTGTAATGCTGGAAACACACTTGTGTTTTTTTTCATATTTTCAGGGACCACATCAAACTATGTTAAGATAACCATATCTATATTTCCTGTCCTCCATTTTTACACCTAGCAATATACACTTAAATATCAGTGCACAGACTTTTACCAACTGCTAATTTTTAAGTTAGTTATCACTCTAGAAAAGAGTGTTTTGGATTGCCACTGGTAAAGTTTCATCGCTTCACATTCATATTTTTGAATGTAAACAGTGTTTATAGACTTTTCTTTGTGAATTTTTGACTATATAACCAAATTAAGGTTTTAATAATCATATCTTGTTTTGATGTTGCTTGGTACAAACCTTGTATGTGCAATGTTCTCTGTTCAATAAGGAATTTCAGTTTGCTGGCAGTTACTGTAAGTTAGTGATCTATTTTGGCTACTGTACTTACACACAAAGGAATTTGTCCTCCACATTTAACCGATCAGTGCAGTGAAACACACACATACACACACACTGATTGAAGTGAGCACATGTGCCTGGAGCGGTGGGCAGCCCTGTATGTGGGAAGCAATTGTTATATGCCTTGCCCAATGGCACTTCAGCCATAGTACTTGGTAGGACCGGGAATCAAACTGTGGACCTTCAGGTCTCAAGGTAAACCAAGGTAAAAGGTTTTTAGTAAAAAATGGCTGAAAAACAAATCAGCATATGGCAGAGGGACCATAATAAGACTATATTTAATGTAATTTTATTTGATATGATAAACCATTTCCAAGTTAATGTAAATTGATTGCAGCACTTTTACAAACATTTTTAACAGGCAGCTTGATAAAAGGCAGAGGTGAATCCCCAAAGGCCAACCAGACTAAGACAGACTAAGAAGCAAGGAATGGAAAACTGAATAATTAGAGAGTTTAGAGCACAATATAACACAATAATGCTGACAGACAATAATCCTGAAAGAACTCATTGGCAATAAGTTACTGTGGTTAAATCTGAAGGGGGTCACATATTAGTTTACAATTTGTTTTTGACAAGGCAGTGTAGTAAACACGATATAAAATGTCATGTGCTGGTATGTTTTTATTCTATATTACTGGCTTCCTTTGAGACTTTTTAGGTACAGACACTAGAAATAAGAATGTACAACCATATATAGGCATGTGAGTTTGTGTGTCTATGCAAAAGTTTATTCTGTGAACCACAGTTTCCTCCTTTGCTTCGATGCTGTCAAGAATCAGTTGGTTGACATTAATTCAGTCTAATATTTAATTAAAATTTTTAGCCTTCTGTATGTAGATAAAATAGGAAGTTATTTTTATGACAGAAACCTAAAGGAAGGCTTTAGTTACTGACCATATTTCACCGCCCTTTTTACCCGAGGCATCTACAGTATTTCATGAGCTATACTTATCTCTTCTTCAAATACTAGACTATTATTATTCTATTAGTTGCATCTTTTATTCTTAGCTCTGCTAAATCTAAGTAGTATGGCAAATTACAGATTAGAACCTTTTGAGCTGTTGGTATGTCCTTATAGTTTCTTTTTTCTTTTTTTTAGTCAGGCTACTTTGCTGGCGGAAGTAAGCATGTGCAATATTGTAGTTAAGACAATTGCAGAGGAAGAGGGAAAGGTTCTCCCACATCCTCTCTCCTCACACTTCACTAACAGTATGCACATGCTTTCAGCCCTGTACATTTGTTTTTCCTATTTCATCTTTGAAAAAAATACTCAAGTGTGTTGCAAAATCATCTTCTCTTTCCGCCATATTTGTACCACATGTGGTTTGAAAAGACCACTGTTTCATTATGTTACAGACCATTGCATGTGAAAACAGCTTAAAAGAAAACATGACATAGAAATTTGACAGGGCAGAAGCAGAAATAATTTTGTATTATTGTGGTTATAAACAGGAAGACTTAATACTTAATATACTATAGTCTGCACATTTGACTTGGAGGTTTCTACTAATGTTGTAGTAGTCAAGTCTCAGGACTATAAAATCTATTTAACCAGTAGTATCTCCATTACCTCAAAGAGGTCTATTAAAATCCCATAACCTTTACTCTTTTGAATTCTGTATGGTTTTTGAACTTGAGAATCTTATCTTGCATATTATTTATTTATACTTTTACTTTAAGACATACAGTAAGATTGCTTTGAAGATTGATGACTTTTTATCACAAAGTATTTGTTTATTTTCAGTAATTTGACTGAATTTCAATACATGACTTAGCAGACTCTTTAGGTTGAACTAATTTAAAACACCTTTCCTAATATAAAGATATTGCCTGTTTTACTTTAATGTTCTAGTGAACCACTCTAATACACAAGATCAACTTGCATGATATCTCATCTCATTATATTCCACTTAATCCTATACTAGGGACTAGGGACTAGTGTCACAGGGGTGTTCTCCACGTCTATCCAGGGTAGAAAATTTCAGGCACCGGGCAGATACACCCAGGGCAGGGTGCCAATCCATCGCTGTGCAACTGGCATTATATGCATTATAATTTATACAAACTAAAGCTTCTAGTACACTGGGTGAATTATTCATTCATTCATTATCTTCTGCTTTATCCTATATTAGGGTCGCGGGGGGGTTCCCCATGCCCATCCAGGGGAGAACGTTTTGGGCGCTGGGCAGATACACCCAGGACAGGGCGCCAATCTATCGCTGGGCACACACTCACTCACACAGACTCGCGAACACACTCTATATGGGGCAATTTAGAGAACTCAGTTGACTTGATCCATGTTTTTGGACTGTGGGAGGAAACCGGAGAACCCGGAGGAAACCCACGTAGACACGAGGAAAACATGGAAACTCCACCCAGATGGGGATTCGAACCAGGAATCCCTAGTGCTGAGAGGCGAACGTGCTAACCACTAAGCCCTGGGTGAATCAATTACATGCAATCGAGTGACTGTGCTGTGTGTGTGTGAGTGTGAGTGTACATATATAGATCAACACTCTGATCATTAGTAGAACTTCAAATATCCCAGAGCACTCAAACTTACTATAAGCCCCTGCATCAGCTCCTTTAGGACCTATAATTTTGAGTCAATGAATGTGTTTTTGGATTTAAATGTTTTCTAGGACTACTCATCTCATTTAAGACAGCTGGAGCCTATTCCAGTGCTTTCAGTGTGAATGGCTTGGATACATCCGGGACTGATCACCAGTCTATTACAAAGCAGACACATAAATTTAGACACATTCCAGGGGCAATTTCATATCATCCTTTTGTTTTCTACATTTTTTGGACTGTGAAAGAAAGCCAGAGATCTTTAAGAAAACACATGCAGTCATGAATAGAACTTGCAGATTCCATACAGAAAGGACCTTGTTTGCCATAACCAGTTTGCCATTGAGCCCACGAACATCATGCACTTAAGGCAAAAATACTAATCAAATCCAGAATGTTCCACTAATAAACAAATTTTGTTTTGTGTCATCTGTTTTTTTTTTACTTCCTAGTGAAAATGCTGAACATGGCATTTAATTAAAATTAAATGTCATTTTGCTTAGGGTGCCCATAGTTTTACATTCGAAAATAACATTTGTAACTTTATGTTAAAAAAAATCCGTTCAGAGGAACTGTCAAACTACAGGCATATGGTCTGTTAAAGTAATCTGCAGATTTGGTTGCTCAGGGGTTAATATAAATAAAATCAATTATGCAAAAAAATATATTGCTGCTTTAAATAGGCTTTATTCGGTTAAAAGTGAATTTACTTTCATGTGAAGTGTTTTAACAGTCTATGCCA
Organism: Corydoras sp. C115; assembly: GCA_019802505.1. Lineage (NCBI taxonomy): Eukaryota > Metazoa > Chordata > Actinopteri > Siluriformes > Callichthyidae > Corydoras > Corydoras sp. C115. Next base: position 6,253,904 of record JAFMOC010000021.1, on the reverse strand, counting down.
AAAATCTAAAATCAGCTGGAAAACCTTAATGCGTAGTTTGTTTTAACAAAAGAATAATGAATAACAATTTCACTTAATAATGGGAGCTTTGTCATGAATTGACCCAACACTATTTCTATGATTTTGGCTGTGTGATTTATCTTTTTCTTGCTTTCTTTCTCTTTCTCGTGTGTGTGTGTGTGTGTGTGTGTGTGGATCAAGATATTTAAACTGATGTTTAAAACGAAACCACTAAGGCAGAGGAAGAAAACATGTTGCAGATACAGTTTTCAGTCAGCTCTAGAATTAAACTAAAATGTTTACATTATTATGCAGTATTATCTGCAAGTAATCAGTCTGTGATCTTATGCTAATGGTGAGCATAATATTGGTGTTTTAGTATTTAGCTAATAATTAAATTTCAAAAGCTCTGACTTATCTTTCATGCATTTTGTACGTCTTTATTGTGTCTGTCTGGTTTGTTGATTTACTCTAAAATTTCTTAAGTCTAGGATCGGTTGTGACATAAATAATGCAGCAGTATCAAGTTCTAGCCACTAGTATCTTTGTTTTATTTACAATTTTTTATAATCTATTACAAAAATATAGCCTGTTAAATGACTTTTAATTCCTTCATCAGTGAGGTGAGCTTGTGCCAGGCTCGAGCTACTGTCATGCAGTATGATGACCCTGGTAGACGATGGGTCCCTGCTGGTTCTGGTCCTCAGTCTGTCAGCAGAGTGCACATCTTCCAAAACCCCAGTAACAACAGTTTCAGGGTGGTGGGACGCAAACTGCAGGCTGATCAACAGGTAAGCAACACTCCTTACAGGTCCATTTATTTCTGGTCTCTGACATTTTATTTTATGTCAGTGACAAGCTGCTGAAATAAACTGTTGCTCTGTAGCTGCAGTTTCACCAGGAAGTAAATAACCCATATAAGCTCTTGACACTACAGCTCATCTTGGTTTACTCTCTTGTATGTGTATTATTATAGCTGGTTATGCTTCCTGTTTTTCCTTCTATCTTAGTAGCCAGATAATACGTTGTCAATTAAAATTAGTTTGAAGGAGTGTTATTTCACTATGTTACAGAGGTGTTACACAATGTTGTTTTGTCACTGTGACAGTAGCATTTTAATTTTGTCTGTTAGATTCATGTCAACTTGTACCACCACCCTTGGTGCAAATTACATAAAATCATAGATAATAATGATAATTTAAATGATACATACAGAACACAACACCAGAGTCCTTATCCATTCAAAGAACACTTGACCATATTACATTACTACATTACTATAAACATCTTTACTGAATGAACATTGTAACCATTATTCACTTCATTCATTATTCAGAGCTCTACTTATAAAACCTCAGCCTGCATTATGTCTCTAGGTCCTAACTAATCTTTGTTTATAAAACAGAGACTTACCGTTAATTTGTTGAAATATTTCATGAAATTATATAGAAAATGTGATTGTTCAGTTTATATTTTAACATTGTATTTAGCCAGTGTTCTAAAAAATCTTCTTTCGTGAGCAAAAACCAAACAGTTTCAACTTCTCTTTTTAGTGCCACACAACTTTATAAATGCATGTTTTAAAAAACCCAGAGCATGGTCTTTGTTCTGCATACTGCTGGTTCCATCTTTTCTGTTCTGTGCAGGAATACCATCTCTCTCTCTGTGTGTGTGTGTGTGTGTGTGTGTGTGTGTGTGTGTGTGTGTATATACGCATGTGTGCACGTTTTTGTGGGAAATTATAGTTAGGTGTCGTTTTGTCCTCTGTTAGTGGTTTAGTCTCTTGTCGCTTTTTACAGACTGTTGTCTGCATCAGACTTCCTGTGTATGTGTGGAAGTGCTGACTTGCTTCCACCAGCAGCAGATTTGTCAAGAAATTTAAATGCTAAATGCTTTCAAATCTCAGCCTTTTAAATCCTACCAGTAATGTGAGGATAAAAGTACCAACAAACCTGCTGCATAACAGAATGTGTTTAATTAGCTGATTCAGGGCCTGTTTCAGTTTTTCAGTCATACATGTTATATTTATTGGTCTGTTAGCACATCTGGGTATATTTGAAAACTATGGTCATACAGATAAATGTTTGTTGTTGCATGTATTTGTATTTATACAAATTTATTTGTCACTCTTTCCAGGTCGTTATTAACTGCCCTCTAGTTAGAGGTGTAAAGTACAATCAGGCCACTCCAAATTTTCATCAGTGGCGCGATTCTCGGCAGGTGTGGGGTCTAAACTTCAGCAGTAAAGACGAAGCTATGCAGTTTGCTACCACCATGCTACAGACTCTGGATGTGCTCAATGGTGACACTACATATTTAATTACATTTAATACTTTCTTATTTTGATGTTATCTTTAAACAGCATTAGTTATATGTCAGAGTTTGTGTATATGATATGCATTTTATTATTTATTAAAAATAGGGCAAGTTGCAATTGAATCAGTAGTACATAATGTAAAATTTTAGGTTTGCTGATGCAGTACACTTGCAGTATTTTCATGTTGTCATGTTTCCCAAATAGTCTACTACATTGTAACCTTCAATGCATCTCAATGTACACTGCAGTGAGTTGACAAGGGTGCGGTAGCTCACTGGTTAGGGTGTTGGGCTATCAATCTGAAGGTTGGGGGCTCAAATCCCAGGTCCACTGAAGTTACCAATGTGGGTCCTTGAGCAAAACCTCATTGCTCCAGGGATGTTGCGATTAACTCTGTGCTCACCTTGTAAGTCACTTTGGATAAAAGCATCTGCTAAATGACTAAATGTAATGTAAATGTAAGTGGATATTTTGAATACACAAAAAGATTTTCCACAAACTATAACACAAATTAAACAAAATAAAAGTGAGACCAGGTAGAGACCCTTGGAATTAAAATTTTCCTATGAAGTGAGAAAAAGGCTTTAATAACATTGTAACTGAGGACAAGGTTTTAGGTTAAGACAGGGTTTAAAAACCCTAATAGTTTACAAAAATGCCATATTTCTTTCTCCTTACTGGGTTATAATAGATCATATGGTTAATAATAGAGTAAGCGGTTAGGAAAACAGGCAAATAAATAAAATCTAATCCTGATATGAAGATTAATATTAACTATATACTGTATGTAGTCTATTAATTTTTTGTTGAAATATAAAGTGTCTAGTGTTGTGCTGTTTTTTAAATGGCAAACAAGGAAACCAGTCATAAGCTTTCTCTAAAAATGAAGATCATTTTCTAAATGATGGATCTTTGTGAGTTTAAAATATTGCTGTGTATAAAGAAATGTCACACCCTCTATAACTGCACCAGTCAGTGCATTTTGAAGCTGAGTGCTATTATTTAGGAAACAGCAAGGGTCATACTAGTAAACTATGCCTGTTTGACGTGGTATATGAAAATAACAGTCTTGATATTGAGTCAAAGCTGAACTTCCTTTTATTATTTAGAGGCTGATGACCAAAGGCTGTTACTCAAGGGTTGTGATGTGTTTTTTTACTAGGTACAGCAGCTCCTCCTCGGCCTCCACAGAATGGACCAAGCTATGAGGAGCAGCAAAGGTACATAATCTGAAAGTGGGGAAGATAAAAAAAAGCATGGACACACATTTAAGACATTATAAAACCAAACCCTTGTACAATTTAAAAACCACCATATTTGATCATAGCAACAAAGAACTGTCCTTTTCTTTGAAGGCCTCATTTTTTTATTTTGCACAAATAGTATCTAAAGGCTTGGTGTCTCATTCTTTCAAAAGAATTGTGGCTGAAACTGTAAAATATCTTGCGTCTGCAGGTCAGATAAGATTTGTTTTGTAGTTGCATGTTCATTGGCCACTGTTCAAACAGTCCTTTATTTTCATCATTTATTTCACTGTCCACATTTAGGAACGTTACAGTGCTATGTGCTGTATACGTCAGGCACATGCGCAGATAGACTCATAGTGGTTTTTGCCATGGGGGATAACAGTGCCCTTTCTTCTAGAGCCAAATATTGTTCTTCATTCATTAACATTTAAGAATAAAACCCTCTCTGTCATCACTTCCCCCAAAAATTAATATCTGTTGGGCATTTATTTAAGTTCTTGTGAGAATTTTTGAGTTTCTTCTGAGAAGTTTTGAGTTTGAATATTTTTTGACAATAATTTAATATAGTGTTTTATTTTAAAAAAGCATATGGCCTTGTTTTTCATTTTTCATTTATTAGTGAAATTTAAAATGCAAATACAAATTAATGAAGCATTGCATAATTGAAATCCATTACATAATAATTTGATTAATTTAAAGATGCCTAGCGCTAGATCGGTGCTCTGTCCTGGGTGTATTTGCCCAGCGCCCGAAATGTTCTCCCCTGGATGAGCATGGGAACCCCCCCCCACGACCCTAGTAGAGGATTAAGCAGAAGATAATGAATGTATTGTTATTATATTATTTGTAGAAGAAAAAATACAACTAATGGAGTTTTTTGTAAAATAATCTAACTTTTTTTATGTAAATGTGAATACCAAAGCATTTGTAATTGCAACAATATTCTCGTACAAATGTAATGGGCAAGCCTCTTAGCCCCTTTCTGTGCATAATTATAATGTTCATATAAAAAAAGCAGAGTTGTGCCTCAGCATAAATTTTTTCCACAGGCTTCAGGAACAGCAGGAACGAGAGCGACAGGAACAAGAACGACAAAGACAAGCAGCTGCTCCTCCCGCTGCACCCCCTGCTCCTCCACCAGCTCCAGCTTCAGCTGCTCCACCATCAGGAGTTCCAGCTCCACCAGGTCCACCTCCCCCTCCTGGGCCACCACCTGCTCCCCCTCCACCACCGGCTGGTGGGGCTCCACCAGCACCCCCACCACCACCTTCAGGAGGAGGGGGTGGTGGGGGTCTTGGTGCAGGTGGAGGTCTGGCCTCTGCCCTTGCCGGGGCTAAACTTCGCAAAGTTTCCAAGGTGAATGAGAATGACCACATTGATCTTATTTTCAGTAAATTCACAAAATAGATGAGGGCTAAGGAAAATAATGGATTATGAACCTTAATGCATTAGGATGTAATGGATCTTTGTGTGTTTAAATGGGATTTTTTTAATGTGTAAGAGGGCAGTAATGTTGGTCAGCCATTTGAAATAAAGATCAGTGAGAGTAGACTGATGTGATTGGGATTCAATATGATGTAAATTTAGTTAATGGATGTCTCTTATGTATATGTAGGATGAAAGTGGAGCTGCTGCCCCAGCGGCAAAAGAAAGCAGCTCAGGAGGAGGGGGAGGAGGAGGTGGTGGTGGTGGAGGAGGAGGAGGTGGCGGCGGCGGGTTTATGGGCGAGATGAGTGCACTCCTTGCAAAAAGGTTAGTAAATAGTATAAGGAATATGTCCAATGTCTTAGAATTATTTTCTGTCCACATTAAGAACATATTAAAAAAAACACTTTTTTGTTTCTTTTAACAAGAAAAATCAACTTTGATTATCAAAACTCAACATTCAGACATACAGCTGTTACACCAAACATTACAATGGTGTGCTTAGACCCAAATAATATGGGATTTTTCTAAAATGACACCAATTTTTATCTTTAAATTTGAGAATTTTAAAATCTGAAAATAATTATGCAGCCAATATTTTGCGTTGAACTTAAATTAAACTTAAAATAATAATGTGAATTGCCCTACATTCTACATAAGAAACAGGATAATGCTTCTTGCCACAAAGCACCAATGACTATGAAATGTTTAATACAGAGCACAACAAGAACTTTGAGGTGCTGATTGGCCTCCAAGTTCACCAGATTTCAATCTAATTAAGGAACTGTATGATGCGCTGAAAAAACAAGACTAATTCATGGATTCTCACTCTTAAAAGTAGCAGGAGTTAAAGGATGTGATGCTAACATCTTAGTGCCAGATAACACAGCACAGCTTCTGATGGCTGCTTTGGCAGCAAAAAAGGAACTAAAACAATATCAGGAAGGTTGTCATAATGTTATTCCTGGTCAGTCCATAAATGACTGCTGACTTTGTATAATGATATAAATAAGTTGAAATATAAAATAGTAAAGTATTTTAGGTCAATTAAAATATGATGGTCTTTATAAATGTTAATTTAATGTTTTTCTTTAACAGACGCAAAGCTACTGATGTTCCAGTGGTGAAAAAAGAAACAAATAATGTAATTATGCTTCCATAAATTGTTACATAAATAAGACACAATGTGTGGATGTTTTCAATGTTGATTTTAATACACCAGTAATCTTCTTTTGTTATCACATACAGGATGATTCAGCATCCTCAGATAATAAATCTGAAGGTCAGACTAAAAGTCTTTAATTATCTGGTTTTATTGTCTTTAAGATCGATTTTTCTTGCATTTCTTCTTTTCCCAATAATGTTTTGATTTTTAAATTCCATCTTAATTTTAGAAAAAACACCAGAAGCTCTGAAAAAACCTTGGGAGAAGGCTGGTACCCTACCAAGGTAAAGTCTGCACAATCTTTTAGCCTGTTACTCATCAGACCATCAGCCCTACAAAAAATAATGTATCACCAAGTGTTAATTGCATTAAATGCACTTTTGTTCAACACAGATCTAATTCAGGACCCAAGATACAGGACAAGAGCCCAGCCCCTGCCTCATCACTGAACAGGTAGAGTGTGTGTGTGTGTGTGTGTGTGTGTGTGTGTGTGTGTGTGTGTGTGTGTGTGTGTGTGTGTGTGAGTATGTTAAAGATGTGGAAATATGATTATGAGAAAATAGAAATGAATCTTTTAGTTGTTCCTTTTTAACCGCACAACTGGTTATATTTAGGGTAATAAACTACCGCTTATATAATTATTAAAAGTAAGTTATGTGTTTGAAGAATATAAACATCAAACTGAACATACAACAAACTAATCATAAAACATTTGTGGGTCAATGAGGGTATGCAAAGCAATATTTTTTGTAAATTACTTGATTTTGGAAATCCTTATGTAAACTAGGATTATCTATTATTATTTTTTATAAAGAAGACTTAAAATCATCTTAACTCCAGACAGTGCTTTGGCAAGTCATTGTTTTATTGCTGTTTTTTTAAACATGTTGCTTTCTTAATTCAAATTGGAGCCTGAACCCGATTAAATTTATGGAGGTTGTAAAATCTGTGCAGTAACCTTATATTGGATGGTATTTCATAAAATACATCCATCATCTTCTGCTTTATCCTCTATTAGGCTCACAGGGAGGGTTCCACATGTCCATCCAGGGGAGAACATTTCAGGGCAGATACACCCAGGGCAGGGTGCCAGGGCGCTATTGCTTGGCACACATTTACTCACATAGACACTCACACAAATACACTTCATATTGGGAAATTTGGAGCATTAAATTTACCTTGGGGCGGCACGGTGGCTTAGTGGTTAGCACGTTCGCCTCTCAGCGCTAGGGATTCCCAGTTCGAATCCCCATCTGGGTGGAGTTTCCATGTTCTCCCCGTGTCCGCGTGGGTTTCCTCCAGGTTCTCCGGTTTCCTCCCACAGTCCAAAAACATGGATCAAGTCAATTGAATTCTCCAAAATTGCCCCATATAGAGTGTGTGTGTGTGAGTGAGTGTGTGCCCAGCGATGGATTGGCGCCCTGTTCTGGGTGTATCTGCCCAGTGCCCGAAACGTTCTCCCCTGGATGGGCATGGGGAACCCCACCGTGACCCTAATAGAGGATAAAGCGGGAGATAATGAATGAATGAATGAAATTTACCTTGGATGGAATTCAGCCCATCTCACAAGTACAATTCATTGCAGTGTGTTAACAGATCCTTGCTTTCTTTTTCTATTAGGCAAAGGTCAGGCAGCAGTATGAGTGACTCAGTGACTAAAGAGAGCTTCGACATGGAAAAACTAAAGCAGGTCAGAGAGTGTCCCACTGCTATAAGCCACATCAATTATGGATAAAGCTGCCTTATTTTCAGTGCTACTCATGAATTAATAGCATTTTCTATGGTTGCAGGAAATCCTGGATGAGATGCGCAAGGAATTGCTTAAAGTAAAGGATGAAATTATAGCAGGTTTGCTACTCTGTTTATTACGACAATTTAGCTGTGACTTATAAATGCATATTAGTGAAACTGAACCTACTCTAGTAAACTGAAATGTTGGATTTTTCCCCTTCAGCCTTTATTGAAGAGCTACAGAAGGTATACGCCCCCTAGCGTCATGGAAGTGCAGCAGCTAGTGCTCTGATTCAATGGGCTAAATAAGGCCATAACAATGTCAATGTGGTGGCTGGTCTAAACGACCAGCAACGGAGCCGATCAAGCTTGCAATGTGATGTCTCTGAGTTCAAATAGGCTGCACAAAAAGAATATGCACATTCCTGCAATAGTGCCTTTTTGCCATTGTCTTATCTCTGCTTTATTGATAATTCTCTTCCAGTCTGTAACAATGTTTATGCTTGCCTGAAAGCATGCTAGTCACAGATATCAGAATTCACATATGTTGCAGTCATGTGAAAAAGAAATGGAATTCTGTGGATTTATGTATGAGAACCTGAAAGTACGATCTGACTATTAGAAGGTTTTAAAATTATGTAATGATATATGATCTCAGTTAAACAAAAATACATGACAAATTACACCATGTCATTATTTATTTAACAAAATGCAGCCAGAATAGAAAATCCATTTGTGAAAAACTTAAGTACATTCAATAAATTAATAGCTGGCAAAACCTCTTTTAGCAGAAATATCTTGAAGTAATATATTTATACAACTTTAGTTTTTCAGTTTCTGTCCAGATTCCTCTAAAGAATTTTGGCTCACTTGTCTTTACAATATTGCTTCATTTTATTTTGGTTAATAGGTGCTTGTAATTACATGGCTTGCCCACATAATTTTAGTAGGGTTTAGGTTTGTACATTAACTGGACAATTTCACAACCTTTTTTTGTCTTTTAGTCAATTTGTTGTATATTTTTGGGTGTGGTTAGATAAATGAAATTGAATTTGACATTTTATTTCATTTTCTTTACCAAGTCTGTTGCTGTGCATTATGGCTAGTCATCTCTGTTGATATCCCATCTGAAAGGAAGGATGTTCCAAAAATCTGGTGTTTGTTCAGATGCAATTTTGCAAACTTAAACCATGCTGTCATGTTCTTTTGACAAAATGAATGAACAAAATATTTAACATGCTATCTGAGACCTTTAGCATTTACAATGTAGCCCTTGTGTTTTTTACAGGTTCTCTGAGCATGGTATGATCTAATATTGTGGAGTGAATTTGCTAAGATGTCAAATCCGGTGTTGTTTTGAATTTTTTCCATTTCTCAGTAATTCTGAGTATTATTATATCTGTAGCATTATCACCTACTCCATCTTTCTGCATCTCCATCTCTAAAATCATTGCTGAAGTATTTCCTCCTTGAGATTGTGCTGACACATACCTGTTAGCTACAGACCAGCAAATTCCCAAGACTTCTGCTTATAAATAAGTGGTCACAGGATGATTAATCAAAGTTATTAGCATATATACTTACTTGCTGCTACCTCTCCATCTAAATTTCTAATACGAGAAGTGAGATGTACTTACTTTTTGACGTACTGCTTCTGTTTATCTGAGATTATATTAACTTATTTGAAGACCTTCTAAGGGCTGTGTTTTTATTGTCCACATATGCAACATTGTATATTTAAAAAGGGTTTCCTTTTCATATGATTGCATCTATATATTTAAAAAAACTATTTGTAAAAGGTCCATTTTAACTATATTCTTGGAATAGGAAATTAAATTTACATAGTACATTAAAAAATACCAGGCCAAACATTGGTAAAAAAATTTATTTACAACATAGCATTATAGTGTTGATGTATTTTCTGAAAAAGCACAATTTGAGTGAATTGCATTTTTTTTCTCAGGGGTGACCATATGCAATACACATTTGCTCATTTTTATGATTTTTATTCCCAAACTGTTTCCCTTCTAATTGCAGTATGTTTTTGTTTTCCTTAAATGTGCTTTTTATGGATACATGTTGTGAAATGTAAGGTCTGTCTTTTGAAAACAGAAAAAAAAATCAGTGGTACTGTTTAATGACGAGAGACTTGATTATCCCCAGAGTTCAAAGAAAATGTCATTTATTATTTATGGGGTTCTGAAATACAACCACTATTTGTATCAATGTTGAGTTGATTCGTTCTTTAGTAACCACTTTTTTAAGTTTTTGTCATCACTGAGTTCATGAGGCATACATGAAACAATGAAACGAGATGAACATTATATAATGACGCAATCATTTTTAGTACATTTTTAACATTTTGTTAAGCAACAGTGCCACCTGTCGGATTTAAACAAAATACAGATTTTTTTAAATTAACCACTAAGCCACCGTGCCGCCTTGGTATAATTTGTTTTAGATATTATGCCCTAGATACCGGACCTCCTAAATCAGACTATTTAAAGAAGTACCCTAAAATATATATATTTTTAAATAATAACTTTATGGTTAATGATGTAATTTACACTGGAGTTCAGACAGACTTGACATGCTCTTATCATTATTCATATAATGCTTTAACAAAAAAAATAGAAAGTTGCTGGAATAAATAATAGCTACTTTTGTTTTAATTTTTTTAAACATTATATTTAGAATTTTCACATGCCTATTTTGAGATGAGGATTCTCTAATCCAAACACGTTCAATTCAAAAACAATTTTGTAATTTATTTAGTCTTCCCTGTGACATCACCATAATAGCTACAGTGGCACTATTTGAGGTAATTATGTAATAGAATAGAATAAAACTTTATTGTCCATTAATTTACATTAAATGGAAAATTGTCTTTGGCAGTCTGGCAGACAAATACATGTACAATACAATACAATAAACACATACCAAAAAAAAAAAGAATATATATACATATAGATTATAAATTATGTTGGAAAATAATGCTTTGCATCTTTGTTCAAAATATTCACCGCAGAAGGAACAAATGACTTTTTGTACCCATTCTTCTCAGCTAGTGAAATCTTAAGTCTTCTGCCTGATGGCAGAAACTGAAAAGATGAGTGAAGGGAATGAGTAGGGTCATTGTAGACCTGAATTGCCTTTTTTGTTATAGATCGGCTGTATAAATCCTGCAATGACAACTGTTTGGCACCAATGATCTTACTGGCTTGATTAACCACTTGGGCCAGCTTGTTCCTATACTTGACTGATAGGTTCCCATACCACGACACGATATTAAAGCTGACCACACTCTCGACAAGTGACCTATAAACCATAGTCATGGTATACTTGCTAGTATTAAAACTCCTTAACTTCCTAAGAAGAAAGAGCCTCTGCCTCGCCTTTTTATAAATGCAATCAACATTAATCTGAAATGTAAGTCTATTGTCAATGAGTGTCCCCAGATATTTGAAATGATTCACTTGTTCCACTCCCTGCCCTTTCATGATGATTGGTTTAAACACAGACCCTGTGCTGCTAGCTACCCTTCTTCCTCCAAAACAGGGCTCCTTGGTCTTACTTACATTAAGATCAAGGAAGCTAGCATCAAACCAAGTGGTTAGTTGACTAATGCACTGAAGGTAGGGGGAACTGATAACATCCTCTAAGCAGGCAACAAGGGCCATGTCATCAGCATACTTTATAAGCGAGATATCTTTACTATTATATTTAATCTCATTTGTATAAATCGAAAATAGAATGGGGGATAAAACACATCCCTGTGTGACACCAGTATTCAGGACAAGGCAGTTAGAAAAAGTGCTACCAATACAAACACGCTGGGGCCTCTTGCTCAAGAACTCTCTAATCCACAGAACCATACAATCACTAACGTTCATGTTACATAAACGTTGTAGGAGAAGATGGAGCTGAACCGTGTTAAAAGCTGAGGTGAAATCCATAAAAAGCACACGAACATAATTACTAGTCTTGTCCAAATGACCATATATTTTATCTAAAAGAACCAGCATAGCATCTTCCACTCCCCTACTAGCTTGGTAGGCAAACTGCATGGGGTCTATAAGCTTAGCTGTTTGTGCTATTAGCTCCTTACTAACTAGGCGCTCCATGCATTTGCCTAATATAGATGTAAGCGCAATGGGTCTGTAATCATTCATTGATTTTACGTGAGCTGTTTTTGGCACTGGGATGACTGTTGCCATCTTCCAAGCCTGGGGGACAAAACTAATATTAAAAAAACATCTGGCATAGTTGGGTGAAAACAGGTCTCAATTTAATGGCACACTCCTTCAGGACCCTTCCCTTAACTCCGTCTGGTCCATTAGTTTTATGGGGATTAACTCGTTGGAAAATTGAGACAACCTCCTCAACATTAAATGTTATGGGTATAGGGGTCAATCCCTCACACACAGAATCACTTTCATCACTAAAGTCATGTTTATCAAATCTAGAATATAACATGTTCAGGTCATTTGAAAGTTGAATAAGGTCCTCACGAGGGGGGGCTAACTTGTGTTTCCTTCCCATCATTGTATCCAATCCTCTCCAGGCATCGTTTACATTGCAATTTCTCAATTTCTCTTCCATTTTATCTCTATATTCCCTTTTTGCTTTTTTAACCATATTCCTTAGTTCCTTTTCAATTTGTTTCACTTTTTGCTTCTCTCCCTTCAAGAAAGCAATTTGTAAAGATGTAAAGAAAACTGAAACATTTGTTGCCTATGACTGAATTTGGAATTGTTTTTTCTGTTCTGTTGTTTAACTCTGTTTTGCCATATTTGCATAAGAGTATATTCCCTTATCCATTTACTTTATGCAAATAAACTGACCCAAAATGAATAGTCACCCTCTGATACTTACTGATTTGCAAATTTAAAACTAACTCAACCTAAGGCTTTCCAAAAAATGACACATGACACCAATTTGTGAGCTTGCTTACTATATGAAACATGTTATGCACTTATAAATGTCTTATAAATGTCCTAGTTTAGATGACATACTTTTTTAGGCATTCTCCAGATTATCAGTCAGATTGAATATGCCATGTAAGACATTTATAAATTTGGTTTTAAAACCCTTCAGTGTACGTGTTAAAATGAAACTGCACTAAAACCCCCTGGCCACATTAATGTCACTGCAGACCTAACAATAAACCACCACCCAAATTATGCCTGTTCTGTGATGGTTCTTACAAACGGAGAACAGAGAACCAACATGGGACTAACAAAAAAAAACAAAAAACAAAAAAACAGATGTACTACGTACTACAGTCTGTAATTGTAAAACTACAAAGTTTATCTGTATTTAAAGTGAAGGAAATGGGCAATGGAGCAAGATGTGATTGTATCCAAACTTTTGAGTGATACTGTATAGATTTTTATAGACTGTATAGATACTGTCTATATAGATTTGATTTGAAGTATTGATACCGCTATATATATATATAGAATATAGAATATATATATATATATAAAGTAGGGCGGCATGGTGGCTTAGTGGTTAGCACGTTCGCCTCTCAGCGCTAGGGATTCCCGGTTCGAATCCCCATCTGGGTGCAGTTTCCATGTTCTCCCTGTGTCTGTGTGGGTTTCCTTCGGGTTCTCCGGTTTCCTCCCACAGTCCAAAAACATGGATCAAGTCAATTGATCTCCAAATTGCCCAACATAGAGTGTGTGAGTGTGTGCCCTGCGATAGATTGGCTCCCTGTCCTGGGTGTATCTGCCCAGCGCCCGAAAAGTTCTCCCCTGGATGGGCATGGGGAACCCCACCGCGACCCTAATATAGGATAAAGAGAAAGATAATGAATGAATGAATATATAAAGTAGCACATTTCCCATGTTAAAGTGTTAAAACCTAAAAAAAAACATTCATTCATTCATTATCTCCCGCTTTATCCTCTATTAGGGTTCCCCATGCCCATCCAGGGGAAAACGTCTCGGGCGATGGGCAGATAGACCCAGGACAGGGCGCCAATCCATCGCTGGGCCTAAAAAAAACACTTGCTTCTTATTCGTCAGCTGTAGTTTATGCGGTCGTAAAACCAGGGTTTTGCCAATAGATGGCGGTATTTCATCGATTCCCAAAACGAACTAAAGACTAGAGGTCAAAGATTTCCAATAAAAATCATCACATAGTTTACTACATTTGAAAACAGAATAATAAAAACACAACTAATACATACCTGTATACAGTATCGTAAAAGAAGAGGATCACTTTTCTAAAATAGGTTTATCTGAACATGCATGTCATGTTACTGTAAAAATAAACAACAGTTTACTTACAATTTATATTTATTGCATTTTATTTTTCTAACACCTTTAAATTATACACCTTATTAAAACAAAATATGTTTAATGCCCCAGTAAGGACAGTAGCTATTGGCTGTCCTAAAAGTTGCTCAAATTCGCTAAATGATTTCATTGCCTAATTTGCATAATGAACCATTTGACTTTTTTGAAGCTGTAGAATAATGGAATGACCCTGTGGAAGAAAGGAAATCGTTAAATATGTTGGAATTATAAATCCATCCATCCATCCATTATCTTCCGCTTTATCCTCCATTGGGGTCGCGGGGGGGGGGGTTCCCCATGCCCATCCAGGGGAGATCTTTTCAGGCGCTGGGAAGATACACCCAGGACAGGGTGCCAATCTATCGCTGGGCACACACTCACTCACACAGACAAACACACTCTCCATCCATCCATCCATTATCTTCTGCTTTATCCTCTATTAGGCTCGGGGGGGGGGGAGATCCCCCCGGCCCATCCAGATCTTTTCAGGCGCTGGGCAGATACACCCAGTATAGGGTGCCAATCTATCGCTGGGCACACACTCACTCACACAGACAAACACACTCTCCATCCATCCATCCATTATCTTCCGCTTTATCCTCTATTAGGGTCGGGGGGGGGGGGGATCCCCCCGGCCCATCCAGATAGGGCCCATCCAGGGGAGAGCTTTGAGGGAGCTGGGCACAGGGCACCAATCTATCGCTGGGCGCACACTCACTCACACATACACACTCTATAGGGGACAATTTTTTGGAGAATCCAACTGACCTTGATCCAAGTTTTTTGGAATGTGGGTGGAAACTGGAGAACCCGGAGGAAACCCATGCAGACACGGGGAGAACAAGGAAACTCCACCCAGATTGGGATTCGAAACGAGAATCCCTAGCACTGAGAGGTGAACGTGCTAACCACTAAGCCACCATGCCACCCGGAACTATAAATAAACTCTGAAAAAAGGAACTTCTGCTGATTCTTTTGTTTGCCTTCACTGCTTGAAATAAATAGCGTGTCCATGTGGGAATCCTCCGTGTTTCCCGGCTTCCTCCTACAGTCCAAAAACATGGAATAAAGGTAAATTGAATGCTCTAAATTGCCCTATATTGTGTGTGTTTGTGTGAGTGAGTGTGACCAGCGATAGATTGGCGCCCAGCTCTGGGTGTACCTGCCCAGCACCCTCAACGCTCTCCCCTGTGTGGGCATGGGGAACACCCCCCCCCCCCTCACAACCCCAGCAGAGGATTAAGTGGAAGATAACGAATGAATGAATGAGTTATGTGGGGTGGAAATGATTCAACGCTCCTTAAAAGACCTTAAAAGAGACCCTTTGGCAGAGTTACTTAGATTGTTGTTTTCATTTTTGTGTGTGTTTTTTTTTTTAACGTTTCAAGTTTAAAGTTTCAAAAGTAATATACACAATTTGTTACATGCGGTGATGTCACACCTAATATATATATATATATATATATATATATATATATATATATATATATATATATATCCATCCATCTTCTGCTTTATCCTATATTGGGGTCGCGGGGGGTTCCCCATGCCCATCCAGGGGAGAAAGTTTCGGGCGCTGGGCAGATACCGCAGATATCGCTGGGTACACACTCATACAGACAGACACACTCTATATGGGGCGATTTGGAGAACTCAATTGACTTGATCCATGTTTTTGGTCTGTGGGAGGAAACTGGAGAACCCGGAGGAAACCCACGCGGACACGGGGAGAACATGGAAACACCCAGACGGTGATTCGGTAGCCAGACAGAATCCATAGCGCTGAGAGGCAAACGTGCTATCCATATATATATATATATACACACAGTATATATATTCATTAATTCATTATCTTCCACTTTATCCTCTATTAGGGTCGCAGGGGGGTTCCCCATGCCCATCCAGGGGAGAACGTTTCGGGTGCTGGGCAGATACACCCAGGACAGGGTGCTAATCTATCGCTGGGCACACACTCACTCACACACACACACACACACACACACACACACACACACACTCTCTATATGGGGCAATTTTGGAGAACTCAATTGACTTGATCCATGTTTTTGGACTGTGGGAGGAAACCGGAGAACCCGGAGGAAACCCACGCAGACACGGGGAGAACATGGAAACTCCACCCAGATGGGGATTCGAACCGGGAATCCCTAGCGCTGAGAGGAGAACATATATATATATATACTGGGCATGCATGAACCCCGTAAATAGGGGGCCGGGACAGCAGCGACTTTGGGCATGCGCAGTTCATTTGCAGTGTGCCGTGGCTCTATGCGGGTGTGCAATGTTCTGAATGTTCTGCTGACACTGCTGTTGTGGAACGAGAACGGGACTCACAGCAGAACCCGCTACTCGCTGAGGACAGAAACTGCACAACACACATGTTCTAACACATGTTCTAACACATGTTCTTCAATGAATGTAAATAGTGTAAACAGTACAACCAAGAAACACACACGCACGTTCTTCAGTGCACAAAAATTCTCCAACGACACCCCAAAAGTCGCTCGTCGCTTAAAAAAGTCACTAGAGGGTGTGAAAAGTGGTTCATTAAAGCGACTAGTTCGCTAAGCTGGCGACAGTAAAACTAACTGGACTGTAGAGGGTTAACCTTGAACCCCTGTCCGCGGGATAAGAGGTGTGTGATCACGTGACCACAGTCAGCTGACTGCAGTGCGGTGTGGATGTAAACAGTACAGAGTCTGAGGACCGTCGCTAAGTTGATTTGTTTAGTTGTTTATTTGTTTGTTTGTTTATTTGTTTATTTGTCAGAGAGCTGCAGCTGTTCTGTATAAGAGCGTGTGGAGTGGAGTGGGGTGGGTGGTGGTTATTTAGCTTCCTGTTGAGTCACGTCATTTAAAGATCACCTCGAGCTGAGAAGTTCAGTTTAGCACCTTTATGTGAGAGGAACCGCCAAGCCGCCGCTGCGTCCTCAGCCTTCAGCATGAAGATGGTGTACGTGCTGTTCTGTGCTGTCTTGTCCTCGCCCTTCTTTGTGTCCGCGTATCCCTCTCAGTATGAACCGACCCCTGAAAATCTAGCAGAAACATTTCGACTTCGGTTTAACCTGCACAATATCAGCTGCCCGCTGTGCAAAGCGCTCTTCACCATGGTGGACGTCGCCCTTTTGGTGAGAACACGCCTAATGTCCTTCTACATTGTCCTGTCTCTATACAGCTTTCTGCCTTTATTTCGTCAACTCTTGTTTCTAGTTAGCACGTTCGCCTCTCAGCGCTAGGGATTCCCGGTTCGAATCCATCTGGGTGGAGTTTCCATGTTCTCCCCCGTGTCTGCGTGGGTTTCCTCCGGGTTCTCCGGTTTCCTCCCACAGTCCAAAAACATGGATCAAGTTAATTGAGTTCTCTAAATTGCCCCATATAGAGTGTGTGTGAGTGTGTACCCAGCGATGGATTGGCGCCCTGTCCTGGGTGTATCTGCCCAGCGCCCGAGACGTTCTCCCCTGGATAGGCATGGGGAACCCCACCGCGACCCTAATAGAGGATAAAGCGGGAGATAATGAATGAATGAATGAATATCAGCTGCCCGCTGTGCAAAGCGCTCCTCACCATGGTGGACGTCGCCCTTTTGGTGAGAACACGCCTAATGTCCTTCTACATTGTCCTGTCTCTATACAGCTTTCTGCCTTTATTTAGTCAACTCTTGTTTCTAGTTAGCACGTTCGCCTCTCAGCACTAGGGATTCCCGGTTCGAATCCATCTGGGTGGAGTTTCCATGTTCTCCCCGTGTCTGCGTGGGTTTCCTCCGGGTTCTCCGGTTTCCCCCCCCATGGATCATTCATTCATTCATTCATTATCTCCCGCTCTATCCTCTACTAGGGTCGTGGTGGGGCTCCCCATGCCCATCCAGGGGAGAACGTCTCGGGCGCCGGGCAGACACACCCAGGACAGGGAGCCAATCCATCGCTGGGTACACACTCACACACTCAAACACACTCTATATGGGGCACTCCATTAACTTGATCCATGTTTTTGGACTGTGGGAGGAAACCGGAGAACCCGGAGGAAACCCACACGGACACGGGGAGAACATGGAAACTCCACCCAGATGTGGATTCGAACCGGGAATCCCTAGTGCTGAGAGGCGAACGTGCTAACCACTAAGCCACCGTGCCGCCCAAAACATGGATCAAATCTGTGTGAGTGAGTGTGTGCCCAGCGATGGATTGGCGCCCTGTCCTGGGTGTGTCTGCCCGGCGCCCGAGACGTTCTCACCGCAACCCTAGTAGAGGATAGAGCGGGAGATAATGAATGAATGAATGAATGATCCATGGGGGGGAAACCGGAGAACCCGGAGGAAACCCACGCAGACACGGGGAGAACATGGAAACTCCACCCAGATGGGGATTCGAACCGGGAATCCCTAGCGCTGAGAGGCGAACGTGCTAACCACTAAGCCACCGTGCCGCCCAAAACATAGATCAAGTCAAATGAATTCTCAAAATTGCCCCATATAGAGTGTGTCTGTGTGAGTGAGTGTGTGCCCAGCGATGGATTGGCGCCCTGTCCTGGGTGTATCTGCCCAGCGCCCGAGACGTTCGGAGATAATGAATGAATGAATTGTTTCTAGTTTCAGTCGCATTATCGGTTCCAGGTTCTTTCCAGGTGATCTTTTCCTGTTTATGTCCAACATACAGAAGTATGTGACTAGTTTTCTGTTTTCTGTGTAATAAAAATGTTTATGGTTATGTAGTTTGTTTCATATTTTTCTGTTAGTTTGGGGTAGTAGGTGTAAACCAAATCCTTATAAAATCTTTTCTTTAGACATGTTGAGAAAGTAATTTCTAGTAGTTATAATAGTTTATAATAGTTTGCTGACACAAAAAAAAGGTGTTAACTCTCTTAGTTTCTTTTTTAGAACAAAGTGTGAAACTGTGACGTATCAGTATCATGGTTAGTCAAAAAGAGTGCACAACTTTTTCATTTATCTTATATTCATTTTCAGAGTGACACAAACATGGAGCATGTGGCTCGTGCAATTGGTGAAGCCTGTTTTCGTTTGCACTTGGCAGAGGAAAATGTGTGCCGGGAAATTACAGAGCTCTTCCGGAACGACTTCATTCGGGCCCTTCAGGAGTCCCTTCTCTGGCCCTCAGAAGCATGTGGCCTTATTTTAGGCCCCGAATGTGGCCGTTTTGACATCTATGCTCCCTGGAATGTTACCCTGCCACCTATCCCCAAACCTCCAGTAATTCCACCGAGTGTACCAAAACCTGGTTCACCTCAAAGCAGAGTGCTCTTTCTCACGGACATCCACTGGGATGCTGAATACTCAGTGGGCAGCGCAGCTGACTGTAAGGAGCCACTGTGCTGTAGGAATGAGTCAGGCAGGGCCAATTGGAGACACCGTGCTGCCGGTTACTGGGGTTCCTACAGCAAATGCGATCTCCCACTACATACGATAGAAAATCTACTGCAAAACGTAGCGAAGGCTGGACCCTGGGACTGGGTGTACTGGACTGGAGACATTCCTGCCCACAATGTTTGGTCCCAAACCAGAGAGCAGCAGCTACTTGAGCTCACGACCATCTCCCAGCTCATCCAAAAGTATCTGGGACCCAATGTAACAGTGTATCCAGCTGTGGGTAATCATGAGAGCACCCCAGTTAACAGCTTTCCTCCTCCATTTGTGCATGGCAATCACTCCTCTCACTGGCTGTATGACACTATGGTGGAACAGTGGAAACCCTGGCTGCCACCTCAAGCTCTGAAAACTATACGGTAAGCATATGAAACTCAGTAAAACAAAAAAGCCAAACGGTCAGACTTTTTTTTTAACCATGTAGAACTTTAGGTTAAATATGTCATGTAATATTTCACTTATTCATACATTTATTATTTTACTTACTGGCTGGTTTTGGTCAGGGTTGCTTGAACTTATTCCAGCTCTCATGGGATTAAGGCAGTGATTCTCAATTATTTTCTGTTAAGACCCCCCTAGGAAGAAGAAAACATTTTGCGCCCCCCCCACGCACACTCACCCCCCCCCCTGTACATGACAAAATGGGATAAAGTATTTTTTACACGCCCACTGTTGTATGATTTATCTATAAATTTGTTATAAGTACACCTCTTTTATAACAATGTATCCTTATTAACAGTAAAGAAAACAAAAAAGAAAGAAATATAGATCAACTTAGAACAAAGAATAATTTTATTAACTTTGTTTTTTAGTTTGTAACAGAAACGAATGAAATCCTTATTTAAACTAGAAATATTTTTGAACTGACTGGCATTTGATACTGAAAAATTAAATTAAATAAAATCAATAAATAACAATAAATTCAAATTCACCAGCAACATTAATTCAGGAGCACAATATATTAACACTTTACAAAACACATACAAAACAAAAATGAATATGACAATTTGTGCTGTTTTTTTTTTTTTAATCTAAATGAGGAAGGGCGGCAGGAAGGAGGAAGGCCAATGTTACTATTTGTAAAGGAAAATGTGTCAGAACATCCCCAACTCATCAAACCTTGTTTTAACACTTAGTAACAATGGATTCCAAGCAGATGTCTGAAGGTTTTGCTGAGTAAGAGATGGCGGTCTCTTGACATGCCACTATTAAAAATAACACATTGCACATGTGTGCCAGATGTGTGTTTTGCAATCAAGTCATATGTCCTGATTTAGTCAAAAACAAAAAATAACTGCACTGACCACAATCAGCATCAATTTGTTTGAAGAAAAAACAAAAATTTAATAACAAGTGCACCTTGATCTCTGTAAATGGTACAAGGGTGGATCTATCTGCGTGTGATTTTTTGACTGTGGTGGAATTGGCAACATTTCACTGAGAGTGAGGAATTTGTTTCTTGGAAGATAACAGCAAATCCTGGCAACAAATATAATAAGCACCTGTAAGAAGTCGGAATTGATAATAATCAGTCGTGTCTAAAAAGCCACTATGTACAACCTGAAGAGATGCAAGCTTTTTCTTTTGGAATGGCATGTCATTGTAGAAAATGTGCAAATTAACCTAAATAAAATTGTTGATGAATCACCCAAGAATACATCAAAAAACATTGAGATGCTGTCATTTAAATACTGGCTCAAGGTGTCCAGACATTTGCACATTTGCATGGACAACAATAAATAAAATTGTAAACAGCAAAATTGTAATTAAAATGTTGTGGGCATGGTAGCTCAGTAATTAGGGTATTGGGCTATTAATCTAAGGTTTGTACAGATTACTTAATGTGGATTAAGATTATACAATGTGTTTTTTTTTAGCAGGAGTCTTAACTCTAATGCTTTATTATGGCCAACCTTGTATTTTGACCCCACACATCAAGTTGTAAGCTGCTCTGGATAAAAGTGTCTGCAAAATAATGTTGTGAGAGAATTGTTAAATGTATTATTTAATTTTTTACTTTATTTGTTTTTAAACTATTTAGGACACATGTTAAAGTGTATGATCAATGCTGTGTCAGCAGCAAGTCCATAACAAAACAGTGTCATGTTCCAAATAAGCAAATTTTATCACATTGGCGGCATTAATAAGAAAGTGCTGCCATCATCAGTAAAAATACTTATGCTGTTTGTTCTCAGTTCAGAAGAAAATATGTGTGAAGAAATAAAAAAGCCAGGCCAGTTTCCCATCATTTATCGAACATATGCTGTTTTTATTCATCACAATTGTCATTTTTAATATTCTTTTGTGTGGTATTGTCTATTT
Organism: Corydoras sp. C115; assembly: GCA_019802505.1. NCBI lineage: Eukaryota > Metazoa > Chordata > Actinopteri > Siluriformes > Callichthyidae > Corydoras > Corydoras sp. C115. The sequence goes on along the minus strand of JAFMOC010000021.1, from coordinate 6,231,998 downwards.
CCTTTTAGTTTTATAACCGTTAAGTATCAGGAACTGTTTTAATGTCCTCACCACGCTGGATTTTCCCCTTAAATATCATATTACATCAACAGGAGCCTATAATAAATCATCATAGCAACCGAGGTTTAAAGAGCTGTACTTGGCCACCCAATAGTGAAAGTCATTCACATATTTTTTGATTACATCAAGAACTTTTTGGTTTTATGACCTATTAAGTCACCAATACCTGACAGCACTCTGCATATCGCATATATTGATTGAAAGTCCCTGTTTGGGAACGCTGTGTTTTTCAGGCATGGTGGGTTCTACACAGCCAAAGTGCAGCCTGGTTTAAGGGTGGTGTCTCTGAATATGAACTTCTGTGCAAGGGAGAACTTCTGGCTGATGGTGAACTCAACAGATCCAGCAGACCAGCTACAGTGGCTTGTAAATGTCCTACAAGAAGCTGAGAACAACAAAGAGAAGGTTGGAACTAAAGCTCCTGTGAATTATGTTCAATAACTTAACATTGATCTTGGTTAAACTTTTGAACTCTTGCAGTTCTTCTGTAATGTCTGAAGCAGAAATAGAGCTGGTCTGTTCTGGTCTGTTCTCTGGTCTGGTCCAGAGATTAGATAGTGATGGCTGTGGTTTTGGTGTCCCACTTTTCACAGGTTCACATTATTGGACACATCCCTCCTGGACTTTGTCTAAGCAGTTGGAGCTGGAACTACTATCACATAGTCAATCGGTTAGTATAGAGTGGAGTGCTAAGAATTACTCTGTGTTAATGAACCCTCGTAAATCCCAAACAGCAAACACATTGTTTCATATCAGGAGTTAACACCACTTCTCAGATTGGAGATAACAGTCCTAAATCAGATGACTGCATTCTTTATTTAAGGCTGTTTGTGTGAATTGGTCCTTTAACCACTCTTGTATTTGTTTGGACAGGTATGAGAGCACTATAACAGGACAATTTTTTGGACACACACACCTTGATGAATTTCAGATGTTTTATGACGAGAAGACCCTCACCAGGCCTGTTGGTGTGGCTTATATTGCTCCAAGTGTGACCACGTACATTAATCTGAATCCAGGTACATCCATAAGCATATATTTTATTCTACATACAGTAAGTGGGGTTTTGTGCATGCCACTGACGCATTGCCTGCTTTCGGTAGTTAGCTGCATATCCAAGTAGCTATGTAACTCCAAATTCAGACCTCCTCAGGATACAAAGCTACTTTATCTAAAAGCTTTACTTAAATAAGGGTTAAAAAAAAAGTAATAATGTTACATTTGATAAATAATCAAATAAGTGACATGTTAAATCAGATTGCAGAAATCTGTGTTTTCCAGTTATATCACTTTATTTTGCCACTATGCTCTAAATGAGATTTATTAAAATCCCTGCTTTAGTTTCAGTATATTTGGAATTTTATTGCTGATTGCAGTTTTTTTTACCTGTTATTAGGTATACTGTACTAAAATTGAGCAATATTTGGAGAACAAAAAAATTGTTCAAATTGAATATTGGCAGTCAGGCTGGAACATTTGGCCATTTCAGGTCTCATTGTTCAATTCACCAGGATCTGGACGGTACATATTTATATAGGCAGTTATTAATATTAAAACAACGATCACATCGATGTTTCATCATGAGTAAACTAAGCCACCCACAAAAAAAAAATAATATATATATATATATATATATATATATATATATATATATATATATATATATATATATATATATATATATTATATATCAACAATATCATTTATTAAATCAAATTTTAAAAAAGAATCCAATGAGCAGGTTACAAAATAACTCGTGATCTTTTCTGGTTTGTGGTTCCTTTTTGTTGTTTTAATCGTAATGAATTTATGTCTAGGATACCGTGTGTACTACATTGATGGTAACTATGCTGAAAGCAGTCATCTTGTCCTGGACCATGAGACTTTCATCCTCAATCTTACTTTGGCCAACCGTTTTCAGGGAGACTCATTCTCCAGCAACAACCCTGATCCAGATCCCGTCTGGACTCTTTTGTACCGGGCGTCTAAGGCCTATAACATTCCCACCGTATTCCCCTCAAACATGGATGCTCTGATTCAAACCTTCCTCGCCGATGACCAGATCTTTCAACAGTTCTGGTACCTCAGGTTCAAAGGACATGTCTCAGAATCCTGTAAGGACACGTGTAAGAACATGTGGATCTGCTTTCTGCAGAGTGGCCGCTATGACCTTCTGCAGAAGTGTGATGTCATAGACAATGGCAAAGTACAAATTGCACGCTCGGTCAGAAAAACACTGTGCTGATGTAGCAGTAATGAAGCGGGTATTACAGAAGCCTCTCTCTTTCCACTAGTGATTTCAATATTTATAAATTTTACACTTAGAAAGCTCTCTTCATCAAATCAGGGTTTGGAATGTGTTGCACTGTGTAATGTATATGATTTGTCTAGCACTTCAGTATTGATATTATTATTACTTTAAAAATAATGTGCCCATAACTGCTATACAGTTGTTAATTGTCAGTTTAAATGAAATTTGTTAATATATTGTGGTTAAATCTGTAAATCTTTGGCCCTGTTAATAAAAACACCCATGACCTCCATAAGGAATAAAATGGAGATTACTAAGGAACAGCAAAGGCAACCTCACCATATACATGCTTAGCGCATGTATTTATATAGATATATCATGATTATTTAACTTCATTTAATAATTTTATTATTTATTTCAGTTTAAAGCATTAGGATGTGCAAAGATGTTGCACCATATCGCTGAAGTGTCCCTGATCGATTACCATCGCTGCTATGTGAATAATTTAGAGCTCAACAATCAAAAATCAATGTTTTAAAGCTTTGACTTCAAACTGTATATAAATTACATGATTCATTTAAAAAACTGCTGTATACAAGAATCATAATAAACAAATGATTTTTCCCCAACCTACATATAGTAAGAAGGAAAATGTAATATTTACAAGATTATAGGTAATAAAAGGATCTGTTTATGCTGCCTTTTTTTTTATAAAGGAATATGACATTTCTTAATTATATATTCGAATCCTCATTTGTTTACTTGTAACCCATTAAAATCTACATTTATATAAACTCAAAAAACATGGACAAAAAGGCAAGAAATGTACAAACTTTGGGTTCTTACTCAACATCAGATAATCAGTGACTGAAATATAGACCTGCCTTTTGCTCAGTGTTTACGCTCTCATGACTTGCTATTCACTTTGTGTGCATATAGAAAAGTCCACTTTCTTGTGATTTCACAATGCTGAGTTATTAGATACGTTTGATTGAATGATTCAATAAATTACACATTGCACAAACTATTGGGCCAATGTATTTAAACTTATAAAATACTTGCAGTTTCAGGGTGTTGCAGGAAGAACCGAGCTGAATAACAGGCAGATTTTCTGCTTATGGTCTATTAAAGTGTTTGATGTTTCAGTTCAGACCTGCATTTCACTGGCAGTAGTGCAAAGTAAATAGTTCAAAGCTTAAGATTAAAACCTTTAAGCTCCTTAAAGTGGAGTTCCTCACAGTGACAAGCTGTATTACAGTGTATTGATTATTTCTATATAGTATTTACTAAAACTGCTTTTAAATCTTTTGACTATGATCATATTTCTCAGACAGCCTTCCATAAACTTTCCACAGTTGATGGGATTGTGTTTTTTTGTTCTGTGTGTTTACTGTAACAGTCAGGATTGTGGGCCTTTTTGCTTACATGCTTTATTTTAGCTCTATTTATACACCTCTCGTCTCAGTACAGGCTAACCACTTCCTGACTGATGTCCTTAGAGGTTGCTTCATTAGTTCTAGTTTCCTTCTTCATTGTTATCTATTTGCTCATCAGTCTTTTCTGCAACAAAACTCATCAGTGTTCAAAGCCATGAGTGTTTTTTTTTTGTAAGTTCTAAACTTTCTTCTTTATCAAATTGTTAAGGCAGTGCTTCTCAAATAGTGGGGCGGTGCATGGGGGGGGCGCATAACAAGAAATCACAAAGCAAGTGATATTAAGTGTACTGAACAAACCCTCAAGAGACAACATGGAGAAATATTTAACAGAGACGAGGAGAGAAAGGCGGAGAGAGACGAAGATAATGAGAGCAACAAAAGTCAACCGAAAACTAAATGTCGAAGCGAATGTAGCGCCTGGCTTCACTGTAACTGTAACTTCACTGTAACTGAGGTGGAGACGAAGAAAGACCGATGTGTCTTCTGTCTTCAAATGTTGGCAGTGGACAGCGTGAAATAAATGAAGGCGTCACTTAAAGACATTACACCCCAATCACGCTGATAACCGCTTGAGTTTTTAATCGAAAACGTGACGCATAGAGCCAGCAATCATCCCGCTTTATGAAAACTACTTCAGAAAAGCTGTAAAACGGACGTGTTGGAGACATTAGTTCTGACTTCCTCAAAAAAAAAAAAAAAAAAAAAAAAACAGCACAAATTCTTGTATTAGTTTTTGTTTTGAAGGTTAAAGTGTTAATAAATTGTGCTCCTGAATGAATGTTGCTGATGAATTTAAATTTATTATTATTTATTGATTTTATATCATTTAATTCTTCAGTATCAAATGCCAGTCAGTTCAAAAATGTTTCACGTTTAAATATGGATTTTATTAGTTTCTGTTACAAACTAAAAAACAAAGTTAATAAAATGATTCTGTTCTAAGTTGATCTATATTTCTTTCTTTTTTGTTTTCTTTATTGTTAATAAGGAGACATTGTTATAAAAGAGGTGTATTTATAAAAAAATTATAGACAAATCATACTACAGTGTAAAAGTAATTTAAAGTAATTTATCCCCTTTTTGATAAATTTGGGGGGATAAATCATGTGGTGGGGGGGGGGTGAGGTGAGTGTGCATGTGTGTGTGTGTGTGTGGGGCAAAATGTTTTCTTCTTCCTAGGGGGGGCTTAACAGAAAATAATTGAGAATCACTGTGTTAAGGACATGTTGAAATATACCAAGAGTTTAAAGGAGTGGATGGCTGCAGACTCATACAATTGTTAATATACACTGTAAAGGTGGGAAAAGTAACATCAAGCAGCATCAGCTTCGTTTGTATAATTTCTGACATGGAATTTTAACCCTGTGCATGTAAAACAGCTTTTATAAGATGGCAACAAACACACTATTATAAAAAAAAGGTTTTGATTCATGAATGCAAAACAAAATTGTTAATTTAATATTTAATCTAGTCTATTTTATAAGCCTGACAAACAAGCTTCCGGTTTCTATAATAATAAAAAAAAAAGCCATCTAGTGGCCAAATTACAGAACACAGATTATAAACAATTATAATCTAGCCCCTTTTAAACAAATATGAGATTTGTTTTATATAAGATTATACAAGTGTATACTATCACTGAAATCCAATCTATGACATACGAAACTGATAAAAAAGTGACTGTAAATCTGTAGATTTTTTTTTTATCAGTAACTACATCCACAACTTAAATTGTTTTTTAATCCATAGAGAATTTTAGATATTAATATATGATACACCTGAAAAACACCTCCATTCATGTGTGGCATTTCAAACAGGTAGATCATCTAATTTACAGTTAGTTGCTTTGGTACAGAAAACACTGAACATGGCATGACTCAAGAACAAAGGTTAGGTGGTGGTGCTGATCAGGTAGTGGAGGTGAATGCCTACTTAGTGTTAATTTTCATTAAATTGTCCCTGATAAGCACTAGGGATTCCCGGTTCGAATCCCCATCTGGGTGGAGTTTCCATGTTCTCCCCGTGTCTGCATGGGTTTCCTCCGGTTTCCTCCCACAGTCCAAAAACTTGGATCAAGTCAATTGAATTCTCAAAAATTGCCCCATATAGAGTGTGTTTGTGTGAGTGAGTGTGTGCCCAGCGATGGATTGGCGCCCTGTCCTGGGTGTATCTGCCCAGCGCCCGAGACGTTCTCCCCTGGATGGGCATGGGGAACCCCACCGCGACCCTAATAGAGGATAAAGCGGGAGATAATGAATGAATGTCCCTGATAATGAAATTTCCACTCGCAAGTAGATGTCAGGTAGAACTGTAACAATAGTGACGAACATGCAACCCTGGCTTTACGTGTGAGAATGACGATGCGATTTTAAAAGCTTCCAAACTTCATACTATTTTACATATAAACAAATATTTTTATTTATTTATTTTTGTACAAAAAATGAAAGAATATATATGGGTTCTTTTTGCTTACTTACAAATCCAAAGTGCCTCTACAGACATACAGGACACATCCATCGTGTTAGTGTTAGACTACAAGGTTTCTTTAATAAGCTATTAGTTTAAGGTTCACTAAAGATCACAGTTACACCAAAATCCTCCTTATAGATGTCCCAGGTCTTGGATTTGTGTGGGTTGTCCAGTTCCTCCCTCGACAGGTAGAGCCTGTAAGGAGATTAGACATTATAATAAAAAAAAGCCCTAATATTTAACAAAGCTGGATTCAAATAGAACATCTGCAATGTTTCACCTGTTGTTTTCTATAAATGACGTGTTGAACCAAAAATAGAATGGACAGTCCTCATATCCCTTTGGAAGTCCCTTAAAAGAACAGAAAAAATATATTTAAAAAAATGAAATATGAATTGTTTAAGTAAATATGAAAACTAATACTATAGAGAAGTTAACTCACAGCGCTGGATTCAAACATGACTTTTACATCTCCAGAAACCAATGGCCATTCTTGCAAACTTATCACCACTGCATTGTTTTCAACATCTGGAAACAGCTGATAAGTAAAATGGGGAAACATTCTAAAATATGGCCAAAAGTACGTGGACCACTGACAATTTCATAAGCATTGGATGACTCACAATCAACATGTCAAATAAACCTAATGGTGGTGGTTAGAATTAAAGTAAGGGCTCAGTTCAGGTGTGTGTTCCTTTAAACAAATCTATAGTACCAATCAATAGGACAACTTTTTGCTCCACTTATTTATCAGTTCCACTTACCGAAAGATGAACTTTGTAGTTCTACAATTCCAGACCATCTGTTTGTGGACTGCAGCATATACTCTGTATGTCCCCTTTACTGTGTTCTCTAATATTCAGGACACCAATAGAAGTACCACAGAGCAGTTATTATTTGGTTGGTGCATTATTCCTATGCCAGCAGTGTCACTGTGGTGGAGAAATGAAACTACAGCAGCAGTGATGCACATAAACCCCCTCACCGCATCAGTGTCACTGCAGAACTGACAAACAGTTGGAGTGGGGAGTGGTAGCTCAGTGGTTAGGGTGTTGGGCTATCAATCTGAAGGTTGGGGGTTCAAATCCCAGGTCCACTGAAGTTACCAATGTGGGTCCTTGAGCAAGACCCTTAACCCTCATTGCTCCAGGGATGTTGTGATTAACCCTGTGCTCACCTTGTAAGTCGCTTTGGATAAAAGCGTCCAATAAATGACCAAATGTAATTTAATGAAATGCAAATGTAAACAATCCTCACCCAAATTATACCCATTATGTGATGATCCTGAGCATTAGAGAACAGAGAACCAACACTGTGGACTAACAAAAACAAAAGAAAGACAGATGTACTTCAGTCTGTAATTATAAAACCACAAAGTCCACTATAGTAAGTGGAGAAAATAGACAATAGAGCAGAAATGCGGCGTGTCCAAACTTTTGACTGGTACTGTGTTTACACATTCTCCAAGTGAAAGACAAGTTTATGTTTTAAACATTAACTTTCATGTAATATGTTCGAAGTATAAGATTCTCAATTACAGCCAAACATTTAGCATTGCAGAGCTGAATTTTAAAATGATAAATATTATATATTAGATTTGCCTTACTGCACAGTTCTCCTGCTTGGCACAGACACACTGAAACACCTGCTCCTTTTTTACTATAATCTTTACTTTCACATCACTTCCATTGCCCTTTCCAACACCTGCAGAGTGCAAAAATTAATAAATAAACACATAATTAAAATATACTTATTTACATAGACAAGTGCTGCAAGCTGTGGACTCTATCTGGATTTCATACAAGTACAACTTGTAGGACAAAAGTACAGCAGATTATATATTTGAACAGTTACACAAACAGGACATATCGCCATCTACTGGTGAAAAGGTTCACAGTAATAACGCTACTGGGTAAAACATAATATACCCAGCATATCCAAATTACACAGTTCAGATGATAACTGCACATTATTAGGGTTAATGTTAATAGGAAAGCACAACAATGTTTGACTTTAATCAAATTAATATATAATGTTTGGCGGCACGGTGGCTTAGTGGTTAGCACGTTCGCCTCTCAGCACTAGGGATTCCCGGTTCGAATCCACATCTGGGTGGAGTTTCCATGTTCTCCCCGTGCCCGTGTGGGTTTCCTCCGGGTTCTCCGGTTTCCTCCCACAGTCCAAAAACATGGATCAAGTCAATTGAGTTCTCCAAATCTGCCCAGCACCTGAAACGTGTATCTGCCCAGCACCTGAAACGTTCTCCCCTGGATGGGGATGGGCATGGGGAACCCCCCCCCCCCCCCCCCCGCGACCCTAATATACTGTATATAGGACAAAGCAGAAGATAATGAATGAATGAATATATAACGTTCACTTTACTGTCTAGTGCAAATGTTGACTACTATACTGAAAGACCACCCCATATGTGTACTAGCACAAAGACTTTCCTTCACTTAGTCACTTTATTGTACTAAAAATGTATATAAAGGTCTGAAATAAAAGTTTTATTAACTAGATTCCAAACTTAGAGCAATGAATACGTGCCAGAAAATAGAACAAAATGATTACCTGCAATGGAGTGAATACGCAAACTCTTGATTTTCAGGGTTTTTGGTGGGGGCATCTGTCTATTATATTTGTTTTTCATGATCTCATAGTATCCAACATATCTACTCTAAAATGACAAAACAGACCATTACAATAATCCTATTGTAAAAAATATCTTTAGCACAGTGTTCAGTGCATCACTAACTTGAGATGGGGTTTCAACACCCTGGAATTTTGAGCTCATGCTTTTATCCGTGCGGCGCTCACCAAAGTAATCCAGACTGTCCTGCCAAACACATGAGAAGATTTAAAAGAGTAAACTAAAACCTGCTATTTGTACAGATGAGAAATTCTGTACCTGTGCACTCTCAAACTGATCACTGTCAATTAACCATGTGCAGATCATCGTTCCTGTTCGTCCTGTCACAATACATTACATTTAAATTTGCCACATATGTATTATACATTGTAAAAAAATTACTTGAAACCACTGAAACTTTATACTTAAGCAGAAAAGGGGATGTTACCTTTCCCACCCTTGCAGTGGATAGCAATAATGTTGCTGGAGTCTGCAGCCATCCACTCCTTTACACTCTTGGTATATTTCAGCATGTCTCTTAACAATTTGATAAAGAAAAAAGTTTAAATCAAGTTGATTAAATTCTACATCAGCCAATCAGTGTGCTACTTCACGAGGTTTAAAGCAGGTTGGTCAGTCCAGATCACAAGATTTATAATCACAACATACAAGCTCATTATATAACACGTTGTTAAAATTAGTGATTGACCGATTGACCGGTCTTTAAACTCACACATTCAGAGTGATTAAAGATAAGACCCCTCTAAAATTTTCTGGATGAATAGATTGATGCAAAACATTTGACAATAAACACACCATATGGGCTAAAGTATTGATACACCTACATGCAACTTATTCTAACTCCCTAGTATTTGTTTTCTTTGAATAGAAAGAAATCGTGTGATGCCCAATGCTTATTAGGGGACTTCTGTGGTAATGTGACTGAAGGAACACATAAATTCAGTGATTGAGATGTCTGATACATTTGACTGTTTGGTGCATGTTGAATTATGGTAATGTATGCAGTCCATGTTAATAAAATCATTTATTAAAAGCTTTTTCCTAATTTTTCATTCCTGTGGAGTGCTGCATTAAAAGATCCAACAGCTGATAGAAACACTCACTCTAAGGATGGTACGTTATGGTCATCAATCATAACACGTTCCACCCTGTAATGAAAACATTTGGGATCATAGCCTTTCTCACCTGAAAATACAAAGAACTTCGGTTAATACTGACGTTTACTTAACAGTAACATACACAGCAAAGCAAAGCAGCAAAAATTACTTACTACAGAGGTTGTAAACTTTGTAATGATCTTGATGTTTTGTGTCCAGGAATCTGGCAACTTCCTAAAATAATTGTTACTCGTCATATTATTGTACATTTATATGCTGGTATTAAAAATAATTACAAATATTTTACTCACATTAATGGGGTTTCTGTAAAGAGCTTGCTTCCCAGATGAGGGGAATGACATGGCAATAACACGGTCTGAAAAAGTAAAAAATAAAAAAATAAAAATATGTATTTGTATATAATTGTGTGGCTTCTCAGACATAGAAAGCTTGTGATGGAAAGCTTGGCTGCAGTCTAATCCTGTCCCAACTTTGAAAATTGTGTTGCAGCTATCAATTCCTAAATTCATTTGCATTTACCAAGTACAATAAAGTGCAAAACACTGACAATCTTTTTTAGGTCATTTTGTTTGTTAAATAAAAGTTCAAATAACAAATTAAATTTTTGTTGCATTTTTAGAACGCATTTCAATTTGCAAATTTTACAAATGTATAGTGGTAGGCTTCAGAAAACCTTTTGATTCTTAAAAAATTGTAGCAAAAAGATTCATCACTTAAAATATTTATACACAGTACTATAAAATGGTTACTAAAATAAAGCATCCAAACCTGTGACATAGGTGAGGTCCAGATCAAACCCATCCTTTTGGTAACGCCTTTTGTTCTCTGATACCTAGGTAGTAAAGAAAAAAAAATAAAAATAAAGTATTGCCACTTTATTAGCGATCATCAGAAGTTAGGAAAACAACATAATGGCATGAATGTGATGCTGTTGTGGATAATTACCATTCTTCTTGTAACCTTCTCAAGCTCTTTTTTTTGAGAGGCCAACCGGAAAATGCGCACCAATATAAGTATCCGCAGGGCCCTCAGAAATGTCACCAGTCTGCGAAAGAAGATGACATCAAGAACATTACAAACAGACATTACACCAACTGTTTGTAAGACAATAATGTACTGCACATAAAAAATGATAAACAAGCTTGCACCTTGGAATAAGGCTTGCCCCAGAAAGATCAGAGAAGGTATAGATCATGGTGACCACCAGAGTGATGAGCACAATGCAAGCATCAATAATGTTTAGTCTGGACTTGAAGTAAACCTTAAACCTGAAATACAAATATAAGAGAACCACTGAATATCCTATCAGGTTTACTTTATAAGGAAACTTTATAAGTTTCATATGGTTTAGACCAAAATCTAACTTAAAAATGAGTTACTTTGTATAATGTAGGAAACCACAACATACCTAATTAATAAACATACCTAATTAATTAATTTTATAGGCACTATTTTTTTAGCTGTATAATAAATAGTGTGATGTTTGCTCACAGTGGTTGTGACCATGTGAAGGCAAGCCTAAAGCATGATTGATCTAGCTAATTAACTTTTGGAAAGGTGAGATAATTAAATTTTGCATTTATTTTCCACCAAACATAACTTTACTTACTGTGCTTTACTTACTAAGTTTTTTTTTTTTTTTTTGAAAAACACTTGTTTACAGGCTTGTTTACAATATTATTTTTCCAACATTAGGATGTACACACAGAACAGGTTTGCTTTCAATTAAAATAATATTTGTGCAGATGACACTGCACAGTATGACAGAGCACCATATATTCAGAATTTTTGCATCCAAACAATCATGCAAGCTATTCTTTCAAACACTTTTTTCTCTTCTGGACTTTATAATTATCACTGAGAACACTGCTAAGGAGCTGTTATTAAGAGCCCATTGCTGCTTTGTTGATACAAGAGTTAAGAAGTCAAGATTATTTACAAATCTTCGCAATTCGCATGAACTCATTTGCTAACGAGGAGTATAAACAAGACCCGAAATAATTTGTGATTTGTGCTTATTCCGAATAAGCACAAATCACAAATAGAATTCTTATCTATGTGTAGAATAGAAAAACAAGTCTTTTCACCGAATTTAATTTACACTTATCTGACTCGGACATCTTTGTGTGTTGTGTGCATAACAGTCAGTGTTTTCCTATAAATGTACTTAAAATAAATGTATTTAATTTTATGTAAACCATGTACACAAGTATGCTTCCTTGGTTTTGAACTAAAAGGTAGTCTTGCTAGTGCAGAATATTTTTAATATTAAAAATAGTAATGCATATCATTTTCAAAACTGAATTATAGTTTCATGATTTGTGTTTAATCTGTTAGCCTGTTGTACAGTGACTCTTACTAACCCTTCTACAAAGATCCGTAGAAGCACATCAATCAGGAAGAAGAAAGAGATGACAAGTGAGATGGCCTCCAGAGTAGAACCCACATCCTCCCGGTTTTTAGGTGGCAGTGACAGGTCAACAATGACCAAGACAATGTCTACTATAATGAGCACCAATCCAAAGATGCTAAAAATAAGTTATATTAAATTTATTTTATACAAGACAAATACACAAGCTTCAATAACAGAGTGCCCAATCTTAATGTTAATAATCACTGCATTAAAATGATGTCGTTTTAAAGTAATATAGTAAATATAGGTTGATCTAATGACAACAGGAAAATATAACACTTACCGAAAGCCAAAAGACATCACAAACGGAGTTAATTTTTTTTTAACCCGACTGCAAGATGCAGAGAAGATAATAAAAAAGTGTCACTCAGAACAATCATTCAACTTAAAAAAAAAAACATACATATATATGAATATATAAAAATAAAAATTTCAAAGTTAGGGTCTTACTAGTATATAGTGTCTGATTCCACACAGTCCTCTTTGCCATCATCAATCTGGACTTTGGCCTCATCCATCACAATGTTTCTAATACGACAAAAAACAAATAGAATGATAAAACATTAGTGATCCTTTGCATATGCTTTAATTACAGTAATTATCAATAAGGAAAGACAGTGAATTAATAAGATTCCAGTGAGGAACACCCAAACTTCCCAAAGGTGACATATGCAATTTCCAAAAGTACAAAGACCTACAGAACATTAGTGCATATTTAAATTAGCCATATGCCATTTAGAATACATTTTTGAACAGTGCTTAAGAATAATTACAGATGCCAAAGAAGTAGATAACTTAAAGTGTGTTGATCAAGATAATAACAGATACAAAATGGAAAATAAATCTAAGGTCAATACTAAATGAAAGGCTGAATAAGCATCTTGTGGCAGAACTAAACACATAGGACTCCACATGCAATATCAATCATCAGTTTTATTTATCAAAGGGTGAATAGGATAACGCCATCAAATTAAGCTTAGTATAATTTTTGAAAGTATGAAGCACCATAAAATACAATTAAATAATATTTACTATTGAATAGATAAAAGCTTTGGTGAGGTTTATTTAATGCAATTTAAAGCAAAGAGTTTTCATGTCCAGTCACACCTCTTCCAGCACAGAATTTGTGTGATGTCAGTTTGAGCATTTATTTATTTTTTATTGTAACAATGCTGCACTGTAAGAAACATAAAACAACTTTTGTAGGATGGACCGATGTCTGGAGAGAAATCTGTCCACACTAGCACCCGATAAAACTGTAAAGTAAACCTGTAAACCAGACCTCATTAACAAGATTTTTTTTCAAACTTAGAAATGGCCTTGAAGATTTAAAATTTCTTGTCCAAGAATTACTTGAGAGCCAGGAATAAGATTTTTGAGAAATCATTGTTTAGGGGTTCACATATGCTATATGATCTAAAGCAGGGGTGTTAAACCAAAACTCAAAGCACACTTTAGGTCATGGTTCGAACAGGATAAACATTTATTGAACACACTAAAGGTAAATGTTTTCGGAACACGAATAGCAAAAAAAAAAAAAAAAAAGACAGGAATATTAATCTACAATAAATAAACTTAAACTTTTTTTTAACTTAAAATACTGTGTGTTCTATGAAAAATATCTCATCAAAATTACATGATATGAATTCATACTATGAACATGCTGCAAAAAAAACATAAAAAAATTAAATAAAAAATTATGCTTTTTCACAAAAGTAGAATATCAAACTAAAACATTGTTTTCTTTGCTCTTGGGCCATTTTAGAAAAATAAAGTTCAACTTTAAATATCTTTAAATATTTCTGCTCACCATAAAAAAAGTTCCCGTCAAAATCATTCGAACTTAAAATATGAGCCTGGTCCAAAAAAAAAAAAAAAACATATCGCCATAAATAGCATATAAATAATAATAATAGAGCAATGTAAAATTATATCTGGCCTTGAGTTTGACACCTATGATCTAAAGCATGTAGTTTTCCACATTTGTTATATATAAAAGCAGGACTTACTGTCAATCAGTGCATAACCCAGCAACTGACATAGTACCATTTTTTTTGTTTACTACTAAATATAAACTTTTAAGACAGTGTCAGAATGACGTGATGTGTCCAGAATTGGTGAAAGATTTATGAAGGGTGAAAAGAAGCTATGCTGGTGAAGACTAAAGGTCATAACTATTCAATTGTTTTTAGTGATTTAACTAGATGTTCACTCACCCATTAACTTCTTTGGATTCCATTCTGGGATTAAAATGCACAGATGTCATGTTAAAGATATAGTTATAGCACTTTGTCCTCTGTTCTGTTCCATGAGAAGAAAAAGCAGATGTCAACTCCAGATACCTGCTGTTATCCCAATGTTAGCTTTATGACCCAAAATAACCATTACAAAATCATTTATTTACCCCATAATTGCGTTAAATTACTGGTTTGTCTTAATCACCCTTTAATATACTGCTTAGAGTTTTTGGGCCTATTTCGAAGATGGAAAGTACCAACGGTTTAACAAATCCTGCATGTAGCTACCATATGGTTGCATTTTTAGATGTTAAATGTGAGGAAACTGTTTAAAAGTGGGGAAATATTGTGAAAGTTTAGTTTAAACTGGACCGAAGCAGCCAAAAAAAAAAAAAAAAAAGTCAAACCAATGATTATCAGCGTTGCGTTGCAACTCCTTTTTGGCTTCTCTGTTTCTGTTTCTGCGTCCCTGGTTAACTCGTTCCAAATCCCGACTTTCTTCTCACTGTGACTTACCTTGTTGGAGTTTGATGATTTTCTTCACGGCGTTGTGACAAACTCGTGACCAAGTTCAGCGGTCCAAAGGTTTTCTTCCTTCCTCAGTTCCCTCTATCCGCACAGATTCACACTCATCCGCCCTGTTTCTGCAAACAGCGGACTTTTAACTTCCTGAGGCGCAGAGCTGACTGATCCTCCCCCAACTGCACAGACCGTTAACTCGAACCAGAGTTTAAAACCCTGTTCTGACTTCATTTCCTCCATTTACACAAACTCTTCATCCTCTTTTAAACAGACAGCATTAAAACACACACTGTTATCCACCCACAAGTCTTCGAATATGACCCACCTAATCACCTAAAATCTTTTTTCATTCATTATCTCCCGCTTTATCCTCTAGTAGGGTTGCTGTGGGGTTCCCCATGCCCATCCAGGGGAGAACGTTTCGGGCGCTGGGCAGATACACCCAGGACAGGGCGCCAATCCATCGCAGGGCACACACTCACTCACACACATACACACACACACTCTATATGGGGCAATTTGGAGAATTCAATTGACTTGATCCATGTTTTTGGACTGTGGGAGGAAACCGGAGAACCCAGAGGAAACCCACGCGGACACGGGGAGAACATGGAAACTCCACCCAGATGGGGATTCGAACCGGGAATCCCTAGCGCCGAGAGGCGAACGTGCTAACCACTAAGCCACCGTGCCGCCACCTAAACTCTTATTTCATTAATTCTCTCATTTGTCCAATAATTTCAGCAATACATCTATTTATACTTCATATACGAATTGTGTGGGGAGTGTGGTAGCTCAGTGGTTAGGATGCTGACATATTAATCTAAATTTTGTGGATTCAAATCCCAGGTCCATTGAAGTTACCCATGTGGACCCTTAACTCTCAATGCTCTGGGGATGCTGTATGATCCTGCTCCTGACTTCATTTCCTCCATTTACACAAATTCTGCATCCTCTTTTAAACACACAACATTAAAACGCAGACTGTTATCCACCCACAAGTCTTTGAATATAACGCACCTAATCACGCCAACTCTTCTTTCATTCATTCTCTCATTTGTCCAACAATTTCAGCAATACATCTATTTATACTTTATATATGAATTGTGTGGGGAGTGTGGTAGCTCAGTGGTTAGGATGCTGACATATTAATCTAAAGGTTGTGGATTCAAATCCCAGGTCTATTGAAGTTACCCATGTGGACCCTTAACCCTCAATGCTCTGGGGATGCTGTATGATCCTGCTCCTGACTTAATTTCCTCCATCTACACAAACTCTGCATCCTCTTTTAAACACACATTAAAACGCAGACTGTTATCCACCCACAAGTCTTTGAATATAACGCACCTAATCACGCCAACTCTTCTTTCATTCATTCTCTCATTTGTCCAACAATTTCAGCAATACATCTATTTATACTTTATATATGAATTGTGTGGGGAGTGTGGTAGCTCAGTGGTTAGGATGCTGACATATTAATCTTGAAGTTGTGGATTCAAATCCCAGGTCTATTGAAGTTACTAATGTGGACCCTTAACCCTCAATGCTCCAGGGGATACTGTATGATCCTGCTCCTGACTTAATTTCCTCCATCTACACAAACTCTGCATCCTACTTTAAACACACATCATTAAAACACACACTGTTATCCACCCACAAGTCTTCGAATATAACCCACCTAATCACCTAAACTCTTTTTTCATTCATTCTCTCATTTGCCCAACAATTTCAGCAATACATCTATTTATACTTCATATATAAATTGTGTTGGCAGTGTGGTAGCTCAGTGGTTAGGATGCTGACATATTAATCTAAAGGTTGTGTATTCAAATCCGAGGTCCATTGAAGTTACTAATGTGGACCCTCAACCCCCAATGCTCCAGGGGATTTACATTACATCACATTTACATTTAGCAGACTAAATTCATCAAACCTGATTGCTATTTGATGCTGCGCCCCCTCCCCCTTTTTTTTTATTTAATTTTATTTTTTATTTTTTTTATTTTTTTTAAACCCTGTTCTGACTTCATTTCCTCCATTTACACAAACTCCTCATCGTCCTTTAAACACACAGCATTAAAACACACTATTATCCACCCACAAGTCTTCGAATATAACCCACCTAATCACCTAAACTCTTATTTCATTAATTCTTTCATTTGTCCAACAATTTCAGCAAATTTAGACTGCTGACATATTAATCTGGAGGTTGTGGATTCAAATCCCAGGTCTATTGAAGTTACTAATGTGGACCCTTAACCCTCAATGCTCCAGGGGATGCTGTATGATCCTGCTCCTGACTTTATTTCCTCCATTTACACAAATTCTGCATCTTCTTTTAAACACACAACATTAAAACACACACTGTTATCCACCCACAAGTCTTCAAATATAACGCTTCAAATATATCTGTGAAGTGAAACACGTACACACACTAGTGACGTGAGCACATGTGTCTGGAGTGGTGGGCAGGCTTGTATATTGCGCCCATGGAGCAATTGGGGTTAGGTGTCTTGCCCAAAGGTACTTCAGCCATTGCACTCTGAGGGACGTATGATGAACTCCAACACTCCTAAACCATTTTATTATTTATTTTATTGACCATCTCCTCCACAAGAACTTACTAACTCACTGAAAGTCACTGTTAAACTTATAAAGTACTTAATATTTGCTCAAATTTAATTTCAAACTTTTATAATGTTATTAATGTTACTTGCCACTAATTCACCAAAGGAGGATGAATCTGTCATTATTCCTTGCAAATGTTACAAAGTTTTACTTAACCATTATCATTGGTTTGATTTTTACAGGCCCTAACCTGCTTTTAACACATACACATTGTGAATAAATGGTGTAAAAGCAGAATAATCAACTCTCCAATGCATTAATAATTAAAATAATGCTTTAAAATGTTTAGACATTCTTACAATACTGGAAAAATAAGAAAAATCTATACAAATCAAGAAAAAAATGTACATGAAGTAAAGTCAAAATTATCTGCCAATACACTGAGATTTCATAAGATAAAAAAAAGTTTCTAAAAACTAGATAATTTATCTTACTAAGAAATCTGTTCCAGTCACAAACTGTTTGTTACACTTTTTAAAGATTTTCTTTTTTTGTTAAGATTTCCTTCTCTGAGGTTTACTTAACACAGTCCTCTATAGCCTACAATAGTGCTTAAATATTTTGTAACACTTATCTGGTAAACATTACATTTATTAATTTTATTATTAATTTCATTTTGTTATCTGTTTTTCCCATTCAGAGTCACTAGGTGTGTTGGGTGTATTTCAGAACTGCCTTGTGAAAGAAAAACATTTATATACCCAGATTTACTCCAAGGGGAAATGTTTATCACCAATTCAGCTACTAGCATGTGTTTGGACTGTGGATGGAAACCAGAACTTCCAGAGAAAACTCACAGAGAGAACATGCAAATACACAGAGAGAACATGCAAATCCGATACGGAATAGATCTTGTCCACACTGCTTATGGAACTGTCACAGGAACTGCTGTTAGACAGGAACTCATATTACTCATCAGTCAACATATTACATATTACACATCCTCAAATTTCGACCTAAAATGTCCTTAAACTGGCACTGATTAAGATGTGAAAAGATTTGTTATACTACGCTATAGTATTTAATGCATGAATATCAAACGTGATTCCTTCCTCAATAAGTATAATAATGTATAACATTTTTTACACAATGCAAATAATACAAAAGACAACTTCACTGATTTGGTATCATGCATTTGAAAATGTTTAGCAAAAATGAAAATGTTTCAAAAATTTTACAAATTTTTTTTTTAACTAAACATTTACCCTGAAAAGAAGTTAGAAAAGTGTCAGTGCCTGAATTAATATTGGTTGGAATTCTTATTTATTATTTTTCATTCATTCATTTATTATCTCCCGCTTTATCCTCTATTAGGGTCGTGGGGGGGGTCCCCATGCCCATCCAGGGGAGAACGTCTCGGGCACGGGCAGACACACCCAGGACAGGGTGCCAACCTATCGCTGGGCACACACCCACTCACACAAACATACTCTACATGGGGCAATTTGGATAACTCAATTGACTTGATCCATGTTTTTGGACTGTGGGAGGAAACCGCAGAACCCGGAGGAAACCCACGCGGACATGGGGAGAACATGGAAACTCCACCCAGATGGGGATTCGAACAGGGAATCCCTAGTGCTGAGAGGCGAACGTGCTAACCACTAAGCCACCGTGCCGCCTATTTATTATTTTTATTTAAAAAAAAAAAGAAAAAAAAAAAGAGAGAACGAAAACAGATCCGTGGAATGTGAGGAATGGAGAAACAGCAAACTGATTTATTGTGATTTAATGTAGACCATGCGGAACAAACTGCCCCTATAAATAATGGGAATAAAACCTCAGGGTACCAGAGCTCTCTATGTGCATAGTGTTACATGTTACTTTTAAGCTAGTTGTATTGCAGAAATTTCCATTGTTTTTATTAGAAAGGGATTATTAACTGTCTTAATCTTAAACTGTGCTATTCAAAATTAATTTAAACTTTCTTTTATGGTGGAGTTTTATATGTTGTGTCAGAATTTGTACTCTTACTTTGATAATGTCAGCAATGGTAATCTTCATGATGGTGTATTGTGTGTTGCCATCACGCATCTTGGTAAGTCCTGCATTTGAATTAAAAATATGCATTAAAAACTTGTGCACGGTGTAATTGTCTTCGGGTGATTTGACAATATTGTCATACAATAATATTTATTGTAAGTTTTGTAATTTCACTGTGATTTTGACAAAATATAACAATTAATGTTAAGAAACTAATTGAATCAATGTGATTGTGTTATAATTTAATTCTCTACTTAACTCTACTTAATTTGGTGTAATACTTTCTATGTGCATATAATAATCACATGTTTTTGTATACATAAGGCAGAGGATCAATGTCATTTTGAATTAATGGAGCTCAGACAGAGCATTCAGAATCTTAATCACCAGCTGTTAATTGGAGACTGGAAGCTGGCACACCTTCGTGCCCATCGCTACTTCAGACCTGGAAAAACATCAGAGGAAACTAAACAGAATCTCACTTTTCCAGTGCTACCAAGCACCGGAGGAAATCTACTGGTTCACGACAGAGGCAAGATAAAACATCCAATACATTTTTTTTAAATAAAAAATGAGATGTGGCCACACAGTTGGTCCCATAGAATTTAGCAGTAAAACAACTCTGTCAGCTGTTATCTAAATAACAATTTTAAAATGTATCATATCTTCAACTTGGGGTTGAAGAGTTCTGATTGGAGCTCTATGTTAAGTTTATACAAAATAAAAATCTACAATCTTTAAATCTACAGATTGTGCTGAATTGTTCGATAGGATTAAACCAGAAAGTGGATTCTATCGGATCAGACCTGATGCAACTCTTGAGCCTTTCCTCGTGTTTTGTGACATGGATGATGGAGGTGGCTGGACTGTGATACAAAAACGGCGTAATGGAAAGGTGGATTTTAACAGGTAGTGTAATGTGTTGTCATTTAGGTGTCATTAACTGATTTACTACTGCTTTACCTGTATTTACTACTTCATCATTTGTTTCAAATAAAAAAATAAATAGATTTGTTTAATGGGTTTAGATCACCTGTTGACTCACATGTTAATTGCACATATTATATTAATTTCATTCATTTATTATCTCCCGCTTTATCCTCTATTGGGGTCGCGGTGGGGTTCCCCATGCCCATCCAGGGGAGAACGCCCCGGGCGCCGGGCAGATAGACCCAGGACAGGGCACCAATCCATCGCTGGCAACACACTCACTCACACAGACACAGTCTATATGGGGCAATTTAAAGAATTCAATTGACTTCATCCATGTTTTTGGACTGTGGGAGGAAACCAGAGAACCCGGAGGAAACCCACGCGGACACGGGGAGAACATGGAAACTCCACCCAGATGGGGATTCGAACCGGGAATCCCTAGCGCTGAGAGGCGAACGTGCTAACCACATATTATATTCTCTGTAAAATAAATAAAAACTAAATATTAATTAAAGCTTATGCTTATGCAGACTGCTTAGTATTTTTAGAATCTTGCTCTTAGTATCTTACTTTCAAAGTCCTAAAAAAGCGTTCTTGGATTTTAGGAAATACCGCTCTATGTGGCCACCTGCTGGACAAACAATCTGTCACACATTTTAAATTAAGAATTCATCAAAAACCCTGTGATTATTTATAAAGACTATATATAAGACTTATTTATAAGACTATATACCCTTAACTGGCATTTACCCCTTACATTGTAAAACAATAAGTGAAATAAACGCAATGAATTTCAATTTAGCAAAAATTTATTGAAATGACCGTTTCTTTGAAAGTCCTTTTCTTTAAAAAAAAAAAATTGTAAATTGGTGTCCAGAAACATCCTTTTTGCTCATTAAACTCCTAGTAATAATTTTTGTTTATTATTTGAAAAATAAATATATATATATAGAATATTAAATGCAGTATAGTATATAATTAATAACATATAATTGAACAAAATGTGTATTTATAAATTATTTTGTAATGAAACATTTCCCCATGTAGATTTTTCCATGTAGATTGTGTTTTCAACAGATATTTCAGAATTCCTGAAATTTAATAGCTTTTGTCAAATGTCAGTTTCCAATTTATACACAATGCTTTGAAAGCATCTTTCAGTAATGGTTTCATCATTATATGGAAATAAAGTCATTATCAACAGTCTTCAACAAACAGAGAAATAAGTAAAACAATTAGGAGTAGTTCAACATTTTAAATGTATAAACATATTTTGATAGCTGCACGTTAATGAATTACATATTTAAACAACATATATTTTTTAATGAGACAGACAAATCTTTTTTCCAGAGAGTGGGAGGAAAATGGGTTTTATTTCTGATAAAGACTTATTCATAATTATAATTATATCTACTTTTTAAATGTCAATCCCATTGACTTATATTCTTTAGGATACTACAGATAAACACATTTGGCTTTGCCTTAATTTTTGATAACTAAATAAAAGTATTTAATTAAAGCATATTCATAATGTCATATGGTAAATCATCAAAATCCAATCTGGTCAAATGAACCAGAGCTCTTAAAAACAGCTCTACTATGTTTTGGGAATATTAGAATTAATGCATGTTAAATTAATTACAGCCCAGCGATGGATTGGCGCCCTGTCCTGGGTGTGTCTGCCCGGCGCCCGGGGCGTTCTCCCCTGGATGGGCATGGGGAGCCCCCCCACCCCGCGACCCTAATATAGGACAAAGCGGAAGATAATGAATGAATAAATGTATTAATTAATTAATTACAGGTTTTGAACCTGATAGCAGTTGAAACATAATAATTAACAGGATAGCACCATTCAGTTTCTGTATGCTTGACATATGGCTTAAATATCTTACCAATCAATGACCAGAATAAATATATATGATGGTTTTAATATTCCTCTTGTCTTGTCAATAATGGCTTTAAGTTACCTCTATATAGTAATACTTCCTTTTATGTTTGATCAATATTCAGGACTAATCTATAAGAATAATATAAATCTATCATTACCAGTCTCAGAGAATCATATCATGGATAATCAGTGGTAATTAGATGTCAGACCACACTATTTTTTTCTCATTTGCTACTATTTGTAACAATGGTATAATTTTTGTAGTATCACTTCAAAATTCATTGATTTTTTTTTTTTTGGAACGACTTTTACATGAATGTTGTACAGGCAGACTGCACACCTAGGTGCTTTATTGTATACACCTGCAAAAATGACTAAATGAATGATGCAAAAAATACAATTATTAAGTTGTGTGTTTTAATACTTTTGTCAATGCACAGTGCACCTAATATTTCTTTTTTTTTTCTTAAAAATTAGGATAAGTACAGGTTGTATTATGGCATGTACAGTGGACGAGCTGGTGATGCATTGTCTGGAGGGGGAAATATGGTGGAACAGTGGTCTGCATCCCACAGTGGCATGCAGTTTAGCACCAAAGACCAGGATAATGATCGTTACCTGCAAGGAAGCTGTGCTGTTGAAAACCGAGGAGGCTGGTGGTATAACAGGTAAAATAAGTTACAAAAATGGTTCATGCATGCATTTGTCTGCTCTACTTAATTACAGGCAATTAACAAAAATACAAAGTTATGAATACAAAATTCACATTCTGGTAATAAGGGCCTCTAAACATTACTAACTGCACATACTGTATAATCTCACTTTTATATGTAACAGTGCAGTTGTGGTTCTGTGCTAATTAATACTGGGTTATTAATGTGCAAGTCCACAGCACTACCAAGCTAAAAAATGAGGAAAATGCATTTTTTCGTTTACTTGTTACTAATAGCTTAATTTATTTATTTTAAATATTTAATGTTTGTGGCAACAGCACAAATAATTAATGCAAGATACAGGCTGTTTTTTAAAAATAATTTACAACAATAATTTATTTTGTAATAATTACAAAAAATATATATATTTAAATTTAGTGTCTGTCATTATTGGGTAATAAAAGATTTTATTTCTTTTATAGGTGTCATGCTGCCAACCTTAATGGTCGATTTTATAGAGGGGGGAAGTACACAGCTAAACACGACAATGGAGTGGTGTGGGGCACTTGGCGAGGGCTCTGGTACTCTCTCAGACATACAAGCATGAAAGTGAGACCAGAAGCATTCTTGGACAGTCTGGGCAGTGGAGCAGCACCAGAAGATTAGACACTGTTAATCCATTTACTTTATGTGTTTATGCTTCACATTTATGTAAAAGAACAAAGTGGATTTTTATAATAATAATAGCAAACACACACTGTGGATTGTTATAACCAGCAGTTATAACTTTTGCATGAAACATCAAATTTAATAATCAAATCAAATTATTTTAATTTACTTGCTATGACTAAAAATATAATCATGTGCTCTCCACTTATTGTGTATGATGAAATAAAGGAGAATTTACAGCTTCTGTTTTTATGAAAACTAATTTGAGGGCATATATATTTAAGAAATAGATTTATGTTGTAATATGTAAAGATTTGTACAGAAATATATACTGATTAGTTGCTACTAATACTATAATCCAACCATGTTATTATGAGCAGAATACAAATTTCATTTAATGAAATTTCAAAATTAATTTAATAAATAAAAACTTTATTTTTAGCTAAATTGGGACATATTTTAATAATGCTATTTGTTAAATATTGAGCATAAAATGAGCATGCCCCATTGCCCCTTAGTCACTTCAAACAAGGATGGGTCATGGTTCAAAAACAATGTTTCTCAGCATATGACTGCAAAGTCTTTAACTCTTGAATGAATCTTCAGTTTACGTTATCACAATAATACTTCCATCACGGCAAATTCGCATAGCAAAGGTAATCTAAATATATGTAATAAGTACCATGGATGTGGAGGTCTATAATAGTATTTTGAAAAGACATTTGATTCCATCAGGAGAAGGATTTTTCTCAGTAACTGCATGTCTATTTTAACAGGACAATGCCAAGGCCTATTCTGCATGTATTACAATACTGTGGTTTTGGAAAAATAGAGTGCATATGTATGCCTGGTTTGGTACTTTTGTCTGTTGAAAAGGGGTTTAAGTAAAGGAACAAATTACAGGTTTCTGTTTTTATTGCAAAAAAAATCAACATTTTTTAAATAAGGTTTGGATTGTCTGTGTTAAAATAGGCAGAACTTTTTTACACATAAAAATGAAGATTTTGCACAACATTACAAAAGAAACAACCTTATGCACATGTGGAAATGCTACAAGGGTTGGCTGCACAAAATGTAAAACGTTCATTTAAAAACAGAGGTAATGCAATGCAAACTGGTAGAAATGTTGTTTTTCTTTAGAAAAAAAAAAGAATAAAAATATACAGTGAAAATAAATGTTTGAGAACGCATGTACTGTTCCAACTGAACACTGTGTATTTATTATCAGATGCTTTCAGATTTATTAACATCTGATTTTGATTAACAAAATAAAATAAAATAGTTTCTTTTCAAAACCTCAAATCTTAACTTACAATTAAAATAACACATTATTTTAACAGTAATTGTAAAAATAAAACTAATTCAGTAACAAATTGACTAATTGATTTTTCCTTTTTACATAATATTGCATTACTTGTGCCATAAAAAAGTTTGAATGTTGATGTAACGGAGTTGGAATTTATGAGTGAGGATTTATTTTGTAAAACTTCTATGAGCTGTACAGCTACTGCCAAGTCTGTGTGGAGCATGAGTAATAGCACAAATTTAAGGAGTTTAGGAAAACAATCTATTATTATTAATACAGTGGTAAATCTTTGGTATGTGTGATAAAGTGTGCATCTAAGCATATGTGTTGCAGGTTGTAATAAACCTGACTATGGTGTTAGATTGCTTAAAACTTCAGAGATATTTTTGCATTAGCGCTCTGATTTGTTATAAACCTGTATGTCCCATTAACAGGTATTTTTCCACCCAGTAGATAACGTGCTTCATATCACACAATATTATTGTATAGCTCATTTTGTTATTCATATATTACAGGATGTAAGTGTCTTTATGGGATTTTTAAATACGAGAGATCAACCATTCCTAGTGCCAGGCACCTATGGTGCAGTATTCAAAAATGAAATGAAGCCCATATTTTTGGAACGATTGATACCTTCAGGCCAGTTAATATTTTGTTTTTTGTGGTTTATTTTGTGGAGTTTGCTGACTTCAAGCCAGTTCCTCCACTCATCCTGGGCGGTCTTAATGGCTAAAAGTTCTCAGTAACCCACATTATGATTTACAATCATTCGTTTTTTGGGAAAGAAAGCATAAGCATGCATGATGCAGGGTGACCATGCTGGAAAGAAAGGAAGATGGATGCAAATCTCCTTCTACAAAAGTCCATATAAATCAGTTATAAAAAAAAAATTTTTATGTGTTTTTTATTTGTAGCCATTATGCAAAAGATCTGTTTACTTAATTATACCTGACACCACTGAAGGGAGGCACAGTGGCTTAGTGGTTAGTATTTTTACCTCTAAGCACTGGGGATCCAGGTTCGAATCACAATATGGTTGGAGGTTCCATTTCTCCCCATGAACGTTTGGGTTTTCTCAGGAGAAAGTTACTCAGTTTCCTCCCACAGTCCAAAAACATGGATTCAAAGTAAATTGGCTGCTCTAAATGGGCATTTTGCAATTGACTCTATATAGTGTATGCGTGGGCATGGGGAACCCTCTCTCTACTCTAGTCCCTAGTATAGGATTAAGCAGTATATAGTTTCGATACCTATAAGTCGCTTTGGATAAAAGCATCTACTAAATGACCAAATATAATAGTGACACCAAAAAATCAATAGTTGTTTTGTGAAAATCCTGTAGTTAGTATGCATTAGACTAATTAGTATCAATTAAATAAATTACTTTTGTTGAGTTGTGTGAGCAAGTATTAATCATCTGATATTTTGTTTTATATGATTTATAAATGTGTAACACAATAAAAACAGACTGATGATGACCACAGACATATTCAGACATATTTAAGCATTCATGTAATTACTGTGGTGGTAAAAAATCTATTCCTCCCACTTACGAGATTCTTTCTCTATTAATTAACATTAATGTTCACTGTGCAGAAACAGTATAGCAAAAAAATAAATAAAAATGGTAAAATTTAAGAGTAAACCTTTCAAGCTCTTTCTTCTGTTATGTAAACAGGACATTCAACCATATTGGGACAAAATGTCCAAAATTGGTTTTCCAGTGTAAAGACATTTTAATTGCCATTTATTGTAAAGATACATTTGTGATATGTATTCACTAAATTTAAAGTATTTTTAAATAGTGGTAAATATATAAAAATAGCTGATATGTACTTATATAATAGTCAGAAATAAAATATTTAATGATTTCTTATATTAATTATATTACCCATGATTCTACGGTTAATTCATGGTTTCCACATTATATAACTTATTGCAGTGTATTTTTTCTTTTATATTTTATATCATATTTTCATTCACAGCTGGTTAAACCATATCACCATATTTGGTTAATATTTATAGAAATGACTGAGGGATCCATAAATATTATTTTAAATGCTTCAATTTCAAAATGTAGACTAAATCATATAATATAAATGATCAATTTAGTGCTTTAATTAAATACCATTGGGTTACTATTAGCTTAAAAAAGATCTCCTTATGGATCACACAATTAAACAATAAAAATACTACATAAAAAACATGTATAAAAAAAAGTAAACAGTGATATCATCCAATGATATAATTACTTTTAAAGGTTTGAATAGTTCATTTTGTTTTGTATGAAGTCAGTCTCAGTCACATTTATGTTACTCTATGGTCTTTTATTACCTCTATTCCTTCCTCTTCTCCAAGGTATCTGGAGATGTCTATGGCGTGCTGCTCATCCTCTGTCAGGCCATAGGAGGAGCTGCTGTAGTCTGCAGACAGTGGGAGGCTTCGACATCTGTTTTTGTGTTGATCACAACTGGAGAAGGTAGAACTCCTTTGCCTTGGGCAGCTGGTCGAGGAATTTGCTTCTCGTAACTTTCTGGCCAGAATATTCCTTTGAATGGGTGAAGGTCCTCTCCTGTTCCAGTTTTGTTCTGCCCTTTCTATTTGGTCCATCCCATAGGATGGAACCCGGCCAACTCTACGACCATCAGAAGTATGGTTTTTGGTCGGTGTTGAAGTCCCTGAATGAGACACTGCTGCCTTTGGATTTGAAAGACAAGGCGGAATATCTACACATGGCCTCTGTCTGTGGTCTCTTTGAGGTGCTCTGCATTTAGGCTGAGAACAATCCTCTAACTCTGGTATTGGATGTTCCCAAGCTCTTATTCTACAACTTCCCTCTGGGTGTTGCCGAGGGGCAACTTGGGTCATGCTTCTCTCTCTAAATGGCCTTGGTTTGGGGAGTGGCTGCAGGTTGCTCTCATTGAAACTAGATGTCCTTCTAAAATGAGGATTCTTATTACAGCTGAGTTTACTTCGTTCCACCATGGCCACCCAGTCTGCAGTTCGTTCCTGACGCTGGATTCTATCACTGAAATCTGCTTTTGGTTTCGTAATTATTTTCTCATTCTTGGGAGTTAATCTATCTGGGAGCGTGGCAGACATTTTATGCGGCCATGTTGGCTCTTGAAAAGGAGATTTGCGAAAATGATCAATATTGGCCTCCTCGTGCTTTATGACCTCCTGATTTTTTACTTCTTGAGGAATTGGTGTTAGACCAGCTGATGTGGATGCTGTGGCTTCTAACATAATGTCATCAACAGGACTCTGAGAGACGTGATAGACTTGTGTGGCCTCTTTAATACCCTTCTTTTTCATTTCTTTGAGCTGCTGCTGTGCCAGTCGGTATCCAAAAATGGGAGGCAAAATCTTTTGACCAGATGGCGATAGTCTCTGAGGGTCCTCGGGTAAAATCACAGACAGCGGGAAACTCTGCTGACACGCCGATACGCCCTTATCTGATGCCACTCGTACAGGGGCAGGGTATGTAAGGCCTTTCTGAGGTAGTTGTAGACCTTCAGAGAAACTGGGCCTCTGTAGACTGCATCCAAAAATGGAAGCCTCATCGGAGTTCTTGCGTCCATTGTGAGAAGGCACAGACTCCCGACGTCGGGAGCTGCACTTTGGAGCCCCACACAATTTTCTCCATACAGTGATTATGATAGTGATCAGGATTACAGCCAGGCACAAAGTGATACCAGCCACCACCATCATGTTTCCACCCAACACAGTGTCAGCTGCTGGAGGGGGAGGGAAGGAGGGAAGAGGCAAAAACTCTAAAAGGAGAAATAAGGAGAATAAGGCTGTTTTAGATTTTAAAAACTTCATTGCTAGGAATTCAATATTATGTTTGTGAGGTTTGACACAAATTATATACTAATGCTTAGTAAGACTAATACATAGAGGGGTAGGAGTTACCAGAGCAGGTCTCCAAGGAACAAAGCGATTGTTCCCTCATCATTCCAATGCATTGCTTCCCACCACTAGAGGGTAACAAACACTTGCGTGTACGCTCGCGCACACCTTCTCCACAGGTCACACTGCACCCACTCCACATTTGCCAAGGACCCCAGACACCTGCTAATAAACAAAACTTGTTGGACCAGAGAGTATGTTACATGGCATTTAACAACTTTATTTATGCTGTTAGTTTGTGCAGTCAGAATTTACATCAGTACTGCATCTGCTTTTCTTTTCTTGGCTGGTCTTTCTTTTTTTTACACAAGGTGCAGGGTTCCTTTGAGTCTCTTTAAGGGCCTATTTCAGCCCTAACACCTGTTATGAGTAAGAGCCAAGAGAACATCTGTGTGTGGCCGCAATGTTGAAGTACATTTCTTGGTTGAAATTGTAATACTATGTTTCATTTCTCCAACTGTTTTTCAAACTCGGATTGTTCTGGGTTGTTTTTTTTAGGACTCAGAAGGTTTCTTTTCTTTTTTTCTCACAGTCTAACTTTATATGTGAATGTCTGGTCATAAGCAAAATAAGTACACACCCATATAATATTTTGATATGACTATATCATATATACATATATGATCATATATACATATAAAACATATAAAAAAAATATATATACATAATATATACATATACAAAAACACAAAGTTACTGGTGTAGCCAAATATTTATCATTTTCTTAATAAACAAAGTAAGAATGACGTGGTAAGTTCTTTGACATTTTTACTGATTACATAACAATATATGAATTAATTGGGACTCAGAAGGTTTCATTTGCATATGTTTGGCAAAATACAAATGTTTAAACATTGTAGTCACGTACTTTGGTCCTCACAGACCTTCGTTTTATAATAGCATTACATAATGTCTGTAAAATTACAAGGCCAAATAATTTATTTTTCTCACAGTCCAACTTTATATGTGAATGTCTGGTCATAAGCAAAATAAGTACACACCCATATAATATTTTGATATGATTATATCATATATACATATATGATCATATATACATATATGTTATATATGTATATTTGATGATACATGTGTATAAAAAATAAAATAAAAATCTCACCAGCATTCCTTTGCACAATGATGCACGTGTGTGCTAAACTGGTGGGCTGACTATAGATGAGGGTGAAATTAAAGCAGTACTTATTCCGGCCAAGATCGAACAGGGAGCAATTAAACTCTGTCTCATTCTCCCCCTGAGTGAGGAAGTGAAAAGGAATCTGAGAGGGAGTCGTCTGCTCTGCAGCTGCATTGGCTTCCTTATAAAGCTGCACCTTCCCTGTAGTCACTGTGCAGGGTGGAGAAAGCAAGCGGATGGACACTGTGTTCTCACAGCCACTTTTATAAATGTTTTCCACCTGAAGCTTGTAGGAGAAGATGCGAGACAGGTAAAGTGGCCCGGAGGACTTAATGTCCTGCTGACTGTTATCGGATTTCAGAGCCACCTGAATGAATCCGGCTTGAGTCAGTAAGGAGGCACATTCAAGCTCCACAATCTGGGACTGTAAAAGCTGGATGTCATGTCGCATACGTTTCTGCACCTTGTCAATGCTGGTCTTTCCAATCTGATTGTGCTCCAAGTAGCTGATCTCCAGGTAGAGGGGTGAGGATGCATCACTTGGACAAGCATGGAAGTTATTGTTGGTGGACACAGCAATGTAAAATGCACTGGCACTGTGGTTTTTGGCCCGTTCTAATCCCAGGTGGAAAGTGGGCCACTGTATGAGTAGCATTGGACTCCACCAGCTGTAAGTCCTGCTGATGCCACCTTGTTTACTGGTTTGATCCAACCGAAAGCTGAAATTTCCAGCATATAGAAAGTATGAGCAATTAAACTCCAGATGCCCTTTAGACTGGTTAAAAGGAAGAGCTTTTGTCAGTATGGTTATGTTTTTATCACAGTCAACCAACGCGATGGTCAGCTCGCTGTCTGTCAGGTTGTTTTCTGCAGCGTATTCTACAAAAACACTGGCGTTGCTCATCGCAACATGAACTGAGCGCCACAGGTGGAGGCGAGCCATTGCTTTAAAAAAAACAAAAACACAAAGTTACTGATGTAGCCAAATTATATTTAGCATTTTCTTAATAAACAAAGTAAGAAAGACATGGTAAGTTCTTTGACATTTTTACTGATTATATAACAATATATAATATATGTATTCACATCTCTTAGGCTATACTCATATTTATTACTTTTTTATGCTGCTTATCTTGATTGCATGTTGTGCAAAAGGATGAGAACTGAGAAATTCTGAGCATTCACTGAGTAAAATTTAGAATTAACATGTCATTGTGCTGGGTGGTACAGTGACATAGTGGTTCGCCTTTCAGTGCTGGGGATTCTGGTTCGAATCCTGATCTGGGTTGAGTTTCCATGGTCTCCTAGTGTCCAAGTGGTTTTCCTCCGGGTTCTCCGGTTTCCTTCCATAGTCCAAAAACTTGGATTCAAGGTAAAAGTAAATGCCCCATATAGATGCTGCCACCACACCATACATAATAACTATCCTACAAACTGTGGATTATTCCTGTCCTTATATATTATATAATCAGATTTACCCTGCAATTATGTCAACAATCATTTCCCCATTTTACCCCTTTTTTTTTGACAGAAATCTATTAATTATTTAAGATCCATTTAGATAAATTTTATTCCATCACACCTGACTGCCCATCACAAAAACTAAAAAGCTATGCATTTAAATAATTTTTACATATCTTTATGTAGAACTGTGCTTAATTTCATAATCCAATGCCTTCGACAGAAAATGTATGTAAAATAGTAAAATACCATTGAACTGGGTGTCTATTTACATTTCACTGTGTTCTGTTTTTGTTACTAGATCCCACTTTGTATTCTTTTGACAATAGGTTCAGTGGGCCCACATTCATATGGACACATTGTGATTTTCAGTGATGCTATGCGTAGGTCACTTCCTGAGAAAAAAATACACTACACGGAAAAAGGGTCAGGAAAAGATCCCCTCCCTTCTTTTCCTTTCTGAGCTCGCTCCATTAAAGAACAAGGCACTGTTCATCCAACCATCGTGTAAACTCCTCAGAGACGCAGCTAAAAAGGTTTACAGAAATTAAAAAGTGATATTCTCTGGAATGGACAAGGGCATTATAAGTAAACTATTTATTTAAGGTTATAATGTCTATATACTATTAAACACTTAGTGTTGAGGTGAGTGGTCATTCTTACCAAATCCCATAAGCAGAAGCAACAGCAGAAAACGCACCAACGGAGTGGAATCCTGTATCATTCCGAAGCAACTGTCGTCCTCTTTGCTGCCTCAGCATCACCCTGTTTCGCCATTCATTCATTCCTGTGATATATTTGTTCCAAAATCAACAGGATAATAATTGAATGTAGAAGCCTTTGAATTTGAAAGTGGATAAATTAAATATTAATGCCAATTACTTAAAACTAAAAAACATAGTATAACATTGCTCCAAAACAATATGTGAATGTAATCCTGCCCTACAGAGTTTGTAAGAAGTAGAGCAGCTCAGAGCAGCTCAGTTGCTTCTTTTCCATTTGACTCAGCAAGCTTCTTCTACTCTGTGGATTTTAGGATAGTTGCAACAACTTGGCTGCAGAAATAATAGCAGTCAGATTTTCCCAACTTCTGTACTATTCATCTCCAGTGTGTTCTACATGTTAAAACTAGAATCAAACTGTAAATAAGAAAATATATTTTATACCTACATGGTTCTTACTTATGCTTTTATTTGACCTTAAATTGAGAGTAATTCAAAGAACCTTATATAAATTCACATTTAATTATGCATACATATATGGAGAAAATATCTATATAAGAATTATGAGATTATGTTTTTCAAACTAATTTACTGTTATAGAATTAGCAGAATCTTGACTTTTAAAGCTATCCAAATAATTGTATTTAATCTAAACTAGATCAAACTAGAAATCTGAAGTGAATTGATGTTCATGCTCGATGATTTACTTCTACAAGTATTATAACCATTAAAGATGCAGTTTTCTGACTATGAGATGACAACAATGATTAATGTGCCTTTATTTTTTATCTGAATATTGTGGAGCCAGTACTAAGAAATATTTATTTATGCATCATTATATACATGGTTTAAATGAATAGATATAATTATATTCCAAAGTAAAACAAAATACTAATCTTAACTGACTTACAGTAGGTTATTATTGGATGTAAAAACATTTTCCCCAGTAATTTTTCCAACAATGTATTTTGGTAAAAACACAACTGAAGTTGTGATTTAAATAGTTCTTAAATATGCATATATATACAGTTGATTTGTTGCTTTTTATGTATTTTACTATAAGAAACTTCTGTTTATTATGTTCAATGTAAAGCACTAAATTAAATCATACATTCCATATTTTTTTCACTTTTAAGTTTATATTTACAAATCATTTTTTTTTTTAAATCATCACAGACTCGCATTTACGAACATTTTTATGCATATAATAAATCTAGTTGCAGATTATTTCAGTTATTACTTTGAGGGTATCGTTTCCAGAATAATATTCTTCCTTCGAAAATACCTATTATCTATTTATCCGAATAATGTTAATAGCAAAACGTGTATCCAATACAATAGTAATAACAAGTAAAAACGGAGTGTGGTACTTACAGAATGCCTTTAGATCCGAAAGTGATGTTTAGTCTAGGTTTCGTCTGCAGCTGCTGCTCACTGCTGCTTCAATCTGCTGAGACGAGGCGCTGAGCTCGATCGTCTGGTTGCCAGAGTGGAAGAGACTCCGTCTTTACAGAGTACTTAGCAAAATTTAGGTTTTAAAACTACCGTTGAATGAGACAAACTACTAAAATATGAAACGATGTCTTTTCAACGTGATATTTAAACTCAGCTTTATTATAACCAAACCATCTTTAAAAGTTACAAGTTTGCAGTAAAGCAACAAGGCACGAGGGGGCGTGCATTATTGAGAATATCTATCCATCCATTATCTTCCGCATTAGCCTCTATTAGGATCGCGGGGGGTTCCCCATGCCCATCAGGGGGAGAACGTCTCGTGCGCTGGGCAGATAGAACCAGGACATGGCGTCAATCTATCGCTGGGCACACATTCACTCACATAAACACACTACATGGGGCAATTTGGAGAACTCAATTGACTTGATCCATGTTTTTGGACTGTGGGAGGAAACCGGAGAACACGGAGGAAACTCACGCGGACACGGGGAGAACATGGAAACTCCACCCAGATGGGGATTCAAACTGGGAATCCCTAGCGCTGAGAGGTGAACGTTCTAACCACTAAGCCACCGTGCAGCCCTTATTGAGAATAGTATATAGTATAAAACCTATAGTTCCGGTCCTTAAATCTGATTGGCTGAGCTGTTTGTACTTAGTAATTATTAACAATAACACACACCTCTAACAGTTTCCCATTCATATAAATTTGTGATATACAATACATTCTTTCACCAAATTTTTTTTATTAGCTGCATTCTGTAATTTGGCCAATAGATAGCAATATTTAATTGTAAGAGAAACCGCAAATTTGTTACTCTAGATCAATATTCACTATAAAAACTAAATTACGTCACAGAAGATCAGTTTATTAAAGATTTAGCTTTCAATAAACACATTTATGCATCAAATCTTGTTTTTTTTTATTATATTCTGTGTGTAACTGTTTTACAAAGCAATAAGACACTTAAGATTGTGTATTATTGTGAATAAATCACAGGAAAAAGGTGTAACTGTACTCCAACCAAACAACAATACTTTCCTGTAAAGTATTCACAAAAATGCACGCTCTCTCATGCCTCATTGCTTTAATAAATTGGATTTAAAACATTGTAATAAAAAAATAAGGTTAAATTCATAAATGTGTTTATTTAAGACAAAATTGTTTTGAAAAAATATTCTTCTGCGACTTAATCTATTAATCTAATAGCTCACGTTATATTAATCTATATTTCCATTTATGGTACATAACTTTAAATTATGTCCTACAACGTTCACAAGTTTGATGCATTAATACGAATGCGAAGCGGTCAGAGGTGTACATTATTGTCAACAACGTCACAGTTTGGCATTCAGTTAGACTGATGTGTACAAATCCACAGTTTAATGCTGGAATGCGATGTTTTTCTCCAAAAAAAACGTTTTTCATTTTACCAAAACTATATTTTAGATTTATCTGTGCACAAGAATATCAGACTTAAAAAAAATCCTTGTTCTTTAAATTAAACAGATCACTCATGAACTTCTGATTGTCATCCCATTTGATGAAAATACCGGACTCTAATTTCAGCATTAAATCATCCAATTAATTAAGGTTCACATACTTTTGCTACTGATATGCAATGTTGGATTAATTTCTTTAATTACCAAATGACTAGCCTAATATAATTGCCTTATTTGTTTAACTTTCTTCCCTTTATATACAAAAAAAAAAAAAAAAAAAAAAAAAAAAAAAAAATCAAGCCATTCATTCATTCATGGGAATTTACCTTTAGTTTATAGACACATAAAATGTTTAACATGCATATTTGTGGTTTATTTTCCCTTAATTTAAAAATATCTTTTTTAATTAAAAAAATAAATATAAGATGGAAATTATGAAAGCAGGGCGGCACGGTGGCTTAGTGGTTAGCACGTTCGCCTCTCAGCGCTAGGGATTCCCGGCTCGAATCCCCATCTGGGTGGAGTTTCCATGTTCTCCCCGTGTCCGCGTGGGTTTCCTCCGGGTTCTCCGGTTTCCTCCCACAGTCCAAAAACATGGATCAAGTTAATTGAGTTCTCTAAATTGCCCCATATAGAGTGTGTTTGAGTGTGTGAGTGTGTACCCGGCGATGGATTGGCGCCCTGTCCTGGGTGTATCTGCCCAGCGCCCGAGACCTTCTCCCCTGGATGGGCATGGGGAACCTCACCGCGACCCTAATAGAGGATAAAGCGGGAGATAATGAATGAATGAATGAATGAACTATGAAAGCATCCAAGTTTGTTTAAAAGAGTAGCTCCTAATCTGTGCTAATGACACTTTAACTCATGATTAACAACAATAAACTAATTTTAATTGGTGTGTTTCATCTTCTTAATACTTTTAATTATGAATGTAATATATGTCAAAAAATGAACTTTTGATTTAATGTATTTTTTTTATTTGTTGTTCAGTGCGAGCAAAATGTAAGTTGTAATGTAATTATACATTTTACTACTCTATAACAGTGTGTAATCATTTCATGTTAAAGTCCAAATGCTAAGTATTTTTTATTACTAAGTTTAATGTTATTGTCACTGTTCATTTAATATGAATGAATTAAATCAATTCTTTGTTATTCAGAATTGTTTATTTACATTTAATAGTGACTTTTGCACTGAAGGAGAGAAGAATACGGTGCAGTTCTCCCTCATATATAAAGACCTGAGATTAAAAGTCAACATTTACCACTAACCCTGAACAGTGGCATTATACAGAGGGGATGATCAGTCTGCAGGTCACCTCCACATGTGGACAGTATTCGGTTCTATACAGATGTTCTTTGAGATCAGCAGAAAAGCAGTCTGGTAACAAACTGTAATAAGTTCATTGGAACAGGTTGGGATAAAAGCGTAAACCCTCCACTGAGTCATCTCTGCACAGATGTCCCATTTTCTCAGCCAGCAGCAGTCTAATAGAAGAGGAAAACTGTTAGAGTTACATAGTTCACTGTTGAGAAACAATAACAGCATGCTGACTACTGAATGGGGTTATAAATATGATGCACAACACATAGATCCAGCAGTACCTCTCCTTTGCCAGAAGAACAGAGAGTCCTAAAAGCTTTGCAAACTCTTCTGCTGTTAAGGAACCTTTATCAGACACCTGTGGAAAAGGCACAATATCATAAAATGAATAAGAGACATGTACCACAAATAATGTGTTTTACACCATAATTAATACAAATGTTCATAGTATGACCTTTTTCATGGTAATATTTTGACATTTCAGAAAACTAAAGAAAATTTAACAGTGCAAAGAACATATAATTAAATACCTACTTAATGCCACAATGTTAAATGATATGTTTAAAGAAACCTTTTTTCATTACGCAAAATTTGAACATTTGTCCACAAGCAAATTAATCTGGCTGTAGACTTTCAGTGATGCAAGAACTTATAAGCAGAAAAACAAAGCATGCAATTTGAGGTATCCTTAAAAATCCCTCTATGGCTTACTGCCATGCTACTGGAAGAGAATGTGTTTTGAAGGAGATTTAAACTGATGATACCATAAAATAAATAACTGAATACCAGGTCTTACGTAACTACCCCTCAAGTCTAACATTTTCAGTATTTTGCACTGGTACAACTTGGATTTTAAATGAAACTAATTGTGATAAAACATTTTTATCAAAATCTGATTTTTTATGCAACTGAGGACTGGATATTGACTTGAGCAATTTGAGTAAATGAAATGTAGCATAAGTAGTATGTCAAAATAAAAACATTTGGTCAGACTCAAAGTTCATGCGTACATTTTCTTCGGTTTCTGATTTTCATATTCTGCTAATTTAAACAACTCTTTAAATGATGCAAACACCATCATGCCTTACAGTATTTATGGTGTTCTATGTAAAAAGCGAGATGGGTTTCGGTTCAACAAAACAGCAAAGCCAGCATAGATGTATGCTGGACATAGCAAGTTATAATACTTTATTTGTATGTATGACAGGTCTTAGAATTAAACTTATATTTTTAATTATAAGACCACATTATATGTCCTGTTGCATGCATTTGATAGAAAAGCAGAGAGTGGAGAGATCACTAATTAAAGGAAGAATGTAGTCATGCTTATAAATTTCAAGGTTAAGTATTTTATAAACTTATATTTAGCATTAAACAGATTTATTAATTGGCCAGTAATTTTTTTTAGGGAGTTAACAGACACAAAAAAAATGACATGGCTTATTTGTCAATTAAGCCCAATCGCCGCAAATATATAAAATCAAAAATATAGTTGTGCATTTTGAATAACTACGTGTTTACTTTGTGTGAACGCTATGGGGAGGGCACTTTTCTTTTTACCTCTCAACCAACATGAGTGTAAGTTTAAATGACTATGTGTCCATACTTGATTTTTGGTTCTGTCCATAGAAGATATAGCATATCGGCTATATCTTACATTTCAATCAACAGTCATTTTTCACGGCTTACATAAAGCAAAGGCTTACTAAAATGCCTGTGTGTTGGTTTAAAGCATTTTAGTTTACTAAAGCAGGGCCTTTTCTATTTTATGTTGGCATACAAATTAAAACATTGCATTTTATCAATAAATACACAGTGGTGATACATCATAGATAAACATAATGAAACAATCAATTTTGATTCATACCAGTAAATTGTAAACGAAAAAAGAAATGTTTGGGACATTGTTTACATTTAAACACAATCTATCTGAATGTGTATCAGTGGAGTAAAGTGTTTAAAATATGGTTTTGTTTTTTTCTAGTCTAATGACCCTTAACAAGTCTTCCTCTAAGGTCCTTCAAAATCATGTAAAGATCATTAATAGATCCATTTTCTTTAAATAAACCAGATCACCCACTCACACCTGGTTGTCATTCCATTGATGGAAAACACCTGACCTTCTCATTATCTAATATTAGGGCTCATTTGAAAATCTGATCCAAGTTCTAGGTCAATTCTAGGTTAAAAAGAGTTTACACATGGTCATTTGAATTCTATGTAGCATAACTTTGTTACTCAAACAGTTAGAAACTTTTAACTATTAACCCAAAAAAGTCTCACTCTTACTGTAAATTAACATGCTTGCCTATATGAAAACCAACTTAAAGATAAGGTTTTCCTCAGACTCTACCTCTAAGTGAAGTTAGGGCCTCACCCCCATGCAGCTGCTAAAGGAACCATGGGGAAATTTGCAGCACAGGACTGTGGCTGGAGCATTGCTCCAAGTTCCGGTCCTTCAAACCCCCAATTAAATATGATGTATAGTTAGTGCCTGAGGTATGAATGGCCATTTTAAGTGATTTAGCAGGAGTTACACAATATAGATTTGACACTCACATTGTCGAGAGCAGATGCAATCATCTCTTCTTCACTGTGAGATTGAAGTTGAACCACCATAACCCCACTATCAAACACTCGCAATCTAAAATGGAGAAAGATAAACAATATTGTTATTTCCACTGGAAGAGAAAAAGTACAGCCACAGAAAAACATTTACACCAAACTCCCTGAAGTGGTATCCAGTCAAAATAGACCGGTCACAGAAATGGTTCTGGTCTTGAATTGCAGCTATCTGACATATCAATTACAAATATTGTAGTGCTAGTCTAGTTTAGTCTAAGTCTAGTTCAGAAAACCAATTTCAATTGTTTAGAAATAATCAACTTGGTTGTAGAACTGCTCTAGTAAAGAGATATATTTCTTAAATACTGAAAACAAGCAGAGCATATCTGACCTTCAAAAACAGGGCAGTCAAACTGGAAATGTCTAAATGATCGATCCTGTTTTATGGATTTCTTTCCTTAGATGTACTGTGGCCTCTAGCACATTGCCAGACTCACCTGAGAGGGAGTTTCAGAGACTCAAACAACTTGCAGGCATTGACCAAATCCTCTGGAGAAAGAAGCTATAGTTCAGAAAGAACAATGTTGATGTTATAATATCTTTTTTTTTTGTCAGGAACATTCATTCATCATCAGCAAGTTTCACACCAGTGAGGCTTGCCTTAAATCTAGAGTCTTTTTTAAGGAACACTTGTCATGAGGCCAAAACACACAGGATGCCATTCACTGCAGTACTGCATGAATGCCTTAACCAATTGTGTACAGCTTAACTAGGGTGTATCGAAAAATAATGAGCTTTCCAGGGGTACAGCTGAATAGTTCCAGTCGATGTTCAGTTTTTATAAAATTGCTACTGTTTAAAATAAAAAGGCTCATTTTATAATGCTGTTGAGTTAGAGTAAAATAAAAGCGTAACACAGGGAAAAGGACACCTTGTGTGACACGAAATCTGTAAAAGGCATGAACTAATTCTCTTCATTATTCATGGGTGTGTTTTTGGCATTGTGTTACTTGTCCTTCCCTTTAAGAGCCATCTGCGTTCTGACTTTGGTGGATTGCTATTTTACTTGTGCTGCTACCTGGACTCAATGTGCTGGCCCATGAGATATGCCTAATTTTAATGTAATGTGAATTGAGAAGGCACAATATAGTGATGACTCGGTTTAAGCATTCTCTGCAGAAATGCAGTGATATTTAATTCACTGTCCATTTTTAGCGTTCAGTGGTGCTCAGAACACGCCTGTTGACACATCACTGCCAGGAAAGAAATGAACATCTAACTATTAAAGTCTGTCTAGTTTGTTCTCCATCAGCAATATGCCAGAACATTACGTGAATTCATTTCGAGACCACCAAGCCCATTTGGCATAGATATATTCATAAACACTGTTGTTATTTAAATGACAGTTTAAACGCAGGGGTGAAAATATACTGTTGGAGGGGTGGAAAATAGCAATGAGCATTGCGACACACCTTGTGTTTTCACATTGCAATTAGCCAAATTGACAGCAAATCTCTGATTTTGTATCCAAGTTTTAATTTTGCTGTAAATTAAAACCAAATACATGTAATTGAATGTGTGAAATAAAGATCTAGATTCCCTTATTACTATTACAAGCATTTAATGAATAAACATTTGAATTCAGAGTCACTGATAGAATATTCCAGGCAATGGTCGCTTGCGTAGTGTTGCATCAGTACAAAAAAGGTTTTTTGACTATAAATTTGCCTGTCACTTGTAGTTGTTGCATAATGCTAACAGAATTTAATTTTAATTTTAAAACTTTTTTTAAATATACGACATTCTACATCTGTTTTTCATTATAACAGGTCATGGCTAATAACTTATTGTTACTTCTGTGCAAATGCAAGAGCAACAAATTTAGATTCTAAATTTATTAACCATTTTAAGACACTATTCTGTGACAAATGACAAATAGATTCTTTATTAAGTAGCAGTGTGGTTATTTTTCTGAAATTAATTACCTCATGATGATTAAAGGCCCCTTCTTTGTGTGTGCTGCATCACCATGTCAGATTATATTTTACAGTAATAATCTGCCTACTGTAACGCATCAGATTTGTTTTTCTTCTGAAAATTGTCTGATAATGTTTTATTTAATACTGAGACATAATAGAATTATTGTGAAATGTTTTTAAATGATGTAACAAATATTCTATGAACATTTTAACTTTGTTTTTAAGTGCATTGCAGAAATATAGTCAGTGACAAAAAAAAAA
Source organism: Corydoras sp. C115 (assembly GCA_019802505.1). Lineage (NCBI taxonomy): Eukaryota > Metazoa > Chordata > Actinopteri > Siluriformes > Callichthyidae > Corydoras > Corydoras sp. C115. The sequence goes on along the minus strand of JAFMOC010000021.1, from coordinate 6,190,529 downwards.
CAGATCTGCACTTTTTCAGCTAACTAAAGGTTAAAGCAAAATAATGTTAGTAATTCAAAGCCTTATTTTGCTTTCAACGCAAGTTCAAACAAAATATTTCATTTTTTCTATGAATAGGATTTAAAAATAAATCCTGCATCTTAGAGGAGTCTTGGTTCACTAGAGAGTCAAAATTCTGTTTTTACTTCAAACTTCAACCTGAAACGGTAAAAATAACCTCTTGCTTTGCGGACACATCAAGCACAGTTTATTCTTTTTAAATATACTTATCCTACTTAAGGTGTGGGGATGCCCCAGAGTAGACAAAATAAACTAGAACTAGTTGCAAATCTGCTCTGAAATGAAGACATACACACACACTGTAAGGAGGACATACAAATTCCACAGAATTTTGCTTGGCAGTGCCGACAGCAATAAATATACGTAAATGTCAGCGCACAGATGACAATGTTCCTATTAAGCTGAACAAACTACAATTGCTATCTGTATCTTAAAAGTATTAGTAAGTTTAAGCATTTACCTCCATCCCTCGCGCACGGTTAACCAGACAGTAGACCTCTGTAAGAGCCATCATACCACCTCGTTCCTGTAAAAAATGGGATGAAGACAGATTAGCAACAAAAACAGAGGTTAAACTGAACACATTGATTAAAAATCTGTCTTATTTGTTTAACTGTATTTTTTTTAAATACAAATTTAGAATGTCTAAAGTCTTCTTAAGGTATGTATCAGCCTTTCTTTTCATCATGTGAGAATGTAAACTGACTTGCTTTAAGAGTGATCTTATTTGTAAAGGCCACATATGATATTAATTTCATGAGAAAATTTGCCGACAATTATAATGGGCATCTACAAAAGTAACTTGGAATTTTCCATTAAACCCAGTATTAGCTGCTAATTATTATAAAATTTAGGAAAACCATCCATTCATTATCTTCCGCTTTATCCTTTATTAGGGTCGCGGGGGGGTTCCCCATGCCCATACAGGGGAGAACGTTTTGGGCGCTGGGCAGATACACCCAGGACAGGGCGACAGTCTATCGCTGGGCACACACTCACTCACACAGACACACTCTATATGGGGCAATTTGGAGAACTCAATTGACTTGATCAAGGTTTTTGGACTGTGGGAGGAAACCGGGTAACCTGAAGGAAACCCACGTGGACACGGGGAGAACATGGAAACTCCACCCAGATTGGGATTCAAACCGGGAATCCCTAGCGCTGAGAGGCGAAGGTGCTAACCACTAAGCCACCGTGCAGCCCAATTTAGGAAAACAGGTTTTCCAATTTCATACATAACTGACAAGTACAAATAACTTCTTTAACTTTAACACTGCTCATTAACATCATCATCATTATTATTATTATTATTATTATAATAGCACACCCTAAAATCATTCACTTGTTAAGGTTCTTGAATAAGCAAACAGTTGCTTCCTTTGTACAGTGGAAGCTATTCTTCAACCTGCACCACTTTTTCAAACACACTCTTACTTTACTGACAGATTAGATGTAATATTATTTTGTTTCTTCTGTAATACAATAACAGTACTCCAAAAAATACTAACAATACAAAAACAAAAAAAATACTTACCTCCAGTGGTGCCTGTAACATTCCTCCAAGCTGTTTAGCAAGTTGCATATGATAGTTTGTGCCAGAGCCATGTGTCTCCCTCGTTACAGGGTTTGCAATGCCCATGCTCAACAAATAGGATTTGAAGCGGACAGTCTACATAAGGCAACAATAAATTAATAAGTCTGCAAGTCTACAAAAGTAGTAAACTGGTCACAAAATTTTTTTAATCTAACAAGGAATGGCATCATACAAAGCAAAAGGCTTCAACTAAATTATATTAACAGAAACATTTATCAGCATGTTTCAAATTACCCATATAATTCCTTTTAGAAAGGATTTTTTTCAAAATGAACTGCCAGTTTATACTTCAAGCTCACCTCGTCCTCAGAGATATCCCCTTGTTTGTCTTTGATTTTGGTGGCAATTGATCTGGACAGCTCCACCATTTCTTTAGCCTGGTGGGGGAAAAACATACAATATTAGAATAAGTTGGAACTTTATAAAAAGCAAAACAAAAAATAAGAGTGACAGACCTTCTCCATAAGTTTACTGAGATCTTCAAATGCCTGAAAACAACATAAGTAAAAGAAAACCATTAATAGAAAAGCTTTTAAATACTATTTAAATTAAATAGTAGAATACACACTATCTAATCTAACAGAAAATGAAATATTTTGAGGAATCTTAAGGCACACGATTCTTTAAAATAATAACATATAGTAATCACATTTATCAATCTTTTGCAAATGTTTAAGTGTCTTAACACTCAGATTTATTTAACTGATAATTAAAGAAAGTCACAAGTTGCAATATATGCTGGAAACTAAATCTAGTTTACATGCTTAATAAACTGATTTAAAAAATCCTGTGTAAAACCAGCAATTATGGGCCCCTTTGAGCAACTGTCCACAATGTTAAAAACAAAAGTAAATGACACTGTAGTTTCGTAGCGAGTTATTGGAAAACAGAGCTGGACAGTGGAGTTAAAATAAATAAAATTATTTAGAACAAACATCAAAATCGATCAAAAACCATCACTAACTACTTTGTGAGTTAAACCAAAGCTTTGGAATGACCCTTATATACTGTATATTCCAGACCTACAAATAATAGAACATTTGTGGATCAAACTTAACCAGCTGTGGTGATGGACAAGGAAAAAAATACGGTAATATACTGAAGAGCTAATTTTTCTTTATTGTTTAATATTCTTGATTTTGCAAAAACATATTTACAAATAGTTTAGAAAAATTTTTCCATTTAGGAAAATGTATTATAAATGCATTTTCTGGTGAAATATATAAATAGACCAACAGCAGGCTTCTAGGGTAATAAAAGCTCCCATGACACAGAAAAACAGGTACAATGTTTAATCAGTGGACGTTGTTTTATTTTAGCCCCTGACTGAGCAACTCTTATCATTTCTTCCAGCCTGGAGAGGAAACCTTTTATGTTACAAGCTATGACATCATACAGCCACACAAACATGTTTCACATCATCGAAACCTTTTTAAAAAGTAACACAATCACTAGGCTGTGCAGAGCTCTTTCCACATCTTAATCAATTATTTAGTTCTATCTTCTCTGTTATCTATGTGACTGACTGACCTCTGAAATGTTTTTGTCCATCTCTTTCCTCTTCTCCTCCAGCTTCCGTTCAATGCCAACAATTCCTACTGCACGGGTCCTTCCTGTCTGTAGGAGCACGGAAGATAATAGAAAATAATTTTGGCTTACATTGCACTCAAGGACAAACAATATCATCATACATTTACAAACACACAATAAACCCAAAATAAGAGGAAGGAAAGGGTAGGGCCGCAGTAATTTTGCCATTGTATTGACTATAACTTTACATTGTGACAAGGCACCTCAGGCTCCAGTGAATTGAGGAACACTTTTATTACTTCAGGTTGAGATTCATAATCAATTCTAACTTTGTGATTATCATATATTACAGGACAATTTGACCCATATATAAAACATATCAATATGCAACCCCAAAATCTAACAAGTTAAAAGATCTGTTTTAAGTTGCTTTTACCTTCTGTAAAACAATAAACAATATATATTTACTTTTTTTAATAAATTTTAATTAAGTTACCCTTATTTTTCTTATCCCTAGAATTTTATATTCTGTATGTAAATATTTCTTTAGACAAACTATGTAATAAACACAAAATTAAATCAAATGACTAATATCATATAATGAATACTGTGATTAATAAATCATATTGGACAGCAGACCTTTTGACGTTTGATCAATGTTAATGTACTGCTGCTAGTTCAAACTAAAAAAAACAATTAAATTCAAATTGTAACTTAAATTAATATATGAGTGCTGTTCTTATTTCAAAGGTTAATGATTTCAATAAAGGTTAAATATGATTTCAATATAATCACCGTTGTAAGCCAATAAGAGTAGAGTATGTAGCTGTGTGCTCAGCTGTACGCCCATAGTTGTGTGCTGTTTTTCTGTTTTATGCATTACAAATCAAAGGTGTATGACAAACACTTAAATAATTAAATATCATCATTTAAAATTTTAATTATTTATCATTATAAATTTTGATTGTATTATTTGAACAGTGATGCACTGTCTAGCCTGACATAGGACCTTATAATAATTTCCTGCGGAGTGGTGTTTATATAAACTACTTTTAAAAATTGTTTTTAAATAGCCAAAATGTCCACGGAAATCCTTAAAATTACCTTAGATCCAGATGTAGTGGCTATGGTCTGTGACACGGGTATGTTCTCCCATCTCTTCTGGGTCATCTCCTCAGTCAGGCGTCTATAAAACTGAAGAAAGGAAGATGTTATTACAGATTTAATATGTGCATTTTCACAATTAAAGTTTAAATTATACATTTACTAAGAGATTTCAAGAGACAGATTTTAAGACTTGCTTTTTTTGAGCAATTATATAAATGGTAAATAGTACAAAAAATGTTTAAAAAAATTATAAAATGTCACACAATAATATAAGTGTCATAAAATTTATTTCTGTAAACAGTTGCATTAATTGAGAAGTACTGAGGACAAGAGAGTTAAACTGCTCCATTATGCATGCTCCAAAGACTTTTAAAGATATGGACTCTCGACATCAGAATCAGAATATCTTTATTGTCATTATACCAGGTATAACGAAAATTATATTTCGTATTATGCTTCCTAAAACACAAACACAAATATAAACACAAAACACAAATATAAAATTTGTGTCTGAATACAGTCAATATAAATATAAAGTACACCTGTTTTGAATGATATTTTTTTACACATCAGGATATACATGGTAAATTAGACCACACCAGACCATTTCGTTCAGTGTCAATGTCTAACCACAAAAAAATGCTCTTTTGAATAATGGGAAAAATTCCTTACAAATACACTCCTAAATATGTGGAAATGTGGAAGCTGTTAAAGCAGCAAAGGGGAACCACCTTGGAATATGATATCGTAAAAGCTCCTGTCAGTGTAATGTGTGGGTGTCCCAATACTAAGGCAAATGTATTTTTATTTAAAAGTATGTTTTTAAAACCTCTTAAATGTCATTAAAAAACTTCTTGGATGAATGTTTTATTGGCTAATTTTGTTTCTATATTGGACTTGCATGTCCACACTGAGACTGTACCTCTTCCTATTAAAAAAGCTGTGGTACACATCAGCACTATACATTTTAATCCATAAAAAACACATCATGGGTTTATACACCGCAGCACCAGCCAGTGGCCAGAAATGGAATTTCAATGTAAATTAAAATGTCCATAGAATACATCTATGACTTTATTTGATTTCAGCACCACAATATATGTTTTCAATATACTGTAGTTATAAAAAGCAAAAGAATAATTAAGGTTTATTAAGCAAAAGGTATATTAAAGTGATGAATAGCCTTGTAAGCTTGTTTTCTGTATGGTTTAATAAACTTTTCCATAAGTACATTAAAATAAAAGGCTAATAACCAGCAGTTAAATATCATTTACTACTTTTTAAGTCACATACCTCAATTTGTCCATGTTCTTTAAAAGACAGTTTAATGTAGGAGAATTTGCTGTTTTGATAGGGTCCTGGTTCCTTATTGGCTGGGCCAGGATGCAGGTGAATAACAATCTTGGCACTTTAGGAAAGACACAGCCGAATATTAGATTAATATGTGGCAGATGGTTCCATTAAAACAAAAACATAGAAGTTGGAAAAATATCTGCACTCATCAAATTATGACTTTATTCACAATGACTCTTGCAGAGTTACAAACACATGTAGCCTTAACCTAGTTGTTAGCACAAAGCTGAAAGAAGTTCAAGGTCCAAACTGTATTTGTATGCTGCTTCCTTTAAATCATCCATAACTGGCATTAAGGAATATTGGACACACCTTAATAAAATATATTCCTTTGCAAAAATTAACAAAATTGGTTACCTTTTTCCAATGCCGGCTGCCTGCTCCTCAAAGAAGATTATTTGAGAAAGTGGTATGTATATACAGCACTCCTACAGAGGAAATACACTGGTTATGCATTGTAAAGAGTGATCACACTGAATTCAGGAAATTCTCAATAACAGAATCTTACAACATTTCTTTGATCTCTCCAAAGTAAACGATGTGTGCTCAAGAGGGCAACCCCAACTTCAAGTTTCGCCTGCCAAACAAACAATCATTACTTTAATCACTGAAAATTTGAATGAAAAGGCAATCTGCAAACTTTATACTTTACACAACTGACTATCTTAATAATACAGATGTATGCAAACATTTTAATAACCTTTGGGTAAACACAGGCTGTCCAGTCACAGATCTGTTCAAGCGAGGTGACTGTGAAGGTTTTTTTTATTTTATTTTATTTTATTTAAAAGTTTAGTTTGCAGTTTCAGGTTCACTATAAACAGATTGTTAGACAATTACTTTTAAAAATTAGCAGGATTTTAATAATTTATTATCTAATATTGACAGTGTTACAGGCAGCAACAGATGATGGATTCACCTTCACATGTTTCACAACTGGCAAGTTGGGAAACTGGATTCACTTACCAGCTCCTAATAACACTGATGAAAAGACTCGGATATGATTTATCCAATTCCAAGATCTTAAAACACCACTGAGTTGTTAAAATACTTAAGGTGTACAAATTTAATTGTACATGATTTTGATCTTTTATGTTATAAAACATATGGGTGGCACATTGGCTTAGAGGTTAGCCTGTTCATCTCTCAGCACTGGGGATCCAGGTTCGTATCTCAATCTGGAGTTTCCATGTTTTCCCCGTGTCCGCGTGGGTTTCCTCAGGGTTCCTCCCACAGTCCAAAAATATTCAAGTTAAATTGAATGCTCTAAATTGCCCCATATAGTGCGTGTTTGTCTGTGTGAGTGAGTGTGCCCAGCGATAGCGATTGGAGCGCCTGAAATGTTCTCCCCTGGATGACATTGGAACTGTGATCTAAGTAGCTTAGCTTAGTTTGGTGATAATGAATGAATGAATAAATGTTATAAACATATTTTGATTTGCTAAACATATCGTTAATGTTCAAATACCTAGTTGTTCTTTACTGCTTTTAATTTACTCATTTACTAAGTCACTTATTTTAATTACAGAAGCAGGGATGCCAGAACCCATGTGAGTTTGGGCCAACACCATTTATTCACATGTCCATTTAAATATAGAATTTTATAAATAATAATTTGTCATTTTAATTATAAAATTATTAATTAATTTATAAATAAACCATTTAAAAATAGTAAACAATCTAAATATAAAAAGGAGTCAGGATGTGAATTCTTATTAAAATACAGCCTCTAAAAATAATCCAACTATAATGATGAGACTTTTGAGGTCATTACACTTGAAACAAATGATTTTACTTTTCTTAGTAGCTTGTTAAAAAAAACCTGTTTTTCGAAAATAACAAGAACTAGGAAGAATTAATGAAGAATAACATTCCAAGTGAAATCATAATTTATTGTAATAATTAAGCGTTTACAGTATTTTAATAATAGTTTATATTTCTTACGGGCGGCACGGTGGCTTAGTGTTTAGCACGTTCGCCTCTCAGCACTAGGGATTCCCGGTTCGAATCCCAATCTGGGTGGAGTTTCCATGTTCTCCCCGTGTCTGCGTGGGTTTCCTCCGGGTTCTCCGGTTTCCTCCCACAGTCCAAAAACATGGATCAAGTCAATTGAATTCTCCAAATTGCCCCATATAGAGTGTGTCTGTGTGAGTGAGTGTGTGCCCAGCGATGGATTGGCTCCCTGTCCTGGGTGTATCTGCCCAGTGTCCGAGAAGTTCTCCCCTGGATGGGCATGGGGAACCTTCCCGCGACCCTGATATAGGATAGAGCGGAAGATAATGAATGAATTAATATATTTCTTATTAAATCACAGCTCTTAAAATAGACGAAGTTATTTTTATTTAAGTTATACAAACTATATTAGTGTGAGTTTCATTACACTTGAAACTAATTATTTTACTTTTCTTAAGTTAATATGTTGTTATATCAGATACCTTTGAATAAGGCATTATTAACCCAAACATTATTCTGGTTGATGGAGTTTGGAAAATAACAAGAAATAGGGCAAATTAATCAGGAATAACATCCCAAGAGTTAGCAAAATCATCAATAAATGGAATAATTCAGCGTTTATTTTAGCGTTTTGTTCTGTGCAATAATTTACAGTTATTTTAATATCAGTTTATATTTGAATGCAGATGACGGTTGGGATTAAACCGCCGTCCGTCTGTGGAAAGTTAACTATAGATACCTTTTCATCTCCGTCATACAGTCTGACCCCCCTCTGCTGAATCACCAGTGTTTCGTCTATTTCGAGAAGTCCGTTGGTCCAAATAAAGCGATCCATTTTGTTATTTTACCCCAAATTACTGAACATGCAGAAACCAGAGCAACTGCATTTCTACCTCTGCTTTCACAGGCACTTGTTTTCTTCCGCTTGGTGCCCATCTCACTGCCTGTGTAGTATACGTGACAGATCGTGGTTTGTGTTTTATTTCTGTAATAAAGTCACTTTGAAATAAACTAATGTACGTTGTTCATCTTTGAGATCTATATTTTGCCGTATTATTTTATAGAGTAAGTATTTGTCAACGGGTGCCTTCACACCCGTTTAAAACACAAAGTTGACAAAGTTGTTAAAGTTGCCATTATTTTAAAACTGTTATAGTAAATTATTTTACATTTCACAAAGTAAGGGGTTTCTACTAAAAGCTTGATTTGCAACTTTCTAAGGCTCTTAGACACACATATTACACATCAATGCGTACAAGTTTTTTACGTTGTAAAACATTTGCACGAACAATTATTATTATTATTATTATTATTATTATTATTATTATTATTATTATTGTTATTATTTGTAGTGTGGGCACGGTGGCTTAGTGCTTAGCACGTTCGCCTCTCAGCGATAGGGATTCCCGGTTCGAATCCCCATCTGGGTGGAGTTTCCATGTTCTCCCCGTGTCTGCGTGGGTTTCCTCCGGGTTCCCCGGTTTCCTCCCACAGTCCAAAAACATGGATCAAGTCAATTGAATTCTCAAAAATTGCCCCATATAGAGTGTGTCTGTGTGAGTGAGTGAGTGTGTGCCCAGCGATGGATTGGCGCCCTGTCCTGGGTGTATCTGCCCAGCGCCCGAGATGTTCTCCCCTGGATGGGCATGGGGAACCCCACCGCGACCCTAATAGAGGATAAAGCGGGAGATAATGAATGAATGAATTATTTTTTTGTAGTAGTAGTATTACTATAATTATTTTTATTGACTTAAAGCGACAATATCAGCGAGCAATAATACAATTGAACATATTGGTCGTGTTTTAATACAACTACTGCTTGGAAAGAAGTGCACTTGCTATTGTGACTGTATGTTCTTTTTGGACACTATATCGCGGACAGCTTGCTGAATGAGACGTGGCCTCTATTCAGGGGTCCTCAGGAAGAAAGTCGTTACACGGGGACCTCCCGCAAGCGACGTGCTAACCAGCTATCAATATAACAACAGACCGCTAACAACAAAATGACAAATTCATGAACTGGGCTTTAAAAACGCGCTCTTTTATCTAATAACGCAAATGCAGCAGACGGACTCCGCGAGATGATCCGCACACGAACGTGTTTTCTTTCTGATCGCGGTGCTTTATGCGTGTAGAAAGCATGTTATTCGAGCTAGTAGCTGGTAGCACGTAAACTAAGCAGGCAGGCTCTAAACGAACGGAGCACCTGCAGAATGAAATCACCAAACAAGCTGGATTATTAATCCCATTTGATCGTTTGTTGGTCTATTTGTGAATTCTTAGCTGCAAAATTATCCGATCCGTCCTCGAGTTATTTTATACCGGTTACTTCTTTAGCTCCATAGCAACATGATCCCGATGTAATTTTCAGTATTAAACTCATCTGTAATTCAACTAACTCTGCTTCTCAATATGGATAAGAAATCGTTCGACATTGTTTTGGACGAAATTAGAAAGGTAATTATTTATTCTTGCAGCAAATTATTAAGGCTTTTTCAAATGGCCATTTCATTCTTTTCAACTTCTCTTTTCATGTAGTTGATGTTTTAACCCTAAGAAATCAGATGATGACAAACTATGATTTTTAACTGTTACACTAGTCTTTATCCTGGTTTTGTTGTATTCCAGTTCCAGTTTATATTTGATCTCTTTACTTTAATGATTGTCTAATGTGGCAAAATCTGAGAAACTCATTCATAAAATACACAGCTGTATATTTTTACATTTAAATTTGTATATTTAAAAAAAAAATAGAAACCTAATATTTTCAAAATATGCTTAAGATTTTCATTAACATTTGGTCATTTAGCAGATGCTTGCTGAAAGACCCTTACTAAACGTTAGTGGACCTGGGATTTGAACCCACAACCTTCTGATTGATAGCTTAACACCCTAAGCACTGACCTAAACCCTTCTAGCTCAGTGCTTAAATATTTCTGTGGTAATTATATATTTTATATTTTTAGGGGATGATGGGTGTCTTTGTAAAATATGTAAGAGCCCTGACTATAATGTAAAAGAGTATTATGCTGTCTTTTCTGTTGCTATCACTATACCACCAGTTGACTTTATTGCTATAAGCCAGTTCACCTCAAGTATAAATAATTTTTTTTTCTAGTGTGTCTTGACAGATCAGAGGATCAAAGCCATCGAGCAGGTTCATGGATATTTCTCTAGTGAACAGGTAGATCAAGAACAGTTTGATATTTGTTGAGATGTTGGCTGGTATAAAATAAATGCTGAGATTTTGCATTCACTTTTAGGTGATCGACATTCTGAAATACTTCTCATGGGCAGAACCCCAGATAAAGGCCGTAAAAGCCTTTCAGCATGTAAGTTTAGTGGATTTATTTTGTTCTGTGCATGTTAGACTAACTTTTACATATGTCAGAAAGCCAGAATAATGATGATAATTTTAATAATCTTTTGACAGAAAATGGTGGCTATTCCCACAACCAAGGTTGCCAACATCTTAAACACGTTCACATTCTCGAAGGACAAACTCATAGTGTTGGAGCTGATAGCTCTGTAAGTAAAAAAAAAATGCACTTGCCCTGAATATATTGATTTTATTTTCTTCCATTTTTGATAACTGTATTCAAACAGCAGTGTTATTTCCGTGGTAGGAACATATCCGATGCTCACAATTATATTCCAGTGGAGGATCAGTTTCGTACCCAGCTGATAGAGAGAAAACGTGCACGCCGCATACTCGAGCAGGTAAAACCACACATTTTAGTTCTTTTTTTAAAATGCAGTTGTATGCTACTTTACATTAACTATCATATTAAATATATTCTACAGATGTAAGAGCTAGCGTCAACATAGATCTTTTTTATAAAATTAGTTTGTTCTTTAGTGCAATGCAGTTTTGGGTTTGTGTATAAGTTAGTGTTGTTTAAACTTAGGTGTGTAAGGTTGGATGTAAGGCCCCAGTGGCAATGGTTTCCTCGTGTGGGATGATACCAGGTAACCCTTATCCTAAAGGCAAACCCAGTCAGCTCACTGGTACCTTCCCTGTAAGTATAAATTTGTTTGAATATTTGTTATATAATATTGGTGTCACACATTTGCAATCTGTAATCAAAATGAATGCATTAACCTTGGCGTGTTTGTCTAATCCTGATCTCTTTTGACTTCAAAAACAAACTAATGTTTTAAATAATATATAATACATTTGATAGTAGTATTGATTGTCATGACTTCTTTATTAGTACATTTGGCCACTGTTCCCATGTGCTGTGTAGTTTCCTAGTGAGATCCTCTAGCATTGATACTTTTCATACATACATATATAAATATATGTGTGTGTGTGTGTGCGTGTGAGTGTGCAAATTGTCACAAAATGACTTGGCTTAATTTTTTTTGAAGGGCTTTCCACCAAGAAAAGAGGGTGAGGAAGTAAGTTTGGAGGGCAAAGGAATTGCTAACCGTATCATTGGACCCAGCAAACCAGTACGTATTTATTGTTATTTATTTATTCAGAATATAAATGTCAATTATATACACTAATTATCATTTTTACCCCAGTCTCCGTCAACCTACAATCCTCACAGACCTGTTCCCTACCCAATTCCTCCCTGCAGACCACATGCGACCATTGCTCCAAGTAAGAATTGCACATATAATTGACTTCAGTTTGAGTGTTATTAAAATGTTTGTGAAGGTATCAAGACAAAAAAAAAGAGATTTCTATGGACCTTGGAGGAGAGGTCTATAATGATCGTTAATCTTAAAAAAATTACGATAATCTCTAAAGAGTTTAAAGTCCACCAATCCAATCCAGACAGACTGTACAAAAGTAAAAAAAAAAAAAAAAAAAAGAAAAACAGGGGTTGCAAAAGAAAACATTGATGCACCTCTCTGTGTGTAGTGCTCTGTGCTTTTAGTTTACTGTTATAATATACATTAACATGTTTAAGTTTGCTTTTAATAAGTAATTCATTAAATAGATCATTTTATTTTTTGTGGTAAAAATGTTTTTGGTTTTGCACAGGGCAAGGAGATTGTCAGTTGTCTTTGAAGGCTCTTTGCTATTGATTACTTATTTTTATTTGTGCCTTTTTTATGGTCCCCTTTTGTGGACAAAAAATTTGTCATATTTTCATTTTAGGTTTTAATTCCAATTACAGGTTCTATCTTGTACAGCAAATATGACAAACAATTAAAGGAAAGCAAATACAAGTGAAAAAAAGCCCGAAACTTTGTTTAATTATTTAGATTTTGAAACAATTTTAACTAACAAAGTCTTTTTTTTATTTCATCTCAGTAAGGTCTTTATAGACAGTAAATCACAGTTGGGCTCGATGAGAAGTACTACTACAACCATAGTCAGACATTTGTAGTTTGTACAGTAGTGTTGAAGTTGTTCAATCTACTTTTGGAGTAGTGCACCCTGTACCCAGCAGGTTTTCTTCCCCTGCTCAGGTGCATACAACAATGCAGGTCTGGTGTCAGTGGGAGGGGTCATTACTGCAACTGTGCCCCCTCCACCCTACACTGCCACTTCAAAATCAGCAGGTATGAAACCACCGCTGCTATCCCCACCACTCAGTGAGCTATGCTAACCTGCCTCCTTCTGTGCTTGTGCTAACTGCACCTGCCTATTCTCTTCAGCACACAGTACCTGCCTCTTGCATGAAGCATGTTGCTTTATGGGGTTAAAAGTGCATTTTTATTTATTTTTTAAATAGCAATGGAGTTTTTCTACCTGGTCAAGTATTAAGAATGACTTCCACAATTATTGGCAATTATCTTTAAAAAAATCAATAGGATTTAATAAAATTTACCTTTTTGTGAATAAGCTTAATGTCACACAACAATATCTGCTTTAATTACAGTAAGTTTACTTTGAGAATAAAATAACAACAAAACATGTGCTAGAATACCTTTTTTTTTGATGTGTTGACCATGTAAGCTACCAAGGTTCTCAGACTAACAAAAAAAAAACAGCAAATTATAAAATTTACCTGTGGTAACTGTGGCTGAAATTTTTTTAAAACTTAAGATCCAGAACTACTTATAGAAAACCGCAGAAGTTTGTACTTAAATAACATAAAAGGCTTCTTCTTGTCAAGCCTTTCAAATAATCCGTTGGCATGAAGGAATAGTGTTGTGGTAGGTTTGCTGATTTGATGAACCATCCATCCATTATCTTCCACTTCATCCTCTACTAGGGTCGCGGGGGGGGGGATCCCCATGCCCATCCAGGGGAGAACGTCTCGGGCGCTGGGCAGATACAGGGCGCCAATCTATCTCTGGGCACACACTCACTCGCTCACACACACACACTCTATACGGGGCAATTTATTTTGGAGAACTCAATTGACTTAATCCATGTTTTTGGACTGTGGGAGGAAACCCACGCGGACACAGGGAGAACATGGAAACTCCACCCAGATTGGGATTCGAACTGGGAATCCCTAGTGCTGAGAGGCGGACGTGCTAATCACTAAGCCACCATGCCGCCCGGATTTGATGACCCCAAGATGCTAATTAATCTTCGATTATAAACTTTGGTCTATATCCATGTAAGTTTCACAGTACATTAAAATATATAAGTCACAGATTTGAGTTTACCTATAGTCTTTTTTATTAATCAAGCAGCATTTTTTTTATTCTCTATTTTTTATTAAATTTTTCCACATGAAAGCAGTTTAACGTTAAAGTCATGTATTGCTTTTGTCATGGATTGCTAGCCACTGATCAATTTAAAATAGCCTTATTTTATTAATTCAACTCTGTGAAATTTGGCTTATTCATTAAAAGATACATTTTATATAACTTTAAACTCTTGACCTATGATATGACCTAATCTGGGATTGTTTCTTGAATTATTTTGGTTAGTTTTTGTTTTCTTACTGAATCATAACTTGGTTTAATGCAAATGTTTTGTGGATGTATATTCAGTAATTATTACATAATTGTTACTAATTTAAAAAGTCATGCTTGCTTACACAATTTTTGCTAAGTATTTGCAACACATTTTTTTTAGTAAATTATTTGTGGCAGCTAAATATTGTCACCAAAATACAATATACAAATACAAGGTATTTATTCTTTAACCCCCTTTTTAAATTTTTAACTTTTTTTATTTTTAATAACAATTAATGAGATATTTAGCATATTTAGTTAATGCAATCTTTTCCTAACCTAGTTTAAGTTTAATGTTTACCTGCCATTTCCCAGGAGTTTTAGGCCATGCTGTGTATTTACAATATATTTATTAGATTTTTTTTTATTTATGGTGCTTATAGGATAAAATGTGGGTAAATGTTGCTTGTTTGTGAATGCATAGACTCACAGACAATACATTTACACACACTTTGGGGCAATTAGGTATAATCATTTCATCTTTTTGCAGTGAAGAAGATGGTTTGCTTGACATTATTTACACAATGCATATCATGTTCCTAACATCTGTACCGTGATTTCCTGCTTCCTATTTACTAATGATATGTCTGTTGGTTTTGTGCATTTTTATTGGCATAATTTAATGCTTTATGTGTCACTATTTATAACTAGTATAATTAAAAATGCAACAGAATTTTGCTTAATAAACTTTAAATCTTATTGTTTCAGCATATACTCGACCTGCCAGTCAACAAAATGCTACCTCAAATGGCTCGGACACTTCTAATACCTCACCTTCCAATCCAGCTCCTCCAGCTCCAGTCACATCTCAACCTCAGCCCTCCACTCCAGTAACTCCTGTTTTTCCTGGTATGGTTCCAGCCCAAAGCCCAGCCACTCACTCTCCAACTGCTACGTCCTCGGTCATTAGGAGCCCTCCTGTGCCATCTAGTTCACCTCAGGTTTCAACAAACCCTAGTGGTCACAGAACCCCTACTCCCACTGGCCTCTCCGCAGTTACAGCTTCTGGAAGAAACACTCCCTCAGTTATCAGATCTCAAACTCCTTCTGGTACACCAGGCCCTCCTCCACCTTACCATGGTTTGTCCCGTTCAGGAACACCATTAGGCATGACGACTCCCACTCCCAGATGTGCAGTAGATCCACAGTCCTCTCAGGGTGTTGCACCTTCATTCAAAGGCTTTCCTCCTACAGCAGAGTCCCAGGCTGCTTCCACAAGTTCTAAATCTTCTAATAATTCAGTCATTCGCTGCTACACACCATCAGGAGTTCCACCTGGACGCTCCACTCCGATACAGGGTCTTGGAACTGCATGCACTCCAGTGGCTTCCTGTGCTCCTAGCCCAAAGCCTTCCCCTGGGACGCCTAACCACACATTGTGTAGTGACCAGCCTTCAAGCTCGGTTGTTCAGCACAGTGGAGGGAGTGGCAGTAACAGTCCCGTTCCCTCTGCCTTTAAGGGGCCATCGTCCAGGTCTGGAACGCCATCACTTAGTTCATTAGTAATGCCAAACTCAGCTGCCCTTGCACGTTCTCTGGGACTGGGTCACAGTGCTGCCTCTCCTGTAGGCAACTTGGGTTCTCAGCCTGGAGGTAGCCCTGCCACACAATTCCCAGGGATCTCTCCCTTTTCTAACCTGTCCACAGCCTCATCTCTTTCTGTAGCACAGTCATCCCTGCAATCTGTCGTTTCTGGTGCTCCATCTTCGACTGCATACTCTGGTCTGGACCCGAATAGTGCAGCTTCCCCCTTTGGCCTTGGACTTACCACTGCTCCCTCAATGTTTTCAGGCTTGGCCAGAGGGTCAAGTCCTGTCTTTCCTGGGTATGGTGGTTCTGGTCCCCCAGCAGCAGGAAGTCCAGTGCTCCCCCCCTTTATGGGTATTCCAGGTGCCTCTTCCACAGTGGCAACAGTGGCTCCTCTTCAAGCAGCTGCAGTAGCCGCAGCAGCCGGCGTTCCCTCTACCACACCAGTGCTTCCAGGCTTTGCCTCTGCTTTCAGCTCTAGCTTCAACCCCGCACTTGTTGGCCAGCCAGGGTAAGTGACAAGTGTATAATTAATAGTCCATGTGATTCTAAGAGGGATTATTTCTTATGTATTGTGTAAAATTACTTTAAAAAGTATTAAATAAACCCAAAGACTGATTAGTACAATGCCAGCAGGTGATCTGGGATGAATCAAAATTTGAGCCATAACCACTGAGCCCTAATCAGTTTTATTCACTCAGTCTGGGATTGCACGCAGTGATGGATAACGTCTTCGGATGAACTGTAGCAAGTTGCAGGGAATCACTAGAATACTGCACACTCATGTACTGTAGAGAATTAACACAATTTTAAAAACTGTTTGCTGATAAATAAAAACAATGCAGGTAATTACTTTGCAAAGTAGTTTCTCCTAAGTTCATTTTCTATCCATACATATTTTAGCTTTGCTTATTATCCTATGCATATACTGTATATTATATACTGTATATAACTTAACCTTATTTCTTCATTTTGACTTTTTATTAACATAGTTTGAACATTTTGTAAGCTAGAATAAACAAAAACATGCTTGATCCATTTTAAAGACATGAAAATAGAAACACAGATCGCAGTTGTGAAAAATATGTATACATGTAAAATTAAGATAAAATGTTAAAGCGATTTAAAGTTAATTACATCAAAAAGCAGGTGTGGTTAAAGGCATTTTTTTTGTTTTAGTTATTCAAAACTTTATGTATTAAATAACACGCAGAGCTATGTTACAGGCCTTGCATTCCTAGCCTGGGAGGAGTTTCTGTGTCGTACAAAAATGACCAATAAATGTAAACTAAAGATTAAAAATGAAAAAAAAAATATATTTTGTTCATCCACTTGAATGCAGCAACACTCCAGGAAACTAAATCTGTCTGGTGTCTTGCTTGCTCAATTTACTACACCCACGCGTCTCTAGTGTATTAGGCCTGTAAAACAGATTCAGTCATCTTCTCTTCTTCTCTATCACAAAAAATGACAAATATATGAAGATAAATGCAACGTGAGCCATTTCCATATTGGGTATGTTCCCATACGGATAAAATGATTTTTATATCAAATCAATATTTGTATAATGCTTCTCTGTTTCTACTTGGTGTGTCAATATCTGACAGACACGTTTGATACATCAGTGTTTAGCAGAACTTTATTTTAATACTGCGACAACTGTATTTGTATTTGGCCATTAAGCAGATGCATCTATCTGAATTCCATGTATCCTGACTTATATGGGGTCAAAACAGGGTTGTCCATACAGCATCCCTGGAACAACAACAGTTAAGGGCCTTGCTTATAAACCCACAACCTTCTGATTGATATCCAAATACCCTGACCACTGCGCTACCACACCCTCAACTTAAATTAGCCATGTGCTGCTGTGATTAGTGACTCCAAAAAGGTAAAAATGGGTATCAGAATCAGACTTTATTGACCAAGTATGTTCACACATACAAGGAATTTGTATTTGGTTACAATAGCTCACAGATAAGTGACAAACACACCCAAACTAGCATTCCTCCTACACACACACGCGCGCACACACACACACACACACACACACACACACACACACACACACGCACAGACACACCTGTAAACATGACGGTTGTGCAATTTGCAGATTGTATTTAAATAAAGTGCTAGTGCAATACTCTAATGGATAGTTAAATAGGTGAAGAGTGGAAGAAGACTGGTTGAGAGTGTTGAGAATGAGTCCAGAAGTAGTGTTTTAATGTTCAGCTGTTCATTAGTGTGATGGCGTGTGGAAAAAAGCTTCTCCGTAATCTGGAGTCTTGATCCTCAACTGACTAAACCGCCGGCCTGAGGGAAGATACTGGAACAGGTGATGTCCAGGGTGTGATGGATCACGGACGATGTTCTCTGCCCGCTTCCTGGTTCTGGCGGTGTGCAGGTCTGGTAGGGAGGGTAGCTTTACACCGATGGTTCTCTCTGCAGACCTGATAATGCTTCTGTAGTCTGTGGGTGTCGTGTCTGGTGGCTGAGCTGCCCCACACTGTGATCAATGCGGTGAGGACAGATTCTGTGGTGGCGGTTGAGAACTGCACCATCAGCACCTTGGGCAGGTTGAACTTTCTCAGCTGACACAGGAAGTACAGCCTCTGTAGGTAAAAGTATACTGTAGGTAAAAGTTTATGCCACCAAAATGTTTTTGTTCTTTGAGTTTATTAGTTCTCACAATTTACTATTTAATTGATGCGCAACAGTTTGCCCCCACCTTCACAGAGTCGGGTGAGTTGAGTAAGCAACAAAGCAAATGCTTTGTTCTCTCACTTGTACGTTGCTTTGAATACGTGTCTAAACAATTATATACTATAAGCCTTATCAATGTTAAAATATAGAACTTATATGGATTCAGGACCTTTAAAAACCTTATTGGAATCTTGATATACAGCTCAAAGTCCCATTTCTACATGGGGGCAAAGTGTTTCATAAAAATAGAATTATATGACCTCTTTGTCAACACTGCTTGTGAAATGGAAAGTTATGTAGGTGTAAATGTTTTGCTGTGCTTTTCACTCTTGGTACACCCAATAGCTGTTAAATGACTGTTTCTTTCCAAATGAGATCAAAACATGTCGTGTAAATACTACTTATACATTTATACCTGTTTCTCAGCTTCAAAACGCTATATATTGAAAAGTTATTTTAATTAATTAGAAATATTGTTTTAAAGGTTTCATTGCTGCAGTGTATTCTAATAGAATACACAGTTGAAACATTTTAAAATTATGCCTAAATTGAGATTGTAAAGCATCATGAATATCTTTAATTAGAAACAATTTTCTGTTTCTGTTTTTTAGCAGTGGCCTCCAAGCCCCAGGTGGTGCTGCGTTTCCTGGATTGCTGTCTTTTCCTGGAGGAATGCCTGGTTTTTCATCCAATACTGCTCCTGCCGCTCTCTCAGGCCTTCACAATCCCGCTGTGCAGTCTGCACTATTGCAGGTACCCCCCCACACCCCATGGTATTAAGTTATTGCCCAAAGCCGAAACTGTCACCCGAATCTTTTTTTAGTTATTATTTGGGGGGAAAAAAATTCTCTTTTTTAACATATTTTCAAAAAACACTGGTGGGATTCTGCCCCCTGTCATCCTCCAAATAATTATGTCCCTACATACACACATTTTCCATCAATTACTTTTATTGAAATGACACTTAAAACCAGACACTTGTCATGATGTTACTGTTTCTGTAATTGGGTTCTCAAAACAACTTGTTATACACACAAACACAATTTTTTAATACACAGTACTAAACCATTTATAAGTATACAACTCTCTAACATAAAAACATTGTGTTTAGGCTCATTCTGCATCGACATTGGACGGCTTTCCACCTCAGCCCAATGGCTTCAGCAGCTATTCTGCAGGGTCACCATTTCCTCCACCAGCAACTGGGACCCCATTCCCTTTGCAGCCAGGCCTTCATCCTCAGCTGGGATGGCAGTAAGCTTGTGTTGGTAATTATTAATATGAAATTTACCACACACTTCTACTGTCATGGACTCTTCCAAATACCACCATGTTTTTGGGAGGCAACGGTCTAGAATGAGTTTTTTTATTATATATATATATATAATTTAAATTATCTTGAGATAATGGTTATCCCATGTATGCTTGGACAACAAACATCAGTACGTTACATGTTGTTACACTGCACTATTATGCAGTGGTCCTGACATATATTTATCATGACAAGGGCTGGGCAGTATATCACTCTTATTTACTTATTTATTCATTATTATTTTTATTGCATGACTGGGATATGCATATTACATTACTGTATATAGGTCTTTGACTATTTTTAAGAGTGCATAGAATAAAAAAAGTTTTTTTATTGTGTATATGATGCATCTCTGTAAACTATTAAGTGATTTCAGACCTGTCATATGGATGCTTTACTGCAGCAATTTATTACTTCAAAAATATACCCAAATTCACCAGGGCATACTTTACCAAGGTAGAAATTGTACTGTGTTTATTTAATGTCTCTGATTTTAGGTCTATACATCAAATGGATGTATCAAATTGGATTTATTGCTAAAATCATAAATTCTGAATTTAAAGAATACAGCATACTAATGTTACAAAGCTGCTTAAAACCAAAAACCCACTGTGCCGATAAGGTCAACTGTTTACAGATTGCTACCTGGCTACTTAGTGTGCTATAGCTACTTTACACAGGACTTTAGTGCGTTTAGCAGTAAGCAATGCTGTATGATATGTTGGCTCTTGACGCCTTACAGCTGTTGCATGCTTTGCTACGATGTGACAGCAGATGAAAAATCCATACCATATGAGAAATTAAAGCCGGTATGCTGAATGAAGTGTCATACCACCCAGCACTTCTCATGACATAATTTCACATCATATTTGTTTGTATTTTATTTATTATGTATAGTTTTGGGCATTATGCATTAGAGGAAAATCAAAGGTAGTTTCCTTTCTCTTAAATGACTAAATATATACTAAAATTTGTAACACTGGCAAAAATGAAATGGAAATATGAACTTTTAAAAATATATATATTAATATTGATAATTCTGTTGCTCCACACTGTAATTGTACAGTATTCTAGTGTCATGTCCAGCACATTACAATCTGCTTTGAACACATAACTGTATCTCTTTTGATAAGTCAGTCCAGTGCTAAAATGGAACTAACTAAATTGTTTCTGTATCGACATGCAGTATTAGCCCTCAATTTACATTCCATTCTACTTTAATGTGTAACATAAGCTTTACCTTACCCTTTTAAAGCAATTACCCTTTGCAAGCACAAAGACAACACCCAATGATCAATGTACAGAATTTCAACACAACATGGAAAGTCCAGTGAGGAACTTGCATTGAAACCTCAGTGTGAATTCCTTCATGTATTTTGGTGAACAATATATATTATTTTGTTAAACAGTGGTTTAGCAATTTGTGCTTCCGACCGTGAAATGTTGTAACATATCTGTAAGTTCGTTACACAATATTTACAGGTCTATCAAAAACTTTACTTACCATTATGTCATGTATTTGACACATTGGAACAATCACACTATGAAGTATCTGTTTATCTACAGTATATTTTATATTTTTACTTTATTAATATAGAACATACTATCATAATTTGATCTTTGCGAGTTAAACAGAAATTATGAAATATGTTAATATAAGAAAGAATCACGTTCCCTTGGCAGTGTTACTTAAAGTAATGGTCATTTTTTAAAAACCCTTAAAATTTTAAATGATATTTTTCATTGTTCTGGTGTATTGTTTATTTTGTAGAAGCCTCATACTGATGTTTTATTTATGTATATATATATATATATATATATATATATATATATATATATATATATATATATATATATATATATATATAATAGAAAGTTAAAGTACATTAATTGATACTATGACAAACAAATTCAGTCTTATTCAGTATAATTCCAAGAGTCATGACGTACTTCCCAAGCAACTTCGGGTTAAACACTTGCCTCAAGATAACAGTAGTAGCATAGCTTGGTACTGGTGCTTAAACCCTTGACTTTTTAGTCAGTTGTTCAGTACTTTACCAACTTACCACTGGCTCGAGCTGTTTAAATGTTCTGCATGTGTAAATGCCATCCTATCCTGATGAATCAGCTGTTAAATGTGTGATGTGTGTATTTTAGGATTTAATTATTATTATTATTTTTTTTTTTACTTTTGTTTAACAAACTGGTATCTGTATAGATGAAGATTTTGCATTAGCAAAATTCTTTGTAGTAGTCAAGGTGGATTTATATGTTTCTAGATGAAGTTGATGACTATCACTTATTGTAATAGGGAGAATAACAGGTTTAGGATAGGTTGTTTTTATTATAAAATAAAGACCCTTTTTTACATTTCTTTTCTCTGCATTATTTCTTGTAATATTTTGTATTTCTCTATTCTTGCTGCATTATGTAAATGTTTGAATACACTTGGTTTGTTGTACAGTGGGGGGGGAGTATTTAGTCAGTCACCAATTGTGCAAGTTCTCCCACTTAAAAAGATGAGAGAGGCCTGTAATTGACATCATAGGTAGACCTCAAATATGAGAAAAGAAAATTCAGAAAATCACATTGTCTGATTTTGAAAGAATTTATTTGCAAATTAGGGTGGAAAATAAGTATTTGGTTAATAACAAAATATAATCTAAATACTTTGTTATATATATACTTTGTTGGCAATAACAGAGGTCAAACGTTTTCTGCAAGTCTTCACAAGGTTGGCACACACCATTGCTGATATGTTGGCCCATTCCTCCATGCAGATCTCCTCGAAAGCAGTGATGTTTTGGGACTTTCACCTCCCCCCCTTCAAAGGTTCTATATGGGATTGAGATCTGTAGACTGGCTAGGCCATTCCAGAACCTTGAAATTGTTCTAATGAAGCCACTCCTTTGTTGGAGGTTTGCACTCAAAATCTCACAATACATGGCACCATACATTTATTCATGTAACGGACCAGTCGTCCTGGTCTCTTAGCAGAGAAATGGCCCCAGGACATGATGTTGCCATTCCCATGCTTTACAGTTGGTAGGGTGTTCTTTGGATGCAGCTCAGCATTCACTCTCCTCCAAACACGACGGGTTGTGTTTGTACCAAACAGTTCTACTTTGGTTTCATCTGTCCATAAGACATTCTCCCAATATTCTTCCAGAACATCCAAATGCTCTCTAGCAAACTTCAGATGAGCCCGAATCTGTACTGGCTTTAGCAGGGGGACACGCCTGGCACTGTAAGATCTGAGTCCCTGGTGGCGTAGTGTGTTAGTGACTGTAGCCTTTGTAACGTTGGTCCCAGCTTTATTCAGGTCATTCACTAGGTTCCTCCATATGGTTCTGGGATTTTTGCTCACCGTTCTTGTGATCATTTTAACAAAATTAAAAAATATTTTAAATAAAATGGAAAGGAGCAGATTTGGTGGCTATCCTGTTAAAATATAAATCATAAAATATGTAAAATTTACTTTAGCAACTTGCTTTAGTGGATAAACCATGTCCGTCACTGACACCGTTCCACTGTGTACTTATGACTTAAGTCAGTGGAAAATGGTTGTATGGATTAAATGCACTTAATTTTCTTGTGGATTTGTATTTTTATGTACAAACATCAAGATAATGCAAGGGTTTTAGGATGTAGGCAAGTAATTTCGCATTAGGAGTTCATTGGACTCCAGCATTCTTCATGAAAGTTATTAGCTCTATAATATTATCGTCATGTGTGTAACATTTGAAGAGAAAATTAACTGAATTTAGAAACATAATGTGGAGTTCAGCAAAATGAGGTTCTGCTCTCAGCTGTAATCAAAATCTAATGTACTGTATGTAATTTGGCAGTAAAGTTTCCTTTAGTTTCTGTATATTTTATTTAGTGGGCTGCTTTCTGTCTTTTAAAAACATGTTTCAGTAAAACAAAACAAAAAACCTTGGCTGCATTGGAATACTTAAACTATACTTTATTTAGAATATTTACAGTGTTGCTTAAAAGTTTGGAGTCATGTAAAATTTTCTATATTTTTGCATTGATTTCACCTAGCCTGGAAAAAAGAGGAGGAAAAACAAAAAAAAAAGAAGAGAAATTTTGCTTTGGTCATTTACTTTAAAAAACAAAATCCAATATTTCATATTTGTAAGTGACAAAAGGGCATGAACCTTTATAATTTGCAAATAATTGCAGATTAGTGTGTTTACAGGTGTCATTTGATCGCTGGTGTGAAAGTATATAAACAAAGATGTATTCTACAGACCTTAAAAGAAAACTTGATTTCAAGTCAAATTTATGCAGGAATGTAAAGTATTCTCAAGGGTTCACAACCTTTTAAGCACTACTGTATATTGTAAATATATAAAAGTATTGGGGAAGTGTACACATACAGGAGCAAATTCTACTTTAACATCTTTAATTTCTGGAAAGGCAATACAAAAATGAGTAGTGGGTCTGTGGTTGTTTTTAAGCATTCGTCCAGAGGAACTGAAGTGAGATCTGACTGATGTTGGGTAAGAGGGCCTGGCTGTCATTATTTCTTAAAGTTATTTCTTAAGTCATTTGATTGGGAGATCAATCACCGCAGTCAACATGGAACAGAAAAGGGGCTTCTCTTCCACATGGAAGCATACAATAATCCAATATTCCTGAATATTTGCTGGATTTCTCACATACATGGCAATGTAAAATAATAAAATCCCTGACCTTAATGACGGAGGTATGTCACATTACTTTTACTGTAATCAGTGCTGTTTATTACATTTTAATATATACTCTATAGCATAAGGATGCCCAATGTCTTAAAATTCACAAAATATATAATTAAATATTATTATTTGCATGTCTTTGTCATATGTCATTTATTGTATTTGTCAGACATAGAAGCAGTAAACAATTTTCTTTCATTTATTTTCCTTTTCAGAAAAGTTTGGAACCTCAGGAAAGTAATTAAAAGTTCTTACTTCCCAGATTTTAAAGAAAACTAGTCAGTCAAAAGTAAACTAGTCAGTCAATAGATAAGATATCGAGTCACAAGGTCATTACATCACTGTTTTTAATGACACTCCGGCCTTATAAGGCCACACCTCTTTATGGGTTAATGTCTTATAGTTGAAACCTCTGCTCTCAGTTTATAGTTGCAGCGTACATGTCACAGGGCCAGTGCATAAAAATGGAAAGTCAAATAGAAAGAGGAAATCCCAGTAAGCAGGACCTGCTTGGTAAGGCTTTTTTATTACATGATCCAACTATAATATACTTTTGTTTGATAATGTGCTGCAGCGTATGTATTTTATATGAATATCAAATATATATGTATAGTCAAGCTTTTCCTCTATATCATGTATAATGGGTTTTTGTTTGAAATTTATACTTTGCACTAATAGCTACCCAAATCTTTGAGGAAATTATTTTCTTTATTATTTAAATTGTTTGACACATTTAAAATCCTGCTTTACAATCAAAAGCATCTTGATTGTGGTTGAAATCGAAATACGAATACTGTGGAGACAGTGCGATTGCACCATATCATGCAAAAAGTGAACCTGCTCAGAGATAATAAGCAAACATTTTTAAAGTACTGACAATAAAAACTATGCAAACATGAGCTTTAGCGCTTTGTTTATCTACATTAATTAGTTTCATGATCCGTAAACAAAACCATTTTGAGTGTACATAACAAAATCCAGCCAAATTCACTTTTAATTCAAGCCAATACAGGTTTATGTCTTTAATTAGAATACACAAAGACATAATACACAAAAATATTTAGCATGTAACAGTAGCCACATTTACAATTATTTAAACTTTTAACTTGACCTCAAAAATAATTAAATTAGTGCAAAAAAATAAACAATGCCAAATCAGAGAGGGAAAAAGGAGACAGAAAAAAATTAAAATGTAAAATGCTGAAAAAAAAAAAAGATCAGGAAGTGGTTATTGAAAATGTAAACCACAAGTGTGTGCTGCACTAGATTTTGAATTTTTGATTACTTAGTAAAAACTTGCATTGCTTTACTGACAACTAACTTTACACTAATTTGCATAAATATGTTAATTGTAGCACCCAAGGTAACTGTGTAAATATATATATATATATATATATATATATATATATATATATATATATATATATATATATATATTTTAAATAACCGTTTAAAATTAAATTTAAAAGAACTTTTAAACAGAATGAAAATTATTTAACTTTAATTTTGCAGCCATATTTTACTCTGCAATTCTAAATTATGTTGGATTTATTCAAATGATTTTAAGTATATTGTAGTGCATTTTTAATGACCCCTCTTTTTTTCCACAAAGCTGACAACAAACGAGGCCTTGGATGCTGTGGATGGATTCTTGTGATTCTCTCTTCTATGTTTACATTGCTGTTGTTTCCAATCACGGTTTTTATTGGAATCAAGGTACAATAAAAGGATTATTACATTTAATTAGCATTATGTTTACATTCATTATTTTAAGGCTTTAATCTATTCATTAGGTCAGTAATTTAAACAAAATTGCTATTTTAATTTGCACTTCTAATAAAAAAAATTGTTGTGCAATTGGAATGATATCACTGTGTTTGAATCATGTTTTTATAATTTCTCTGATACAGATTGTTAAGGAATATGAACGAGCTGTGATATTTAGACTGGGTCGCATTACAGCTAGAAAGGCAAAGGGTCCTGGTAAGCAAGTTTTGCATGTGACATCTGTACTTTATGTTATGTTTTGATTATTATATAAGCGTTATTTAAGAACTAATTAACAATAACCAATATGGTTAAATTCTTTGCAAAATAATCAGTCTTACATTGCCATGATCATGATTGTTTACTTACATCTTCCTTGTGCTATAGTGGCTATAATAATAATAATAATAATAATAATAATAATAATAATACTGTAATAATAATAATAATAATAATAACTTGTAATAATGATTACTTTTTGATCAGCTTAATTCTTACTTGATATGGACTAGATAGTGTTTGATTAGGCAAAACAACAACAACCCAAGCTATAAAAAACAATAACTAAAATAATTTTTGTTTTTTATTTACAGCTCTTATTTATTTTTCATTATTTTTCTCTTTACAAAAGTAATTTCACATAGGCTGCAGATATGTTTCATTTAATATTTCATTTTCAAACTGCCATCCATAGGAATATTTTTTGTAATTCCCTGCACTGACAACTTTGTAAAAGTGGACATGAGAACAGTATCATTCGATATCCCGCCACAAGAGGTATGTCAGTCTGAGGCTCCTGTGATTAAATCAAAGACATTACATATACATACATATGTATAATCACTGTATATTAGGTTATCAGATGTGAATATTCAATTTTACCTTCAAATGTATGATTACAGATTCTTACAAAGGATTCAGTGACAGTGAGTGTGGATGGAGTGGTGTACTTCAGAGTCAGTGATCCCATTGCCTCTGTAGCAAATGTTAGCAATGCTGACTACTCCTCACGACTGCTTGCACAGACTACCTTAAGAAATGTCTTGGGAACCAAAAATCTATCTGAAGTTTTGTCAGACCGTGAGGGAATCTCGCACAGCATGCAGGTAAAAATGCTTTGCATTTTTCTTACCTCAAAATTTGATCTGTTTCACAAATACTTCAATCATCAATTGTTGGTGTACCCTGAACAACATTTTTCCTACATTTGAATTAACACAATACATTAAACAATACAATAATACAAAAAAACTATACAAGAATACACTAATTTTTTAAAGAACACTTTATTCTGTTAGTATCTACATTAGCTCTTAAAGTTCTAGGTAATTAATATCTTGCGCAATAAATATAGAATGTGGAAAAATCAATTACTTTGAAATTGAAATGCTTTGCTCAATTTATAATTTTCTAATTCTAATTCACTCTGTATTTAGGGATTCCCGGTTCAAATCCCCATCTGGGTGGAGTTTCCATGTTCTCCCCGTGTACGTGTGGGTTTCCTCTGGGTTCTCCGGTTTCCTCCCACAGTCCAAAAACATGGATCAAGTCAATTGAGTTCTCCAAATTGCCCCATGTAGAGTGTGTTTGTGTGCGTGTCTGTGTATGTGAGTGTGTGCCCAGCGATAGATTGGCACCCTGTCCTGGGTGTATCTGCCCAGCGCCCAAAACGTTCTCCCCTGGATGGGCATGGGGAACCCCCCCGCGACCCTATTATAGGATAAAGCGGAAGATAATGAATGAATGAATGAATGAATGAATAATTCACTCTGTATTATTAAATTCCTGACTGTACCATCTCTATAGACCACACTAGATGAGGCTACTGATGCCTGGGGTATTAAAGTGGAGCGTGTGGAGATTAAGGATGTGAAGCTGCCTCATCAGATGCAGAGGGCCATGGCAGCCGAGGCTGAAGCAGCCCGAGAGGCTAGAGCAAAGGTCAGAATTCCCTTAACATGAATGAGATTTGATTCCTGTTATTGTGTTAAAGCTTCCACCTTTCAACAGTCATAAAAATTCAGTGATTTGGGTTGTATGCAATTTTATTTGTGTACGGTTACATGAGATTTATTTTGGCTTAAAATAGGTTAAATAAGTGTGTACATCACTAATCGTGGGTTCACTGTATTGCAGTTTTGAGTTTTTTAATATATTTATTATTCTGTATTAGAATTTCACATTGTGTGACAGCCAGTAAATAGTGTACTGTCTCTTTTAAGACTCTTGTGACTAAAGTGCATATGTATGCTGAGTAAAAACTACCTCTAGTGCAGTAGGCATAATTTTTATAATAAAAATTATAACTTTTTATTTAGACATTTTTTACAAGTGATGCTTTAGTAGAGTTTGGACATTATAAGTTAATTCCAATTTTAATAGACCAACCATGAGATCAAGCTTTTTGGCATGTTGTGAGTGAAACTTACTGAGCACACAGAGAAACACACTGAGCCGAGAGTTTAAGTGTTTACAGAGTTCTTTTTTGCTGACTGGAGGTAAAATAAACCTGACTTCTCCAAAGTGTTACAATTGCGACATTTTGCACTATTTATGTCACTATATTTCTGTAGGATTAAAAGTGTGTGATATCATATGAAGTGTTTATACGAGTGTGGGAGCGGTTTATGAAGCCTCAATCACGTTTAAACCTACTGAGATTTAGTAACATAAATAGTGCAAAATGTCCAAGTCTTACAGTTTAAACATATAAAGAATAAAATAATGGTTCTATATTGTGGGGACATAAACACTGCGATAGGCATTACTGAATACTGTACATGCTCATTGCATCACATCTTGGAGCGGAGGATTAAACATGCACATGTTAACTCATAAAAATTGTAGGTTTAGTCTAGTTTTTGTGAAAATGTGAAGATTATGAGCTCCAGTTATCGATGTGGATGATTCTGCTGAATATGCATTAGAACGTTCTTAATGTTTCCACAAACCTACCTCACAACCGCTCGCTGTACAACGACAGCGACCCTCCGCCCTGCGCTGCTCCAGCGCTGCTGTACATCACAGGAAACCAAACTCCTCCCAATAAAGCAGTGTGTCATTTCCGTGTTCACCCTCTGAACTGAGCTACACTTAGCATTGCATGCTTAGAGGTGCAACTCGGGTCACGTGTAGAGCTTGTTCTTAAATTTAGTTCCGCCTATTATTTTGGTCTCCACAAATTCCATACTGTTAAATTCTGCGTGGATCATATTCGCCTCCTAGTGCTGCGGCTAGAGTCCCAATTTGGGTGGGAGATTCCATGTTCTCTCTGTGTCTGTGTGGGTTTTCTCCAGGTTCTCTAGTTTGCATAAACATAGAAGAATAATTAATGAATCAATGAATGTACTTAATTGGCCCATATAGTCTGTGTTTGTGTGTATATCTATCTGAGTATGCCCAGCGATTGATTGGCCCCAAACCGTACCAAACCGTGAGGCTTGTACCAAACGGTTTTCAAAGAATACAGTATTCTGCTTTAAGTATAAATTTACTAAATTTAAATTTAATTTAGCAGAAAAACATGCTTGTAGGTAAATTGGAAATAAGACATGTACATGTGTGTATGTGCATGTGGATCTTGATGTATTATGATGGTGTAAGCTAAGAGAACACATTCATACGGCATAAAGCATAATGCAACTGCTTCTTGGAGTGTGCTTCCATTGAGATGGCTAATTGTGATTTGTCCTTAAATGTAGGAAAAGCATTATCCGAACATAACTACTATCAGATCTTGATAATTTTTTTGTATATTCAACGCAGCCTTGAACTTTAACTCAGTAACATTATAGGTTATGTTATCATAATATAAAAAAGTCAGACAACAGGTAGGGTGTTGCATTGTAATCCACTAAATACAATTCAATTACAGTACAATTTATTCAGTCTATTATTATTTTTTATTAGGTATGTCATAAAATATGCTTAAGGTACTAAACATTTTATGACAATTTTCATGACAATGAACATTAAATTAAAACATATGTTCTAAAGCTAATCTTTTTTTAAATTCTTTTTATTTAATTTGTTTAAAAATTTGTTCTTTCTGCAGGTGATTGCAGCAGAAGGAGAAATGAATGCATCAAGAGCACTAAAGGAAGCTTCTTTAGTGATTGCTGAATCTCCTTCAGCCCTACAGCTACGCTACCTGCAGACCCTTAACACCATTGCTGCAGAGAAAAACTCCACCATCATTTTCCCTCTGCCCATTGATGTTCTTCAACACTTCATGAAAAATTGAAATCAGTAAAGTCTTTCCATAAACATGAAAGTGGTTAATCAAGGACTGTCAGTTAATTTTTCCTGTCACTTAAATAATGCATTTGTTGTGCTTTTTTTTTTTAAAAACATTAAAGATAGAAATAGTATAAAATTAAGGTCCTTTAAAGTAGTTTTATATAGGTGAAAATAACATTTTTCATTTAAACAGATAAACTAAACATCTGTAATATACTGTATATCCAGCTATTCCAAACTGATATTATGAATATATAAATGTCTTAATATGTATGAATAAGATCACTCTGGTCTCTTCTCAAATAAATTAATGATTGCTGTACAGATTAATAACAGATTTGTATGGGGGCACACACACACACACACACACGTATACATTGGATTGTTGATAATATGGTCTAAAAGTGTATAGTAACTATATAAACAGCAGATTCTTCAATATCTTCATTAGTATTAAAAAAACAGACAAGAAAACAGAAGGTAATGTTTATTGAAATATGAGACACATCACAATGTTATTCTGTAATATTTCCACCTCTCACAGTCCATACAAATGTTTTCAGATTTAAAGTTTCTATACTTATGGTTACTAATAACTATGCTACATCAACAGTTACAGTGTTAACCAGTGTAAAGAAAAGCATACAATCAAACACTGCTAATTTCTGGGATTTCTGATAACTACACAATGGACTCATTTCCAGTTGTAAAGTAAAGCAGAAGAGGTAACTACTAAAGGCAATGACAGGAGCAAACATATGGATTTGATAAATGATTTATATATAGAGATTGTTTGTTTAGAATAAATTCAGGAGTTAATTTGGAGACAGGTGTGCAAAGCTTAATTCCCTGTACCTGCTTTTATCTGGTTTTAGGATTAACCCATCTATAACCATATTTTATTGTATAGATTTGTATTTATGTGATCTCAAATATATTAGTTATCATATATGAGAGGAAAAAAGAAAGAGTTCAAAACACAATTCTGAACAATACGCTATGGTTATAGGTGGTTTTATTAGAAAAAATATCGAGCAACATCAAATACCACACTAACTTGTAAAAGGACACAATTCCTTTTCCTTATGGTTACCTTTATCTGCACATGTCTTTAAGATGGGCCATAGTGTCATGGTGTATGACAATAATATGGTAACCATAATATGACAGATAGTTGTAATAGTTTACCAGACATAAGGCTGATTGCTAATAAGAACCATGGCATCACAGGTTTTGTTCATGATCACCAAACACCGGCGATACTACTGATTTAACAAATTTATTCTGACAATACCAAAAAATGATTATTAAATCGACAATTGTTTTTCTTAAAATGTAAATGTACAAATTTACAAAGCAATTTAAGCAAAGCACATTTGAAAATAAATATGCAACAATGAAATTGGATGTTAACAATGTACCACTTCTTTAACAATGTTCTCTAATTTAAATCTGTGTAACTCAAGGCACATTAATCCACTATGCATTGCTTGTCAGATCAAACCTTTTTCATGAGTTCTTTGCATACGAAGGGTATAACCATGTCTTATGAAAATTACCTCTGAAGACAAATATTATTTTTGTGAATGTTTCGTGTAAATGTTTCTTTTAGTTACAGTAATATAAACAGACATCATGTCATGAGATTTATAGAACACACTACTTGTATGAGACAAGTGGATAATGCATTTTACATTTTATAATGCTAAAGGCTCAAGTTAATACTAAATTCTTAGACTACAGTTTACATGCAGTGCTCAATGTTCACATATAAAAGAAATCAACCAAAACCTCTATTTCAGTAATATATACTTTTTACTAAAGATTTCTATTAGATGTATGTGACTGTATGTAGCATGCTGACATGACATGTGACAACATCTGATTCTTCATAACTGGTCTTTAAATTGTAAAAGCACCATAAATAGTGGAGTCAAAAGTTTAATTTAAAAAATTAAAAAATGCACAAAGTGGATTTTGCTTTAGATAGGTATGGCTCTGTAATAAAAAGTGTTTCCAAACGGTCAAAACGGTTAAATTACTAAGTTGCTATTTATTTATACAATTTGGGAACATTTGATTGACTATATGCAATTTTTTGTGGGCTTTTTTTATTCATAAAATAAAGGTGGGTATTATTTAATCAGTTCAATTACATGCCAGCTACCTTTAAACATATAACGATTGAACCTCTATATTCAACACGACATGGACATGCAGGCTGGGGGGAATTGGGGGGGGGGGGGGGGGTAAAAATCCCTGAACTTTAAAATACAATGTTAATTATGTTATTAGGCTACATTCCTTTCTAAATTCCCTTTAGATCTACAAAACTCCTAAGTATAATGCTACGCTCTAAACATGTAAATATGATTTACTCTATTATTAATGAAAATAAAAGCTATAAAAACAATTTTTAAAAGTTTGACATTCAGTATAGAATGACAGGCTTGCCTTCTCTCATTAGTAAAAAAGTAGTAAAACAAGTTATACTAATGAACTACTAAGGATGTAGATTATTTTGTTAATATAAGATTGAATAATAAGGATCCTATTATCTGAATCAACTTAAATTCCAAGCTTCCCAAAAGGCTGGAAGACATTTACAAGACATGCACATATCAAAATTCCATTACAAGAAGTTTAAAAATATCTTCCAAAAAATTACAAAGAGCAACATTAAAAACAGTTTCTGTAATTAAGATGTGTATACAATTCCTGTTTAGAACATTTCTTGTCCTCTTAATATCTTCCTTATGTATCAGGAAGATATTAAGTGTGTGAAAGCACCTCTGAGTTTAAATCTTTGACCTACTCCAAACAATTAACTAACTTACTTAGTTAGGTAACTTCTCTATATAAAACAAATGACACCTAGTTATTTGCAGTTTGTAGTTATTTGCCGTTATTTGACCAAAAATGTACAGAGAAAATCTAATTATGGAGACTTAAAAAGAAGAAAAATGGTTTAAAGCATACAAAAGAATTTACATTAATTTATAGACTTTTAATATATTAACTCAAAGACAATAAATTGTGTGTAAATTATACAGATTAGATTTGAATCCTCTAAAAAGTTTAAGTATTGAGCATGAAAATGAAGGACTTCCATCATGCATACAGTAAGAGATTAGCTCTTTTGTTCAAGAAGCCTCTTGTAGCTGTCATTTAATTTGTTAAATCTCATTTAACAAATTAAATGACATTTTTATCTCATTTGTCTTTATTTAATGGAGTGGAGTGTTACAATTTTTATGCTTATTAAATTAATTTCAGTGACTTTAATCTTGTCTGGTGATTTAGCTCCACTAGAAATATGTTCAAATGTGTTTTATTCAATGTATAGCAAATATTTATATAAATAGCATTTCAATGCAAATATGTAAATTCCTTAAACCTGGTTGTTAACTATGTAAAGACCACAGAAGTGAATTCATACACAGTCAAGACAAAAGCAATCCATTTTTACTTACTAATACTGATTTTAAATATGAATGGAGCTTATAAGAGTTATGTATTTACACGATCATGGCTACCTGAGGGGAACGGACCTGAGAAGCAGCCATTACCAATAATTTAAAACAATTTAACCTTAATAAGAAATTTCAGGTTAGATTTGCTATTTAAAGAGATGGTTGTGTTTATTAACAAGACTAAGATCTCCAGGTATTACAACAAGGCCTTGATTTTTGGTCGCCCTCAGTCAAACCTCCTCCCATTTAATTTTAGTTAGGAACAAAAATTTGAGACATTATCCTCTTTATTGTCTACAAAGTTGGCCTATGTTCTGTTTATTAACCTCTAAAATGACCTTTCACATTATAAGGTTTTTGGAAATCTTTGGCAGATCAGTTTAAAGACCTGGATTCATCTGGGAAACATAATAAAATCATAATCATATTACAATGAATCTCTTTTTAAAGAGATTTGGCAGTGCTGATGCTGTTGCTAGTATGCTAGTAATCTTATTTCTTGTTTTTGTTTTTAAATACATTTCTACACAAGTTATAAATATATGCTTCCACATAATTGTTACTTGTGTTTCATTGATCTGATTTAGTACTTTTTAATTTCGTGTAAAAACACAAAATAAATATTACATTGAATAACATCGTAAAGTGTGTACAGATAACAGAGGACTTTAAATTAAACAGATAAACTTGCTCTCTAAGGCAATATTATTTAACAAGTAACCACAATGAGGTGTTTGATATCAAAACAACTAAAAGAAGTGACCATTTTAATTATCTGATGTCCACACAGACGGAATAGTGGTTTTAGACTCAATTAATAATGATAATTGGCTCTGCCTTGGCTGATCTGGTTTACTGTGAGGGTAAAATCTATTTAATATTTACCTGTATACAGACATGTATATCTGTAGCCTCCATATATTTACCAGGTACAACATGGATTAATTCACCTTTAATTTTAACTAGTATTCGCCTGAGATTTAAAATCTGTGCTGCATCTATGAGCCTGGTGAAAATTAAAAAGTAAAAACAATGTCATAACCAAGTACAGGCATTAAAGACATTTTAAAATTCTATTTTATTTACGGATACAACAGGTATTCAAAAGTTCAGGTCTCTGCAGCAACATATAATGTATTTACACCCTGCAAATTGTGCCTATTTTATAAATTACACAGAATGTGGCAGTGTGACTGGCACTTTTTCCTCACAGCAAAGATTTGGGTTTGATTCCTGGGCAGAGCAGACAATGTCCTTTCTGTGTGGAGAAGTACTAGAAAGTAAACTGGAAATACTATATTGCCCCTAGGGGTAAATGTGTATCTGCCCTGTAATGTTCTTGCCTACCATCCTACATGCAGTGGGAATGTTTCTAGCACCATTCACAACCCCAATCAGAAAAAGCACTTAGCAATTTAATAAAAAAGACAAAAAAATCCATTAGTGTAGTGATGTGTATTGTTCTGTGCTGCCAAAAGTGCACTTCTGATATTAAGCTCTTTGCTTCAACAAAATATAGACAAGCTGTTAGGTGCTATTCAAATAAGTGACTAGAGACAAAAATGTACTCTATCCAAAAAAATACTAGGTTGTCTGTCTTTAAACTTTGTGGGTTGGTAGGCAATTGATTTTGGGTCTGACTGTTTATGCAAAAACAAAAAAACCCCTGAAATTATAAATTTGGAGAATGGGGATTAATTGGAAGACAAACTATGACATAGACCAATTCAGTGACATAGGCATCAACCATTATAATAATAAATATAAAGCTTATTACAATAATGTTTGAACAAGAATCACATGATAAAAATATTGAGAGCATATTTAAAAAAGGAGAAAAAACATATTATTTATATATAAAGATGTATATAAAGAAATCTAACAAAACCAATATGTTTGTTTTTATCAAACTGACTACCTTGAGATTTAATTTTTGTCATTTTTCTGAGCTCTAAAAAAGTTTTATTTATATGTCAAATTGTATGCGACTGTCCTATGGCAACAAGCAAACATGCAGTACAAAAATGTCTGATGTGTGAGAGTGTGCTACAGTTTGGATTACCTGGTGTAAGAAGAAACAGATTTTGTGCTTTTATTCAGATGTCAAAAAGACCTGGGCAAAGTTCCAAGAGAGAAAATGGAGCAGGAAAATATATTTTGCATTAGCTCATAGTTTATAATATCCTTAAAGGACAAATAAATTTTACTGGGATACATGTAAATACTTAAGGCTTCTGCTTTAGTATAAGCTTATGTTTATTCTCTGCCCTTTATCTCATAAAAATGAAAATGCAGGTTTAGTAGCTGTGACCACATGTGTAGCTGCATCCAATTTAGCAGACTTATAGAATATCCAACTTTAAGTTTCTATTTTCACATTCTGTGTATTTTCAAAAAACATTCTGTAGTAAAAGTATGGTCACCAACAAGAAGTAATTAAAAAGCTTATCTGGGCAGCATGTTGGCATTGGGCACTCGGGCAGGGGAGCACCTGGCTGCTGGTGAGCCTTTGTGAATGGGAGTATTTGGGCCTGGAGAACCCATTCTATGTGCAGGACTACAGGGTCCAGCAGGATACTGGTACGAGTGAGTGGGGGTTCCAGGGCTGGGAGAGCCCGGGTACTGAGGCATGTCGGGTCCGGGGAAGAAAACTCTATGACTAGGGGATGATGACGGAGAGAGGTGAGGACTGGTCTGTAAAAGCCACAGTAATTCCTCATTATTGCGACTCAAACGTTTCTTCTCATTGGACTCCCTCTCCACATGCTCCTGCAGGTTAGCATTCTCCTCTGACAGATGCCTGCCAAATCATAAAAACCTGTTTTTCCAATGACAAAAATGCAGTATGCTTTATATGCTAATGAAAAATAATATTCTTGCTCAAATTCTTGCGCAGTTCTAGTGCCTTGCATTCTACAATTTTAACAATTTCACATGTAACTTTACTTTACTTTACTTAATACAATAAAACAGTACATAATATGGGTGGCGGCACGGTGGCTTATGGGTTAGCACGTTCGCCTCTCAGCGCTAGGGATTCCCGGTTCGAATCCCCATCTGGGTGGAGTTTCCATGTTCTCCCCGTGTCTGCGTGGGTTTCCTCCGGGTTCTCCGGTTTCCTCCCACAGTCCAAAAACATGGATCAAGTCAATTGAATTCTCAAAATTGCCCCATATAGAGTGTGTCTGTGTGAGTGAGTGTGTGCCCAGCAATGGATTGACGCCCTGTCCTGGGTCTATCTGCCCAGTGCTCGAGACGTTCTCCCCTGGATGGGCATGGGGAACCCCACCGCGACCCTAATAGAGGATAAAGCGGGAGATAATGAATGAATAAATAATATGGGCATGTTACTGTTAAGTGTGGGGGAGGGGGGATGAGAAAATAAGTCCCAGAAACCTCTGCCTTTGTCATCCCCCGTGGAGAAATGTCTCATTACAAGTACACCAAATTCTGCTAGTTCTTTTTTTTCTTTTCTTTTATTTATTTTTTTTTATAAAAATAAAGAAATAATAAAATTGTTTGAAAAATTATAAAAACCCATAATTTGAGGATATTTATTGGTGCTTTGATCTGAATCTGTGTATGAGCAAAAAACTGAAACAATAATTGAGCTGTAAATGTCTCGCAAGTTAATGAGAATAAAATTGCAAAAGAATAAAGCGTATTGATTATAACATATATAAAATAAGATTTTAAACCCAGTTATAAATATACTAAAAAATATATACTATAATCTTTTGTGGTTAAATGATAGTGTTGACAGATACCTCGACAATTCAACCTTGTTGTCGATGCGTGCTCTCAGATCCTCATTCTGCTGCTGTAACACCTGAACCTTCTCTTCCAGATACACATTCTTTTGGGCCTGCTCATAAAATCAAGGAAACAGTGCTCTCCCTTAAATTCTTATACCTTTTCTTTTATATACTTTTAAAATCAGACATGTTTAAAATGTATAGAGAAACAATAAAAATTTACATACTCTGCTGAGTTGAAGCTGAAATTATCTTTTTCATGCACTATATTTTAGAGCTTACCACTTTCTCTAAGTGACAGATCTGCTTTTCCTGCTCATGAATCTGCTGATTCTTCATCTGCAGAACCTCCTTTAGGCTTTTCAGGTCCTGTTCAATGTGCTGATATGGAGCAAGCGCATTCTAAAACAACAAAAACACATTAAAAACTACAATACATGAGCAATTAAAACAATTACAATTTTTGTAAAAAATGTGTGCATTAAAGGTACCAATATTTGTTCATCTGCACTTTTTCTAAGTGCTTCCTCAAAGCGATTGGCTTTATCTCGCAGAGTTCGATTCTGAAATGTCAGTATGTCTACCTGATCCTAGTAAAAAAAACAATTCAACAAAAAAAAAAATAGATGAGATATTTAAAAATAGATGATATGTTAGAATATATTAGAATACAGAATGTAAAAAAAAAAACATAATCCACTGTATAAGCAAGATCTTTTGGGAACAATCTTTCTAAGAACAATCTTATTTACAAGCTTATTTAAACAAGTAATACTGTTTTTGTATTATTTAATATACAGCTTTACATTAATGCTTTGATTGTTTTTCTTTGCATTACAAAAGTATTTACAAAAACATTTTACCATGGACACAGTAGTCATATACTGGACAACCCAAAATATATTCAGTCATTTTTAGTTTCAATCTAAACATCTATAATCAATTTAAAATCTAATCAGTTTGCTGTGTAGAATAACTGATTTGAATAAAAGTTAAAGCAAAAGTTAAAGATTTTCTTCAAGACAACCAGACTGTACTAGTTGCTTTATTGTGCATTACTCTCCACAAGGCACTTGGGACGCTTACCTGAAATGAGAGCCTCTGTTTTTCAAAGTCTTCCTCAAGTATGTTTCTCTGCTGCTCGTGGGCTTTTCTTAAGTCTGAGATGCAAAATAAAATTAGAAAATGTAGCACTACTAAAATTCACAAATGAAAACGCAACACTTTGTTTATTATAGACAAACAGTTATCAGGCTTCACACCTCTCATGGTCCTGTCATGCTCCTCCTGCAGGCTTGACATGATCATGTTGTGCATGGTTTTCATATCATCCACGGCTAATGTGTGTTGAGCAGTTAATTCTTCAACCTGCATATAAAATGCTGTTCAAACCTTTTTGTAACAACAGCTTGCAAGAAATTAAATTTAATCCATTTTCTTTTTATATCATGGTATAACATTATATCCATACTGTGCTCAGTATGTAACCACTGAAATTGATGCATGTGTAATTTACCAGATATTTCAATTCCCACAAAGTTTCTGTGGCATTTATGTCTGAGAAAAATTTTTTTCTAAATTGCATCAACACAATCCCACAGTATTAATCAGATTGATGACTGTTTTTTCATAGTAATGATAACAATTTATTTATTGTAAGTGTATTAAAGTAACAGAGGGAAAAAATCACAGTAAAAGAAGTGAGGAGTTCAACTGATGAAGGCTTTCATTCTGTGGAAGAATAGGTGTAAAGTTTGCTTTGTGTAAAACTTTCAGTTGTCATAAGCACAGCTTGACTTGTTAAAACTATGAATACTTGAAAGCTTCCTGGATCAATATTATTTTTGCTTGGTCTTACATTATATATAAAAATATTTGGGAAAAGGGAGCTCTTTAGCACTGGGTCCATGTTTGAATCCCAATCTGCATGTTCTCCTTCTGTCCACGTGGGTTTATTTCTGGTTCTAAAAACATGAATTCAAGGTAAATTAAATGCTCTAAATTGCCATATAGTATGTGTTTATGTGTATGTCTGTGCGAGTGAGTGTGTGTTCCCAGGGATAGATTGGTGCCATGTCCTGAGTGTATCTGCCCAGCGCCCAAAACATTCTCCCCTGGATTAGCATGGGGAACCCCCTAGTACAGGATTAAGTGTAAGATAATGAATGAATTAATTATTGCATAATCCTAATTTAACTTTCCTGTCTTTCATGACATGAAGTGACCACTGATCATTTGTGTTATGCTTACTTGTTCCTGTTGCTGGGTTCGCAGTTCTTCCACATACGATTGGTGCTCAGCTTTAAGATGGTCAGTGTCCGAGGCATGAAAGGTTCTAAGTTCTTTTTCCAGTGTTGCCATTTCATACCTCTGTTGTTCTTGAAGTTCATTTAGCTGCATTTCAAAGCTTTGCTTAAGCTTAACCTTCTCTTGCTGTAACAGCTCCCACTGTGTAGCAGTGCATTCTGCAAGTTCCAGTGAAAAATGGCAGAAAATCAGGTATACTATTATTGTGATGCACACTGCAAATTAGTCCTGTGGTTTATTAAATAATAAATAATGTATCTAATTATAATTCAGTAAAAACTTTTATTACTTGTTGATAAAGAGTAATGTCAGAATACTTTTTACACAAAAACCTTACTTAATTCTTTACGAATCATGATGAGTTCTAGAGATAATGCTCTTTCCTTTTGTTCTGCATTTTCACTCTGAAATACACAAAAACAGAAATGTTTATCTCTGGTTACAATGTCATCATCCTGTACAAAATATATGTGTATTTTACCAGGAAAGACCACTGACTTTTGAGGTGTATGACATTGAGGTTGATAGTGAGAGGGCTGTGATCACATTACCTTTAGCCAGAAGTGCTGGGTGCAAATGGCTAAGGTGTCCAGTCCCAGCATGGTTTTCTTTAACTCAGCCTGGACAGCCTGAAGCTTTCCATTCTGCTGTTTCCACTGAGTCTGCCATAGTATGAGTTCTTCCTCTTTTCTTTCCTGCAACACTTGCTCATTCTCCTTCTTCTGTTCTTTTTTCTTTTCCAACCCTGGTGAGCTGCTGTGTTCTGTGACTGGAACAGTTACAGAAGCACCAGGTAGTCGCACAGCTGTTGCTGCTGATCTTTGTCTCTGTAGAACTGTAGAGATGATGCCGAGA
Source organism: Corydoras sp. C115 (assembly GCA_019802505.1). Classification (NCBI taxonomy): domain Eukaryota; kingdom Metazoa; phylum Chordata; class Actinopteri; order Siluriformes; family Callichthyidae; genus Corydoras; species Corydoras sp. C115. The sequence goes on along the minus strand of JAFMOC010000021.1, from coordinate 6,149,415 downwards.
TTAACGTTAGAACTGGCTGAATAGCCAAGCAACTACTCTTACCAGAAAACATCTTCATAAAAAATAGCGTTTATTGATTTGTTAATGTTTGGCAGCAAACTGACACCTTGATTAGAAGCTTGTTAGACAACTGTAATAGAAACAGTAGGTTCTTCAGTTAACCTTCTGGTTGTCATGGCAAAAACCACAGGGTTTCACCTCAGCAGAGAATCAAAAAAAACGTTTAAAGTGGCAGATAAAAGATAAACATCTGTGTCTGCACCCTACTGTTTTTAAATGCCAGTCAATAGGTCACCGCATATGTGTTATGAATCAAATGTGTTCCTTTGCATTTGAATTAGATTTTATGATTTTATGATGCTTTTTCAAATTATTTTAAAATTTCTATCCATTCATTTACAGTCATATGCAAAAGTTTGGGCACCCCTATTATACCCCTAAATATTTGGGTGTTTGCAACAGACATTTCAGTTTGATATATCTAATAACTGATGGACACGGTAATATCTCAGGATTGAAATCAGGTTTATTGTACTAACAGAAAATGCAATATGCATTAAACCAAAATTTGACAGGTGCAAAATTATGGGTACCCTTATCATTTTATTGATTTGAATACTCCTAACTACTTTTTACTGACTTACTGAAGCACAAAATTGGTTTTGTAACCTCATTGAGCTTTGAACTCCATAGCCAGGTGTATCCAATCATGAGTAAAGGTATTTAAGGTGGCTAATTGCAAGTTGTTCTCCTATTTGAATCTCTTCTGAAGAGTGGCATCAAGTGCACAAGGAGAAGCTGTATGGGAGAGTGATGCGAAAGAAGCCGTTTCTGCAAGCACGCCACAAGCAGAGTCACCTGAGGTATGCAAAAGCACATTTGGACAAGCCAGCTTTATTTTGGAAGAAGGTCCTGTGGACTGGTGAAACAAAGATTGAGTTGTTTGGTCATACAAAAAGGCGTTATGAATGGCGTCAAAAAAACACAGCATTCCAAGAAAAACACTTGCTACCCACTGTAAAATTTGATGGCGGTTCCATCATGCTTTGGGGCTGTGTGGCCAATGCTGGCACCGGGAATCTTGTTAAAGTTGAGGGTCGCATGGATTCCACTCAGTATCAGCAGATTCTTGAGATTAATGTTCAAGAATCAGTGACGAAGTAGAAGTTACACCGGAGATGGATATTTCAGCAAGACAATGATCCAAAACACCGCTCCAAATCTACTCAGGCATTCATGCAGAGGAACAATTACAATGTTCTTGAATGGCCATCCCAGTCCCCAGACCTGAATATCATTGAACATCTGTGGGATGATTTGAAGCGGGCTGTCCATGCTCGGCGACCATCAAACTTAACTGAACTGGAATTGTTTTGTAAAGAGGAATGGTCAAAAATACCTTCATGCAGGATCCAGGAACTGATTAAAAGCTACAGGAAGCATCTAGAGGCTGTTGTTTTTGCAAAAGGAGGATCTACTAAATATTAATGTCACTTTTCTGTTGATGTGCCCATACTTTTGCACCTGTCAAATTTTGGTTTAATGCATATTGTACATTTTCTGTTAGTACAATAAACCTAATTTCAATCCTGAAATATTACTGTGTCTATCATTTATTAGATATATCAAACTGAAATGGCTGTTGCAAACACCCAAATATTTAGAACTAAAAATGATTAAGATTAATAGGGGTGCCCAAACTTCTGCCCAAACTTATGACTGTAGGTGAGCATTAGTGAGGTCACCCACTGATCTTGGACAAGCCGGCCTAGAATCTGTTCTAGTTCAAACCAGGTGTTTAACAGGGTTTAGGTCAGGTGTCTCTGCGAGCCTGTCTAGCAAGTTCTCCAACACCAAACTTTATGGAGAAGAAAGCAAATACACAAAGCAAATCACTTGGCTTTGTCCAATTATGATTTAAAAAGCCCTTAGCCCTAAGAATCTAATTAAACACTGACATTTTGTTAAATTATATTTTCTCATCTCATTATCTTCCACTTGTTACTCTGTTAGGCTCACTGGTAGTGTGTATCCCACAAACATACACACTATATAGGCAACTTAGAGCAGCCACTTCACCTTGAATAAATGTTTTTGGACTGTGGGAGGAAACCTGAACCCAAGAGAAACTGGGGAATACTCACACGGAAATGGGGAGAACATGGAAACTCCACCAAGATTGGGATTCCAATCAGAAACCTGCTGAGAGGTGGACGTGCAATTCACTACACCATTGTGCAGACCTAAAGGATATTTTAATTTCAAATATTTTATGGTGCATTTGCATATTGGATGTTTATGCTGGAACTTCAGGGCTTTTTCTTAACCTTATGTTTAATCAATTGTTATAATATTTTAATACTTTAAATCCTTTAAGTGTTATTGTTTTGGTTGTCTTATATATAAACAGCTGTGCTTTTATAATTCTAAAATTTATAATTTTGTTATTTTAAAAAAATATTTTAATAGTGTTTTGGTTATACATCAAAGCCTATAATGCAAATTTCCCCTTGTGGGATAATATATTTTTCTTACAAAGCATTTTCAGGCCCTACTTATTTAGTAACTTGTTCATTTGTAAATGCAAACCTCTATAAACTAACTTTACGACTCCTGATATATTTTTGTCTTTTTATGAATTGGCTGCTACTATTTCATTAAATAAACCTTTAGATATCTGTCTCTCAAATAATTATCATTCCCAACATAAAGGTACCTGATTAGGTCGACATAAAGCCAAAAGAAAATGATGATTTGGAATCCCTGATTTACTCACCTGGTGACTGAGGTTTAGGGGAAACAACAGCCAAACGCTTTGGAGAAGACAATGCAGAATAAGTGCCAATAGATGTCTTCTGGAACTCTTTACGTACACCTAATGATGATAAATAAAGACATACAAAGCCCCAAAGGATTGCCCCATTAGCAAAGATTAATACAATGTACAAAATAAAACATGAATAAAAATGCACTCAAATAATAATAAAAAAATATCATTCATAATAATTATAAGGATAATAAATAATTATAATAAACATAAAACCAGAGTGTTTTAAAACCAGAGTTTTTTAATCTTTAAATGAATGTTATATGAAGTAAATAATATGATTTAATTTTAAGACTATTAAAAGCCTTAATAATAAAAAAGCCAGAGGAATCACACATTATTGTTTAATTTTATAGAAGTTCTATATATATATATATTCATTCATTCATTATCTCCCGCTTTATCCTCTATTAGGGTCGCGGTGGGGTTCCCCATGCCCATCCAGGGGAGAGCATCTCGGGCGCTGGGCAGATAGACCCAGGACAGGGCGACAATCCATTCCTGCGCACACACTCACTCACACAGACACACTCTATATGGGGCAATTTTGAGAATTCAATTGACTTGATCCATGTTTTTGAACTGTGGGAGGAAACCAGAGAACCCGGAGGAAACCCATGCAGACACGGGGAGAACATGGAAACTCCACCCAGATGGGGATTCGAACCGGGAATCCCTAGTGCTGAGAGGCGAACGTGCTAACCACTAAGCCACCGTGCCGCATCATATATTAATATGATATATAATCATATATAATCATATATTAAAGAATAACAATGCTTCAATGCTTATTAATTTAAAAAAGCTGATTCTGATCATATTGTATTTATGACCATAAACATAAAAACTAATAAATTAATAAATGTTTGCCATTTTTCAATCTTTACTGTAACGACAGAAATAGAGTTGAATTGGATGCAGTCAAGCATTAAACAAGACATATGGCAGCCTTTTTCTTCAAATATGAGTAGTTTGGAATAGCACATAAAATTAGTTAGTAACAAATTGGTTATTTATCTTTATTAATTCTGTCATTACATAAACTCTGTTGCTATTTATTCATTAAACCTTTTTTTCTTAAATTCTACATTTTTTTGTTTTTAATTACACTGGTAATTAACAGACCTTTGATGACTGGTATGCTGATATCCTGATCATGATTAGCTCAATTAAAAAAATATATGCAAAATCGATTGTGCTTAATCTCTGTTTTGTACTTACTGACTGGTGAGCCTGGTGGATGGGAAAACAAGTGGCGACGAGTAGGTGCAGGAGTGTTGGGGGGATGAAGGTTGCTCTGATAAGGTGCTCTTAGCCCGTCTCCACAAGATGGTGTGGTGACCCTGTGAAATGGTGGTTCATCACTGCCATTAGCTTGACCTACATGTAAACAACCAAATTAACAGATAATTAGTCAATGTTACATGATGATGTTGAAGTACAATGACATCTATACAGTGCTATGAGTGCTACATTATTAATATTACTATGATTTCTGACATGTTCCAACCTCGCAAAATTAAGCTATAGTGTTCCTTAAGAATCAGTACTGGAACCCATTTTATTTGCTCTTATTAGGATTCATTACTTACAAACATGAAATTAGTTTTCACTCTTGCCGATGACAAACAGTACAATTTAGTAAAAATTAAATGATGTCATGATGTATGGATAGATGCATTTTGTGCAACAGCTTCTCTATTGCTGGTTTTGAAGACTGTAAATCATGTAATACCTTTCATTCAGAGGTTTGTTTTAACAACTGCATACTGTATTTCAAGGTTAAAGTTATAGGAAGACATTTAAAGGTTTTTACAGCTAAAAAAAATATCTAACAATCATATATTTGCTCTTCTCATACACTATTTAAAATAAAGTATTGGGAGACCTTTACATTATACCTAGAAGAAACTTGATGTGTCTTAGTGTGGACTGTGTTTCCATATTAGAAACAATGTTTTAAAGTGCATCTGTGGGAAACTGTCAATTCCTTTCGAAGAAGGAATAAAGTTCCATTCTTTTTCATCAAAAATGTTTTTGTTGGGATGAAAGTCAGGACTTAAATATTTTCAAACATGTCTTTATAGAGGGTGCATTATGTACTGGGACACAGACATGCTTACCCACCTTACACTATTTTCACAAAGTTGGAAACATACAATTGATCAAAGGGAATGGCTAGATGCTTGATTTTATACACCTTTGGTAAAGGGGTAAAATAAAGACATTTATTGTACATGTCTAATAAATATTTTAAAATATAGAAAGGTAAAGGACATATGTAAGAAGCTAATTAAGTCAAAAAACGAAATATTTACTAAAATGAAAAACAAGTGGCGGCATGGTGGCTTAGTGGTTAGCACGTTCGCCTCTCAGCGCTAGGGATTCCCGGTTCGAATCCCCATCTGGGTGGAGTTTCCACGTTCTCCCCGTGTCCGTGTGGGTTTCCTCCGGGTTCTCCGGTTTCCTTCCACAGTCCAAAAACATGGATCAAGTCAATTGAATTCTCCAAAATTGCCCCATATAGAGTGTGTCTGTGTGAGTGAGTGTGTGCCCAGCGATGGATTGGCGCCCTGTCCTGGGTCTATCTGCCCAGCGCCCGAAACGTTCTCCCCTGGATGGGCATGGAGAACCCCACCACGACCCTAATAGAGGATAAAGCGGGAGATAATGAATGAATGAATGAATGAATGAATGAAAAAAATAAGTGGGACAAAATAGAAATCAGACGATGCAAAAGGCACCTAGTTTGCAGGAAATATAAATAGATAATTATAAAAAAATATTTGTGAGCACACCACAGAATCTGCATCATCCTTAGAAAAAGGTGTATGCATCATCAGACATCATCAGATCCAGAGTACTACAAATCATAGGCTGTGCACAACCTCTTTATTATAGAACACAATTAGCAGGTAGAGTTGGGTGCAATGTACAGTATGTGTCAGATATCATACACGTTGCAAATGTGCCCTGAGTGTAATTTACACTTATACCCAAAGTGATATCAGGGATTGGTGTAAATTGGCAGGTCACCAGGGGATGACATTTCACCTAAGTAGGTGAAAGATGTTATAACAGATCTCTGTTTAGACATTGATGCAGATGGCTTTCTATTTTAGACCTTCACTGATCTTCAAGGAATGCCTCAAACTTACTCAAAACTAGACAGACAGTTTACAACCAATAAGAGCTCTTTTGTTTGAAATGAAGGTCAAGATTTTTTGATTGACCTGGCTTGTCAGTAGACTCAACAAAAAATAATATGTACAATACAATATGTACATATATTTAAACATATCATGTTAAACATAACATATGCAATATATGCAACAAAAAATGTAAAAATATTAAATGCAGTAGGCAGTCAAACAAAAAATACAAAAAATAAGACTTTATGGTTTAATAAATCTTTCTGAGCTGTCATCATATATTTATTATTGACATTCCACAATTGTTCTATAATTTTGTAGAATATATAAGACACACCTTTTTAACAAAGGAAAAAAAAAGGGAGGGGGTGCTTTGGATAAAAGCATCTGCTAAATGACTAAATGTAAATGTAAAATATAATAACTGTATCTCAGGATGTAGTACAATGACAATAGTCACCAATTACATTTTCAATGTATAGTATTTTAGATAAGCAAATTGTTTCTAAAGGATGTAAAATGTTTCTTTGTTGTTCTAAAGCATGATATGCTTATGATTTAGTTTTAATTAAGTATGTCTACTGGTTTCATTTTATAGGCCCAAGGTAACAAAATAAGTTCAACAATTAATACATGCGATTTAATTTTTTCTTGTTAACGTTAGCTAGCTAGACTACAAACAATGATGAAACATATAATTAATACAGCATGATTTTCAATAAACATTTCAAACATCAATCATCACTCATCACTGAACTCTTACCAGTGATTGACAGATAGTTGGTCAACATATTACTATTACTTAACATGCAACTCACTCAGTATTAAAAATCAAATAACAATCTTAGGAAAACTCTTTAGCTGTCTGTGACATGTTAAAAAATAACAATGCCCCAATCAATCTTGCTTCCACCTGCTTCTTTAAATACCTTTAACCATATACCAGTGGACATGCAATTTGGCCTAGAAAAAAATCAATGTATGTTCACACAGAATAAAACACACAAGAGACCTGCAAGGTGCAAAACAAAGATCAATATTTCAGACAATTCCTTTGTGAATTCAGGTAAGCCATTGAAGCTCTGGTTTAATCTTGGATTGAACTATGTTAAACATGCAGTGCAGAAACCAGTCATACTGTTGCAATACATTACATTGTTTTTACAGCAATCATGAGTGGTTTAATAGATTTTTAGCATGAGGTAAAATTATAATTTATGATGTATTATGTTAATGTTATTCATTAACATATAAATTTTTTGAATTTAATTATAAATGCAACACTTACAAATAAATTGTGGCATTTGTGTAAAATTCATTGTACTACCTTCACTACCTTTCAGTTACACCCTTACAACCTCATTCTTCTAAAGTAGTTTTATCTTAAAGTACACTAGATTTATATACGTATAAACTTGTTATATATAACTATAGATATTTTAATGTATGTAGGAAATTATAGTGCTCTATTTGAAGAATCTTTAGCGAGCTATCAATCATGCACTATGCAGGTTGATTAAAAATTGCATGAGAAGAAATTTTATTTTATTTATGTGCTATTTGAATATAAGGGCAGTAATTAAAAAAAATTGTTTACATATATTTTTATTACATATACAGGCAGGATTTTTATTTTATTTTATCTTATTGATTTTAGATCATGGGGAGAAAAGATATCAAAAAGCAAAGTAAGAAAGATGCATCACTAGCAAACTAGCAAAACATTTTTTGTAATTTTGTCAAAACACCACAATTCTGTAGTGTTTAATATGGCTTGTTGGATGTTGTGGGCATATGACTAATGGTTAATTGCTTTTCATTACCACCGTCTACACTTTACATTAATAAAACAACTGTTTAGTTTACATCATACCCAGGGACCAATCACCCTAATTAGCATTTCGTGTATTTAATTAGTCTGTACATGTGATAAGAATGAATCATTTGTGTTAGGAAGTGCATTACTTATTGATATATTGAAATCACTACCAACCACTACCAATACCATTAAATTATGTGTATATGCCTGACATTTAAACTACTCAGTGCAATTTTGTTGTTGTAAGAGTGGGAAGACTAATCTGTCTTAAGTGGATTAGAAAATGAATAACATATTTTGCATGTAAAAGTAGAACAACGTGACCTATTTACAAGTAGAACACATTGAAACAAAGAAGATTCATACATTTTTTATGCACAGTGAGATTACAATCTACTGTGTCCTTAACCTTTTGAATTTTCTTTTTTTTTCATTTTCTCTCTTTCTTCTGTGCTTGTTGTAAAAAGTAATACATTTCTTTTCCGGGGAGTCAAGATGTAATGATGTAACCCAACACATGAGTCATCTGTATCTAGCCTCTGAGGCACATCAACATCAGCAGTAATAATAGGAAGACTTTCTAACATTAAAAATGTAGGTTACATTAAAAACACATGCAGAACACATCGCAAAGCATTTCCACAGACATTTTAAAGTCTTGATCATGCATATGTATATGCATATATTTGGATCTAAAGTTTAACAGAATAGATACCGTTAAGACAGTATGTCTCACTTTACAGATGGAACTGAACATTCATTCATTCATTCATTATCTCCCGCTTTATCCTCAATTAGGGTCGCGGTGGGGTTCCCCATGCCCATCCAGGGGAGAACATCTCGGGCGCTGGGCAGATAGACCCAGGACAGGGCGCCAATCCATCGCTGGGCACACACTCACTCAGACAGACACACTCTATATGGGGCAATTTTGAGAATTCAATTAACTTGATCCATGTTTTTGGACTGTGGGAGGAAACCGGAGAACCCGGAGGAAACCCACGCAGACACGGGGAGAACATGGAAACTCCACCCAGATGGGGATTCAAACCGGGAATCCCTAGCGCTGAGAGGCGAACGTGCTAACCACTAAGCCACCGTGCTGCCGGAACTGAACTTATGGATCCTTAATAATTAAAGTAGCCTGAGTAACATTATGGTTCCATTATTTAATTTTAAACAAACTAAAATTTGAAGGCTCAACAAATAAATAGCCTGACTGTGATGGAATATTATACCAATCATCATATTTACCCTCCCAATTATAAGTGTAAATACTACTACTAATAATAATAATAAGTACTGACTTATGTTGTTAACTACTGACTTGTGTTGTTCTCATTTGTAATTGCTTTGGATAAAAACATCTGCTAAATGACTAAATGTAAATGCAAATACATTCCATTCTACCTGATAAGTGCTATTATTATCACTTACCAGGTATAAAATTTATTTACACTTATATACCTGGTAAGTGCTATTATTAGCATTTTAATGAATATTGATGAATGTGCACAAGAAAACATAAATGTATTGCCATATGCAAGATAAAAATATTTCAATTGCCATTTTCTTCAAACTAATTGTATTACCCAATATAACATAACCAAAATATCCAATTACAAAGTGTTTGTAACTTACGGTGTGCCGATCTACATGGTTCATTTTTAGTACTGTCAGCAGAATGATCACTGGAGACAGATGTGACAGTGGAACTGCGGACAAAGCCAAATGCAGCAAGACGAGCAGAAGGGAGGCGAGAATAACCAGGGGGACGAAGCCCTGATTGAGCTGGTTTTGGCAGCAAAGATTTGGCTGACAGTCCTGCTGTTTGTGACTTTCTCTGGTCTAAAATGACGAAAAAGACAAAGTTAAAGCACTATCTTTGAATGAAACATTTAAATAATTTGTAACCAGAACACTGGTTTGACAATCAGTGGAGCTGTTGCTGAGTTGATTATGGTCATTAACTATGCCAGTGTGCTGACTACATCAATTAACTTCTAGGTTACCGCATTGTCACTTTGCTATATGTATATAATCGTAAGATGTAAAACAAATTAAACATTTTATATATAAAAAAAATTATCATGTATAACCTTTCAGAAATGTTACATAGAGGAGGATATTCAAATTACAAACAATCTAAGCATACAGATAAAGACAACAAACAGAAGAAGCCAAGACAGTAAGATTCCTATAACTGCTTTTACAATAAAATGTGTCATAAAGCAGCATTTTTCAATTCTATTCCTAAACAAGACCCAAACTGATTCTGTATGATTTGGTTCAGCTTAAGACCATGAATCCCCTCTGGCTCTTGAAGATAAAGCACATTTGATCCCCATCCCATGAGCCATTAAATGAATGGTCCATAATACATTCTTATGAAACTGATCGCCATTTGTCCATCTGTGACTCCATCTATCCCATTATTCATCACTGAATTACTCATGGTTTCTTATTATTTTAATCAAATTATAAACAGTCTTCATGTTAGCATATTTTCATAAACTCATACACTCTATAATTAGAGTTATTAATGAAATTATGTTTCTTTCATTAACAAAAGGGTATTCCACTTTTCAATACCCTGCCGTTTTTCTTTCATCTTGCACTCTCCCTGCACATCAGAGGCTACTGAAGTCTAATAAACATTAATTTTAAACCTGGGGTTACAGCTATCTGGTTTTGTAGCTGAGCACACAAATGATTCACATTGCATTGCGTTATTATTTTCCCTTATTCATTTAGTCTCTTCTCACACAGCTGTGGATACAGAGACTGGAGGCAATAGGTTTATATGAAATAAAATAAATATATAATATATGTGGTTGTGTATAAGAAATAAAAAGGGAGTTATGTGAATAAAGTCTAAAGTGACAGAATTTGATCAGGATATACAATATATATATTTTTCTCTCCTATTGTTTTTAGTTGTGTCGTACAGTGTGAATGTTGGTAGGCTGTAAAGATGGACATTAAATTAAAAAGTTTTAAATAGGTGACAAATTACCAGTTTATTTGCTGAATACTCTTATATACAAATTCCTAGACTGAAAACACTAAGCACATGCATTTCTGAACATGTGTTGTACCACAAAAGAGTCTATGTGCAGACCAAGCAGCTAAAAGTACTTACTGGCAGGTAAATTTACTGTTTTATTCACTGTTAATTGCTTTTTGCTTTGAAGCTATCTTGAGCCCCATGGGCTTAAAAAACATCTAACTGCATTATGTATTTTACATGATAACCATTTGCGGATATTAAATTTAAGGGTCCAGTGTAAAAAAGATGTGTGTGTGTGTGTGTGTGTGTGTGTGTAAGGAGCATCTATTCAGAACCTATTTTTTTAATTAATAATAGTACTTTAAGAGGCACCACACCATCTATAAACCTAATAACAGACTTATTATGCTGTTCTATTACTCCCTTTTTCTCATAGATGCTGTACATATATTTTTGTTCACGTTTTCCTCCTCTTAGAGTTCCAGAAGGTTTTTGGAGGGGATTCCTAAGCTGTCCTTATTAAGTATTTTTTACTCACTTGTTCACTAGCATACTTCTCTAGGTCTAGCACACTGGAACAAAATCAACAGGGCTTACTTGAAGTCTCAGGAGGCTCTTGCACAGGTGAAGATGCTGGTGACGCTGGTGGTACACTCACTGAGGGGGATACAACTTGCACTTGTTGAGTCACAGACTGAGGTGTCTTTTGACCTGTAAATGCCCTGCTCTTCATCAATGTGGCAGAAGCCCTACTAACAGCACCCACACCAAGCTGGGGTCTCAGTGTTCGAGCAGGCTGAATAAATCCCCCAATCTTTTGACTGTCTATCTGGGTTTTTGAAGCGTCTTTTGCTGCAGAGTTGGGGGATCCTATAGTGGCTTGATGCTGATCACTCTTTAATATGCAAAAAAGAGACACAAATTATTACAAATTTTAATGATGTAAACATCCACTTCATTTCCTGATTTTTTTTACCCAATAACCTGGGTATAAGACATTTTAAAGTAGCATTTAGATCTCATTTTATAATTACCTTACAAACATAAGTTCTATGAAACCTTTTGGAATTATTATCCAATGACAATGAGATTTAATTTATTCTGCAATTATATTGCCTCAACATTAATGAACGACATTGTTGAAGTGTGAGCTGCTTACCCCTGCAGAAATGTATTTGTTGCCTGTAGAGGAATAAAAGCCATCGGTCCTGCCTGTAGCTTTGTGGGGTATAGTGTAACTGGGAGGTTTTATTCCAGATAACATCATTTCAGGTGACAAAACCTGTGCCTTTTGAACCTCCTGGTGGTAATTATATAGCAAATTGGGTGCACATGGTGCTGTTTCTCCTGATGATGCCTCATTTGGTTGTTTAGTGCATGAAGAACTGGTAGATGCAGAGAGTCTAGTGGGTAGAGAAGAAACTTCATAAGGGCCTTCAGTACCCTGAAGAATCATCTGTGGGGACTTGCGTATGTAAGTGATTATTTTAGGACGAATATTTTTGGGTTTTGGAAGGCATTTTGGTGGAGATGTTACAGCGGAAATTATCTGAGATACAGGACTTGGGGCATTTGCATGGGTGCTGGTTTTTACAGAAGGTTTAAATCCAAAGCTAGACCCTTGTGAAACACCATAACCAAGTTGAGGACCACGGATCGATGCACGAGTTCTAACAGGAGACATTGAAGGATGTCTTTGAGGAGATAGTGTGGTCTTGGGGGAAGGTGGGGTGGAGGGTCTGGTAGGGCTGCTAAAGGCTCTGCGGTTGAAATGGTTTGCTCTATCCAGGGTACTCGCAGCATTCTCTGTAGACCTCTGTCTCCTAAGGATGAAGCCAACTTTGCTGGAGGTCTGGCTGGGTTGAATTCCAGAGCCGGATATGAAAGTAAGGGTATTACTCGCAATCTGTCCTTGCTTCCTGCTGTCTGTCTCCCTGTTGCTGGTTTTGGAAACTGTGTGTAAATATGACAGCCGCTGTCCTTTGAGCACTCTCTTAAGATTTTCTGATGATGGGTTTAGCTCCAGTCCTGGAGACAGTGGACTTTCAAGCTGCCTGTAAAAAGGCGGTTGTTTTTCAAGTTGCACTAAAACTCCACTATTCTGTCCTGTAACAGGACTTGCACCATTGTTCAATTTGTTGGAGTCCTTGCTGGCTCTAACTGTAATAGAGTTCTCACTTTCAGTGACCAATTTACAGCACTCTTGTCCTGAATCTTGAGGCAGTGTTGTGGTGTTATGGTTTTGATCTGTGTTTTGGGGATGTTCCCCATTTTGTATATGAAATGTAGAGGGTTTTTTTGCTTCTGTATTATATGTTAAATATTTCCTGCTCTTTTCTGAGGTAGAACTGCTGGAAAACGAAGAAGAAAACTCTGTGTGTCCTGTGCTGTCAAGTGCACTTGCCAAGCTTCCAGAGAGGCTGTTCATAACAGAGAATGTCGAAACAAACACATTATTTTCTGAACTGCTGCGTGCCTCTCTCAGGCTTCTTCTTCCTGCAGATCTTGTGGAAGAAGTTCTGAGGTCCAGGGGCTGAGAGGTCTGATCTACATCAACCTGCCCACCGTGGTTGGCATTTTGGTCTATTTTTGTAAACTTATTGGTAGCATCCAATGATGTAAGAGCAAATTGACTCTGACAAAGGTCAGCCTTTGATCCTTTTATGTAATCCTGGTCTTCTCGTTCCAGCTCCTGACACTCTAATAATTCAAATTCTTCCAGTTCTGAGTCCTTACTGCAACTATGCTCCCCCCAAACAACAATTCTGTTCCGTGTGCTTGTTTGTGACTCTATTGCTGAAAGCAATTTCCCTGCCTCGCTGCAGCTTTTCTCCACTGGAATTTGATTTGCATTGTTATCTCCATTAGGACACGGTATAGTTTGAGTAACGTTGGATTTTATTTTCTTGTGCATCTCGTCATGTGGGTCTACAGCTTTCTTTTCCCCACTCATATTATACAACGCTGAGGCAGTCTGTTACCAGCTCCACAGTTCTGTTGGATCCATTATATGTTTTGGTTTACTGTTAAACTTTATAGTCAACCATAAAAGGAAGGTATTATGTACAATCACATCTTTTTAACTTTGTTTACAATATGCCTTGATATTAGGTCTGAAGTCCTTCTCTCTGCTGCACATTGTACTAACATCCTGACATGCTTTTCACCAAAAGACACTTTCGGAAATCCTCGCACCTAGCCATAAAGAAAGACAGAAAAGAAACCACATGTAAAAACATAAACACATTTTCTTCCAATATCTTAGACAAGAACTATAAACAGGAATAGTAAAGCAATCTTTTTAAGTTGTTATTATTGACATATTTTTCATAGTAACATTACATTTTCTATTAAAGTAACAATTCTCATTTTCATTCCATATATATTTAACCACAGTGGTTGCTGCATGTGGATCTGCTGCACAGGAGAAAGTCATAAGCTATGATTTTTTTCCTTTCACATAGCCCCATATTACCAAACAAAACAAGAATATGATGTCATGAATCACACTGTTTTGAAAAAAACATATAATACAGCAGTTTTATATTTTTCTTCATTGTTTGACAAGCTGTTTTTTATGGCTTGAATGTTTTTTGATAAACTGTCAAATATTTATGAGATGCAGGCAGTGAACTCACAAACCATCATGATCTGACCCCTCCCCAATGGTCTGTTATTATCAGACATTATTATCATAACAAATAAATATTAAGATAAGATAAGAAGCCTTTATCTATATGAAATTGAACATCCAATCCAGCAGCCATACATAAATAATCTTAATCTGTATGTTTATAATCCTTATACATACTTAGTTTAAGGGGTTTGTGTGAAGGGCCTAATCTTCATCCCTTAGTTTATTGTTTACTGAGCTATTATTTTGACTATGAACCAGAGCACTGGTATACTGGTATAGCCAACATGGGTATTAATCCTGAGTGGCATGGAATGTTTGATATAAAATCCTCTGCTAGTCGCTCTGATTAGGGAATATTTGCCATCAGAAGAGAAACCTTAAATTAGTTTTATGCTTCTGTTGTCAGGATTCCTGCTGTAAATGAAACACATTAGCAGAGCTTGTAATTATCTTGTAATCACCTACGATTTTTCTTAGCATCTGTCACAATTACACCACTTATTTTATCTCTCACACCTTATTCAAACACTACAGTATTAAAATAACCATGTCTGCTTTCAGTTTTAGTATTGACATTAAAAACAAAATTTCTGTTTAGTCTGGAATACACAAAAGATGCAGAAACATAATTCAAACAACATTTTGAGCAAAGTAATTAAGAATATCATACACAAAGAAACGATTTTGAAAAAATAAAAACATAATGATTAACTGCTACACCCGTCCCTGCATACAAAAGTGTTTGTATTAAAAACTATTTAAAGTGTTATGTTATTTTTGTTTAACAGACACAAAAACAAAGAAAATTCTTTTGAAAACACATTGATTGCTGTCAATGACAAACATAAGTTTATATGGTAAATATAAACACATTTACAACTTTTTAAATCAAATGCCTGAAATACTTAAAAAAGTGTCTGAATTTAAAATTACAAAGGATTTAGGTTCTTCACTATCTATAATTTATAATACCATGACAAAAAGCCATAAGGGAGTTGTTCAGGTTTAGGAGCTTGTTTGTGAAGTGTTAAGCTCTCTTTGGCCCTCTGTGGAGCTAATTAAACCATGTCCTAAATAAGCATTAGAGACCTTATGAAGCTCAGGTGAGAAGTGCTCTATGAACACATATCAAAAGTATGTCCATTTTTCTAAAATACATCAGTAAGCCATAAACAAATTCTCTTTAATCTGTACAGTTCTTTTATAGATATGTATAGACAGTATTGTATAAAATCCGTAACTGTTCAGAGATCAGTGGTCTTTCATCTTTGCTTTGCTGCAGAGTTTCTATTTTTGTAAACATTAACCAAAATTTTTGAATGTTTCCATTTCACAGTTAAACACAGTTCAAGTTTAATTATTTGTTGTTGACCTGTATCAAGCTAAGCCAAGTAATAATCTGGAAAAAACACAAATTTAGACAGTAATATAATTACAGCTCTTTGTGTAAAACAATTTAATCCTGATTATCTTCATAGTGAATGAGCTTGTGAAGTACATTAGAGATACATTAGAAATACATTTAGAGTGGGACTGAAACATTATTTATTATTATTAAATTATAAATATATCAAAATTCAATTTCACTCAAAAAAGTACATTTGTTATTTAAAATGAAAAAAATATAAAAACAGTTAGAACACAACAGAACTTAATTTTCCAACCTTGAATGCCAAAAATATTTTGTAACAATCACAACACAAACTTTACAAGAAAGGTACTTTAATGATGTTACTAATTAGCTGCATTATAACATTAGCTATTGTATAACACTTGCACAATTAAAAATATAAAGTAATTTATTTGTAGTTAGTGTTAAAATCTTTGCCTTACTTTTATTTATATGTGTATGTGTGTTCTTTTTCAATTACCAGCATTAAAGCTTTTGTCATTATCAATAAGTCAGCAAAAAGTATGCTGTCATTTATCCATGGTCTCAGCTCTCTGTGTGGAAAGGGAAGAGGCAGCAACCATACAAAGGTTAATTTAGCAAAACTAATTGCATCTGAAAGGACCCATCTGCCTGTCTTACACTGAATGTATGCATGTCAGTCATCAAAAGGGGTCAGGCTCAAAAATGAGTGTACAGTATTGAACTTGTTTTAATCAATCAATAATCAATCAATAATTAAATAAAACGTATAATAACATAGTATTTTTTGTGTATAAACAAAATGGAAATCATTAGTTAAAAAAAATCATTAGTAAAACTATTTAAATATTAGGAATGAACCTAGTATAAATGTCATTGTCTGAATTTGATACTATTGTGTGACCATTTTCCATCAGCATTCTACTAAACGCGTACTTAATATTGTACTTTAAGAACATTTCCAATATTTATTTTATACTATCATAGTTTTACTTGTATCGCACAAAAATCTGCAAAATATTGAACTAATATAAACATTTTTACAACCCTTCTTTTGATTGCACGTTTGTATTTTTTCACATTTTTATTAACAAACCCAAATTAATTTAACATGTCACTGCATACTTTTTTACTGCTCCAACCAGAAAATGAATGCTACATGACTGCAAAGACGTGTTTCCAGAAAAAGAAAGAAAATGAAATAGAAAGAAAATAAATACAGAAAACAACTAGCAGAATAAAAAAACTTAATTTAAAACTATTATTACTATTAGATCACGCACACCACACAATTACAAACTTTAGTAAAAAAAAAGGTAAAACTATGCATTATCTAAATCTAAGATCTATTAATGTCATTTACTGGCTGAAGCACCTTGGTGCTGGCAGCTTACAAGCAGCAGATTGTCCTCTTCAAATACCACTACTGATGGATTACATGAAATAAGACAAAATGTTACTGATTTATTTTAGTACATGTATGCTTATTACATAGGATTTCTATTAAATTCTATTAAATCTTGCATGCAGCACCAGAAATAATCAGCAATCAGTCTTTACATTTAAAAAAAAAAATAACTGTGAACTTTTTTTAATACTTGTTGTATTGATACAACGTGTTTCTGTAAATTCTTAGAAATGCTGTTTGTATATTAGTCACTCTACTAACTGGGAAGGGTAAATATTTGTATTATGCATTATGATAAAAGGAGGTGTTTTTGCAGAATTTTTGCACCATGTGTCAACTGTGCCATCTGGTTAATAACAGCATGCTCACACAGAAAAAGCAGATGTAAGACATTGAATGAGTGAGGTAGGCACAGCATGAATGGTTTGGTAAAGAGCTAAAGCAATGAGATAGAAAACACAGGATCTATACATAAACAGTGACAAAATGCCTCTAAATGCCTCTTATTTAACACCAACAAGCACATCTGGTTATAAACAGTTTGTATTTATTGTATGTGATTGTGTGCGGTGTGAAAGAAAGTTGAAACAGATAAAACTGAAAAACAGGATTTTCACATCACATTATTTTGAGGTACTTCTGAGCTCAGAAGCATGAGAAACGAAGCATCAGAAATTCTTTTTGAAAACGTAACTTTGTAGGATTTAGGGCAAAAAGAAAATACAAATTCTGTATTTTTTGAAACAGGCCATTCTTATTTTATTACATCTGGAAGCTTTTTTTCTAATTAGAAAAGTTATTTTTTCTAATCAAAATTGCATTTACATTTTAAAAGTATATGGGTGAAAATAACAAGGCATTTTTGAAAATACACCCTTTGAGATCATGTATATATGATTTGTAAACTATACTTAATTAGATAATATGCAAAATTTTGTGGTACACACACTGTATGTATTAATATGTTACAAAAATGGCATTGAGCAGACAGCATTGGACCTAGAACTGTAGGTTTTGCTATACTGGCTATAATGTGTAAGCAAAAACAGGCAAAAGAGTCATATCCGAATGTTTCACAGAATTAATGCACCTGCCGGTGGGTTTGCAGGTGAATAGCTCATGCTCATGGAATGCCGTGGTAAGGCAGCTACACCAGCCATCATAATGTGTGTTCAATATTTACAGGTAATGTATTTACTGTATGTAAATGAAGCCCCTTCCTGAGCTTGTGATATCCTGTATTTGGTCCTCATTTGTTCTTAACAATAACATTGGTTCTGAAACCCGTGACGATTAAAGTGGAAGATGCTGTAACAGTGGGCTTGTTGCAGCGAGAAACAGGGAAAACATGAACATCGCTGACCGCCGGAGTGCTGGCGACATACTGCTTTTGCTCTGGCATTAGATTGAGAGACGTAAGAGGGAGCTGTAGAGAGCCAGAAACCTAAGGGCAGAAGAAATTGGAACCCTCATGCACAGAGGCAGGAAAGTGGTGATACCCTCCCCCTCTCTCTGCGGCAAATCAGATGCATTTTCTGTTAATTAATTAATTAATTTATTTATTTTTATTGAACAAAGTAGAATACATCCATTATCTTCCGCTTTATCCTCTATTAGGGTTGCGGGGGGGGGGGGGGTCCCCATGCCCATCCAGGGAAGAACGTCTGGGCAGATACACCCAGAACAGGGTGTCAAACTATCGCTGGGCCCACACTCACTCACACAAACACACTCTATATGGGGCAATTTGGAGAATTCAATTGACTTGATCCATGTTTTTGGACTGTGGGAAGAAACCGGAGAACTAGGAGAAAACTCACACAGACACGGGGAAAACATGGAAACTCCACCCAGATTGGGATTTGAACCGGGAATCCCTAGCGCCGAGAGGAGAACGTGCTAACCACTTAGCCACCGTGCCGCTCCAGAGTAGAATATACCACAAATTATCATATGCAAGCATTGTTATATATATGCTACATCAATCTATTTTCTTTATCCAAGGCAAATAATCTAAATAATCTAAAGCTTAGATATGGTTTCACAATGAAAGCATATATGAAGAACATATCTGCTCACTAAGTAGTTTTTACCCCTGTTAACTTGCATAAATTTAAGCGTTTCTCAGCTTCTCTCTGTCTGCAAGGCATGGAGATTATCTGAGCAGTGTTGATTAGTGAAGTCTCTATAACACTGGAAATAAGTGATTTCAGGTCATGTGCTCTTTCATCAGCACTATGTTGTGAAACATTTTGACATTAATTTGCTAAATGTATTGTTTGACATCCATTTTACGGTAAAGAATGCATGAAAGTATATTAGTAGTGAAGGTCATATAAAAAGGGATTATTTATTTTTCTATTTAAAGGTATAAATGAGCCTTGAGTATAAATGAGCCATGAGAGCCTCAAGAGATTGTTGTACACAAGCTGTGTGGAGATTCAGTAATGGAGTTTAAGCAGATGCTGCATTAAAAATTGGAAAGGAGAAAAAGGGAACAAAGTTCTATGAATCTGCAGAATCTTATCAGACCTCAGCACAAATTACCAAACCAACCATATTGATCAAACATTGAATTCATAAATTCACTATAATCTTTGGTATTTAGAAGTAAATTTGACATGCCATAACTCCAGTATTACATTTAATTAAACTGTGGCACTGTAGCAATTTCAATTTTTAATTCATAATATCTAAATACTTGATAATGTTTGTTTGACTATGGTATTCAGCAACCCATTTCTGTCAAATGCTATAGACACTATAGTATTTACTACAGAGGAAGCAATAAAACAAAGCAGCAGAACATTTGTATCAACATAGTATAAAATCATTATTTTAAACTTCATCCGTCATATTTATTTTTCTCACAGATATGCGGACTATCACTGCAGGAGTGATATTAGCTTATATCTGAATCCTGACAGAAAGAGGTCAAACACTCTTTTAAATCTGAATATTAAATAAGAAAAGAGCATAGTTTCTTTTTCATAAAGCAATCTCCAGAGCATGTGAGATTGAAGCTTGAAGCTTGTTATCGTTGGCTGAATGGGAAGCCGGAAAAGCAGACATCCTGTCAGCCAAGTGTACAATTGTCATATATTTATATTATTTTATCAAAATACTAATAAGAGTACTACTACTAATAATAATACTAATAATATTTAGCTATAAAAGAGAAATAGATACGCATTACCTAAGTACTACAGATTTATCCTGCTTATGTAGGAATTATTGTAGGGCACATTGAAAAAAAAGGAAAGTATAAATAATTAAATATAATATTTAATTAGAAGGGCGGCACGGTGGCTTAATGGTTAGCATGTTTGCCTTTCAGTGCTAGGGATCCAGTTTCGATTGCCAATCTGGGTGAAGTTTGCATGTTCTCCCCATGTCCACTTGAGTTTCCTCTGTTTTATCCAGTTTCCTCCCACGGTCCAAAAACATGGATTCAAGGTAAATCAAATGCTCTAAATTGCCCCATATAAAGTGTGTTTGTGTATGTGTGTCTGTGTGTGTGTGAGTGAGTGTGTCTAGCGATAAATTGTCCTGGGTATATCTGCTCAGCGCCAGAAAACCTTCTTCCCTGGATGGGCAAGGGGAAGCCTCCAGACCCTAATAGAGGTTTAAGTGGAGGATAATGAATGAATGAATAGTAACATTGAAGTTTTAGAGAAACATTTGCTCTCATCCAGACAATTTCTCATTTAGAAAAGATATTTCAGCAAGACAATGCTGAACCACATACTGCATTTATTACAACCGCATGGCATTGCAGTAGAAGAGACCGTCTTCTAAACAACTTTCACTAGTGAAAACATTTGCCCCATCATGAAACAAAAACAGAATGTCAACAAAGGCAGGACTGTTAAGCAGCTTGATTCCTGCATTAGACAAGAATGAAGCTATATTCCTCTTTCAAAACCTCAGCAACTTTCTCACTACCCAGACATTTACAGAAATTTACATAAAAGAAAAGTGGATGATGCTACAAATGGGAAACCATTACTGGTGCCATCAAATTCAAAATGAGCTATGGTAAAAAAGCCTCATAAAAATCAGACAACTTGCTAATTTCTTATTAGAACATTTCACCCTGTGTTGAATCTGGTAAATATTTCTGCCAATTGCTTTTTAGCCCCTCAAGAATAAAGTCATTCTAAGATAGTTCTATTCACTTACACAACAATACACATTTTTGCTTAAGCACTGGGTCACACTCCACTACACAACACTAAGACCATGACACTTACACTCCACTTTTATTCCAAATGTAAATATTCCACTCTGGTTTCTTATCATATTGCCTGTGTGAATACGGTATGCATAATTCCAATCAAAAGCTTTGGCAAATTAAGTGTGTACAATGATGAATGAAAGGTAGCTTATAGTGTAGAGTCAGACATCAGAGATGGGGTATTAACTGAGCCCATGAAAGTGCTATCTCAGCACCTGCAGTGCAGCAGGGTGACCTATTGATCTTACGAAGACTTCGAGTCTCTTCTGGATTAATCGGATTCTGTGACCTTGAAGAAGTGGAAACTAGAGGAAGTAATTGATGATGTGGATAACCTATAAAACCTATAAATCTGATATCAATTCTCTATAAAATAATTAATTTAGAAAAACACATAGGCTTATATTTATATCTGGATTTTTTTTTAAATGCTGTTGGGACACATTTTCCAATTATGTCAGGTCCGTTTCTCCAGGTTTTGTTATGTTATCATATTATGATGCAGATTAGCCAGACATTGTCCATAAGATCTTTGACTTAAATGTAGCCTATGTACAGTTGGGTCTTAGACATTCAAATACATTCTAGACTACCCATTTTCATTTCATTTAATAAAATGGATCTGAACCCCACCCCCTCAAGGGCGCACACCCACACACACACACACACACACAGACATAGACAGACACTCACACGCGCGCACACAGACACACACACACATGTTGTAAATTAATTATTTTTGCTGATCTATGCTGGGTTCTAGTCACCAAATCCATCTTTATTATGTCACATATACATTCATTTGTCAGGCATATTATAAGCTATGTGTTAAAAAGATCACACTGCTAATAAAAATGTGAAAACAGCAAAAAAGATTTACAAAATACTTAAAAAAAAGCATAGTTAAAATAAGTAACAATGTGTACTTCACATAATTACATAAACATGTATGATCCATTAAATATAATATGTCCATAAACACACACAAGCACACAAATTTAAAAAAAAACATGCACATCCTTCATCTTTCATCTCTTAATCAAGTTAAATTATTCCAACACTTTTTTATGGTGCCAAACTGTTCACTAGCTCCTCATACTTGTTTGTGTTAATAATAGAACCCCACAAAGTCTTATTATTATTTTTTACTAGCAACTCCAATTAAACTGAATACCTAAAAGCAAATACCCAAGTAGACATAACATCTAACACTAGTCTCACTAGTCACTATTTGAATGTTAAAAGCCACAGGTATTCTAAGACACACTCACCCTTTATTTATTGCACTTTTATTTTAATAGTTTACCACATGTTTTATATGCATTTTTTAAAAAAGAGTCACAAAAGAAAACATCTTACAATGACAATATTTCTTAAAGACTATGTATTGTAACAGGTTCGAAAACTATAAACTATATATTTGCAATAAAATCCTGATGCTTGAGATTATTTATTTATTTATAGCTCATTTCATATTTATGAACTTTGCTTATTGCTGATCTTCAGCTTTAATTTCTATGGATAATTTCATATTGTAAAAAGCACTAAATAAATAAACTAAATTTCAATTATCGTCTATACCAGGGGTGCTCAATATGTCGATCGCGATCGAAGGGGTGTCCAGTCGATTGCGTTGAGAGAAAAAAATCACGTATCAGCGCTTTATTTACAGCACAGTATCGGAAGCACTTATACACGCGCGCACGCACTTTACCACACAATGTGATTCATTCTGAATCGCGATCTCTGCAAGCGAGCGGTCTGCCCCCCTACCCCCCCCCGTCTCTCTCCCAAAACCGGTATGTTGCCCCGCCTCCATGCTTACGTCCGAAGCACTGCCTCGCGAATCATCTACATTAGATTTCTGTTTCTGTTTGTGTTTTCACACTTTATTTGACTGACAAGACGAGTGAAGGACTTCAAAATAACTAAAATACCACTTTCATTTAGAGTGAGAGGATGAAATGTCAAATTCAAAATGCCTTTGCTTGATTTGCCAAGTAGCCATTGCACTTCCATTGTGTTTGGTCGTTTGGGTGTACTAAAACCAAGTTTTCGCCATGCTATTTGCTTGGGGGGGGGGGGGGGTTCCCCTTGCCCATCCAGGGGAGAGCGTCTCAGGCGCTGGGCAGATACACCCAGGACAGGGGGGCAATCTATCACTGTGCACACACACACACACACACACACACACACACACACTCTATATGGGGCAATTTGGAGAACTCAATTGACTTGATCCATGTTTTTGGACTGTGGGAGAGAACCGGAGAACCCGGAGGAAACCCACGCGGACACGGGGAGAACATGGAAATTCCACCCAGATTGGGATTCGAACCGGGAATCCCTAGCGCTGAGAGGAGAACGTGCTAACCACTAAGCCAACGTGCCCCCCAATACTAACATGATGTGTGTAAACAGGTTTCAATATAAAAGCCTAAAAAAATTATTAACCCTGGTAGATCTCGATGACCTGTCCAATGGAAAAGTAGATCTCGGGCCAGAAAAGTGTGGGCACCCCTGGTCTATATCATAGATATAGCTCAAAAAGATAATCCAATTGTCTAGTTTAAACCGATGTCTTTGGCTGCAGCAGTGGGTCCAATAACAATCACGATATGGAGTGAATGACTAAGCTTGTTAAGCTTGTAAACCAAAGCTTGTTAGGGTATTATCAAAAGCAGCAATCCTAAGAATATGATGGGCAGACAAAGCATGTCCGACATTCCCAACCCCTTGTTAAATAGCTTAAGTGTACCAGTTAATGAAAGGTTAATTGTGTTTGTGCTTATTGGAGGATCAAGCTTTTTTTAGGACTGTCTTAAATATGTGAAGATGGCAAAGAACCAAATAAGCCATACATGTCGCTATCTGCATTGATTTTTTTCTATAAGGGAAAGAAAAATATAATATTTTATCTGCATTCCACCTGACCACTGCATTAAAACACCAGCTCGCTAATTAATCCCGAAATCTACTCATTTGGTCACACTCTGCTGGGACAAAAGCAGAGTGGAGCCCTTCCCCCATCTCTCATTCTCACTTGCTTTTTTCACATGTGGGATGTCTTGTCTGGAATGGTGCACTTTTTTATCAGCTGAATATAGCCAGACACTCAGGAATCCATCTTTGTCTATAAGTGGTGAGACAATAAGCAGCACATATTTTACATGCATATTTTTTTTGTTTTATTCACCACCTTGTATTTTTTTTTTAACATGAAGTGAGTTTAAGTGCTAGCTTCTTTGTCCTGATATCTACATGCATCCCCACTTCTAACATGCACAAAGTAAAAATTATATTTAAAATAAAAAATATACACATAATTTCAGGTATACTACATGTACACAGTATGGCAAATTGGGACCTTTCTATAAATAGATGTTTTTGACAGTATTATAATAGAAAACAGGAGATGCTATAAAAACCTGACAAAGGATGCCAGCTCTCACGCCATTAAGTCATATCACAACTATTATTCACAATAATCAATAATTCACAATATTTTTTTGCATGGGTGCACTGAGGGGAATACCAACAGCCTGTGAAGATTCTGTAAGCTTTACTTATTAATCTTGCAAAGTGTGTACTCACCAATTATTCCTTATTTTGTTATATAACAAAAGAGTGTGGTAGCTCAGTGGTTAGGGTGTTGGGCTCTCAATCTCAAGGTTGTGGGTTCAAATCTCAGGTCTACTGAAGTTACCAATGTGGGTCCTTGAGCAAGACCCTTAACTCTCATTGCTCCAGGGATGCTGTATCAACCCTGTGCTCGCTTTGTAAGTCGCTTTGGATAAATGACCAAATATAAATGTATAACAGTTTCAAAGAGGTTTATCTCAATATGATATTGAGACAGTGAGAGGAAGAGGTTAAAACACTTGAGTGTTTGAAGGGCATCAACGTTGATCTAATAATCACCCTGATTTAAAGAGCTTGCTCAATCTTACTTGTTTCATTATTCCTCTCAGCCTTCTAATTACAATTAAATTTGTAATCACCTTATTCTTTGTTCAGGTAAATAATAATGCATGACGGTGCATGCTGCATAATGCAGTACTGCATACTGCAGTGAAACTGTCCTACTAAGCACATGGGTGCTGTAAGTATATCGCATTTTATATCGCAAATTTACAAAAAGATCAACAAATACATATGTAGCTAAAACCATGTTCTAAATAATGTGTCATGTGACAATTACAGACATTATAGCATTTAACCCACATTTTGAAATAAGTGAAAAAGGTAGTATTTCCCTCCATAGCCATTAAAGATGCAGGCCACAATCATTAAGATAAAAAGATTAATTGCAGATTCCATTTATCTGTACAGTTGAGTGGCTATAATTAATGAAATTTAAGGACTGAACCATGAAAATTTAACAAAAGCAATTAAATTAGAAGATTGATGGCCAGGGAGGTATGTGCAAAGTGTGCAGACTTCACAAGAGAGACAGGGTGACATTCTAAAATACTACAAATTATTCTACCAATACTTTAAAAATAGAAATCCTTACTGTTTTAACATATCTTCATCTTTTGTACATATATCAGCTCTGTACTCTTCGACTAACATGGACTGAATTAACTGCTACATCTCAGACAGAAGTAAAAGAAAGGAATGTCTGCACAAAAAGTCATGTTTGTCTGTAAAGTTCCTGTCCATGTTGTTTAACATTATGTCAGTTACGATATGAAAAAATACTTAATTTACAAATACTGTTTTTGTAATCGCAGTACTGGTTTGATTTGGTTTCTAGTGACAATTCTAACTGATGTTAACATTGGGCCAGGGTTTAAAAGTATAATTAAGCTTAATTTTTAATAAAAAAGTGGTTTAAGAGTTGGTAAAACTTTAGGGTGGAGGTCAGTCAACAACATTTACTATTCAAAGACCTACTTTTGGTCAGACAGCAATAATAACTTGCTTATTATGAAAACAGTATATTAACAACAGGTACTGCAATCTATTTGTCTGAACAAGCTATTTTCATTATTAACAGGTTTTATGTTTTTAATCATAAGATCTTATGCTCCCACAAGGAATTTATTGTCTATTTATTGTGTATTTTCATTTTGTGTATATGCTACATTTGCTTACAATTTCATAATTTCTGAATGTTCTATGAATTCTATGTTAATGATAGTGAGAATTAAGAAATAACAGTTAACAGTTGTCATTTTTGACAATGTCAGGAAGTCACAAAAACACTTGTACCTCAGAAACTGTTTTAATTTAAATAATGGAATAATCATTGATAAACCCAAATAATGAACAGAAATAAGTGAAAAGCTAAAAACTAGAAAACCTGGACAGAGCAGGAAAGAAAAACAGACAAACACATAAGCAATAATGACAAACATTAGAGGGGTTGATAGAAAAGACAATAAAGGATATGAGGCTTAACTGACAATGACAGCAATAAAGGCAGGAGAATGCAACTGCATGTGAGG